>NW_023590956.1:1017937-1588699 GCF_014843425.1 Jatropha curcas | reverse complement strand
CCCCAACTTTGTAAACAGTTGCCACAAACCTTTATCTTCCCCGTTATATCAACACCATCATAACTAGTCCAACTCTCTCTAACCACAACACCCACATAAGATTCCTCTAGCCAGATATTTTCAAACTGAAAATGTTGATACCGTCGATTGTTGATTCTTGGAGAAGTAATGATGGCGTGGTGGAAAGGGCTATGGTTTTGATACAGAAACACGAGTGCTACAGTAACTTGCTACAGGAACTCAGAAGCATTCGTGCTACAGTACCTGTACCTAAAAAAAAAGATAGATGATTGTTTTGGAAACAAACAAAAACACCAATAGTTTTTGGAAACTAATAAAAACCCAAAGGGATTAACAACTTTCTTGTTATTCCAAATCTTATCTTTCAAAGTACACAAAATCCCTTGTATATAGGGAAACAAGAGATAGCCATAACTCCCTTTGATGTGTGTTCAAAAGACACAATGTCAGAGGGACACCATAACTTAGGTGAAAACAACAATTCAAAGATATTTCAAAGGACACCTAACTAGGTTGAAAACAACACATTCAAAGATACACCTAACTAGGTTGAAAACAACTTATTCAAAGGACACCTAACTAAGTCTGAAAAAACTCATTCAAAGGCACAATTCAAAAGACACCTAATTAAGTTTGAAAAAACTCATTCAAAGGCACAATTCAAAGAACACCTAACTAAGTTTGAAAACAACACAAATGAGCTGAAATTCATAGTCAATGATCAACCAAGTGCTCCTTGATTGTTGTCTTCAAAGATGATGGTTTGAAGGAACCCAAATGGCCCTAAAAGGAGCTGTAGGAGCTTTGTCATCTTCAGATTTGAACATGTCACTCCCACCCAAGCCCATCTTCACTTGGACTGTCTTCATCAACTTCACTTAAATGGAATCAAAGACCAAGGGCCCATGTCTTAGGACAGCTTGTAAGGCTAGGCCTAGATATGGACCTCCATCATTCTTCCCCTTCTTGAAAAGTTTCAACTTGGTCAAGAAGTTGACATGGCTGTCTTCCTTGTATTGGCTAAGTCACTTACATTGAAGGTGTTGAAATTTTGTAGACGGAGGCAGCTCTACTTGGTAAGCATTTTCTGGTTATACCTTCTTGTTGGATGATCCTTGTAAGACCCTCCGCTTTGGGGCATAAGTTTATTCTTTTCTTTTAGAAGGGAATCGTTCCTTCCTTAAGTTGAACCCACATTAAGTCACCTTCTTTTAAATTCCACAACAGTATTTTAGCTTGCTTGGCATCTTGTAGGCTTCGTTCTCCGTCTTCTCATATGTGGCTTTTGCTCTAGCAATGGAGTTTGACCAATTTCAGTAAGCTCTGTCCTCGGCCTTTAAGTTTAGAGGGGCCTCGGCCTTTAAGTTAGAGGGGATACTAGAGTGTGCGTTGCTCAAATCAAGAGGAACAAGTGGATTAGCTCCATAAACTAATTCAAAATGAGTAAAATTAGTGGTCTTACTTTTCGAACTGTTGTAAGCAAATTCAGCATGAGCCAACAAAGAATCCCAATTCTTTACTTTCCCCTTTAGCAAACTTTGCAAAATGTTGCCTAAGCTTTGATTGACCACTTCTGTTTGTCCATCTGTTTGAGGATGAAAAGCCGTACTGAACTTCAAGGTAGTTCCTAACCTTGCCCACAAATGCCTCCAAAAATGACTCAAAAACTTGACATCCCTATCACTTATCACTCACTATGCTCCTAGGAATTCCATGGAGTTTTACAACATTTTCAAAGTACAAATTCAGAATATGAGATGCATCATTAGTTTTGTTACAAGCAATAAAATGAGCCATTTTTGAGAATCTATCTACTATAACCATAATGGAATCATTATTTCGTCTTGTTCTCGGCAAGCCAACAATGAAATCAATACTTACATCTTCCCATGGTGAGCTTGGAATCGATAAAGGCATGTATGGTCCGTGAGCTTGTAAGGTCATCTTGGATTGCTTACAAGTATTACAACCCTCAACAAGTCTTGAAACCTTTTTCCACATCTTTGGCCAATAGAAATTCTTGCTTGCCAATTCATAGGTTTTGTCTCTTCCAAAGTGACCGGCTAGGCCTCCACCATGGACTTCCTTAAGTTAAGAAATTGCTTCCCTTAAAATAGTTTTGAGGAACACAAAACAGCGATCAAGCTTGAAAAGATAACCCATCATGAATAGTTGAAGTCCCTAAATGCCACCATCTTTCCTTTCCTAACTCTCTCCCAAATTTGACCGAAATCCCCATCACTCTCATACAAGGTCTTAATATTCTCAAATCCTATTACATGAGCATGCATGGTACTTAGAACCTCATATCTCCTAGACAATGCATCAGCCACTCTATTACTTGGACCATCCCTATACTTCGCTACAAAATCAAAGGATTGCATGTATTCAACCTAAGAAGAATCTCTCTTGCTTAACTTAGCTTGACTTTGTATGTATTTGAGGGCTTGATGGTCAGTAAATAAGATGAAAGAGTTGGCCAACAAATATGCACTCCAATGTCTTAGAGCACGAATCAAGGCATAGAACTCAAGATCATAGGCAGAATATTTAGGCAGAATATTTTCTCCTACAACTCATTCAATTTTTCACTAACAAATGCAATAGTTTGCCCTTCTTGACTCAAACAAGCCCCTATTCCCAAAACCCCACTAGCATCACACTCCAATTTCAAAGGTAAGTGAGAATTAGGCAAGGCCAAAACAGAGCTTTGTTTCATTGCATTTCTTTTAAAGTGTTAAAAGCAAGGGTGTGGCTTGAGGTGTCCATTTAAACAAAACCCCTTTTTTTCATGCAGTCTGGTTATAGGATACTGTTATAGTTACTAAAACCTTTAATGAATCTTCCTATAAAAAAGAAAAAAAACCCCATGAAAACTCCTTACTTGAAACAGATTGTTTGGAAATAGGCCAATTCAAACAATGGCCTTGACTTTCAGAACCATTACTATGACCATCTTTAGATACAACATACCCCAAAAAACTAGATGGGGGCTAATCACAAAATGACCACTTCTCTACCTTAGCATACAACGATTCACGGTCAAAACCTCAAAAACAAGTCTCAAAAATGCATTATACATGCTCATTGTAAACTAGTACTAAGATCAAGGAATATTCATTCAAAGTATATCACCACAAATTGTTAAGAAAAGGTTTGAGTACCTCATTCATGAGTCGCATTAAAGTGGAAGTGTGAATTAGAGTAGTCCCATTAGGCCGATGACCAACCTTCATACAGCCCCTCATTGCCGTCGTTGAAGGTTACGTGTCTTCACTCATCACCTTCTCATAACACGAATTTGGTAGAATCATTGCAGATCAATCCTGTTTGAGAAAAATTGAAGCTCCATGCAATCGATCAAGCATTCATCAAGCCTTGAATAGGAACCTGCTACTTTGATCGTATCTTGTTAACAGCCCTTGAATCTTATCCCATTCTCCACTTTAGGCCTTTCTTTTTTAGGGGGAACAACAAAGGCTGGCACAACACAAGGAGAAACACTCTCCCTTATAAAGCCTCTCTTTAACAATCATCAAACTTGCTATTTGGTATTCATCACTCTCTTTAGGGACTCATTCTATAGGAGTGCTTATGATGGAAATTTGAGCGCTCCCGGAAACAAAACTGATTCTCATGTTTGTGATTGATGCTTTTAGAGGGGCAAACCGATACGGTAAAAAGTGTTCGGAAAACTCTCTCAAAACTCTCTAAAGTAAGAAAATGTGTCACGGCTTTTGGAATTCAATTGAATTCCTGTTTAGGCTCAGCCTCACATCAATTGGAACATAGCTAGCAGCTTTTTCATGATCTCACTCTTCTCATCATTGGATAACAATCCAACCCATTCCAACTTCTCTTTTCTTCTTCCGCTTCTCGGGTAGTAACGGAGCGCCATTTGTGAGCAAGATCGACGTTTACCCTCATGGAAAAAAGGTGTGACATATTGCCTTTCCTTGGTTTGCACATCCTTATCATACAACCAAGGCTTACAACCAAGGTCTCCCAAGAAGCAAGTGACAAGATGTTATTGGGATAACATGGCAGCTCACCTCATCCACGTATTGCCCAATTGCAAAAGGAACTAGACACTTCTTAGTGACTTTAATTTCATGCTTAGAATTCAGCCAAGCCAACCTATAAAGGTTGTCAATTGGCTCGGTTTTTAGTCCCAACTTCGCAACCATTTCATTGGATACAACATTCTCATATGCACCACTATCAATAATAACTTCACACAATTTATTTTTTGTCAAACATCTAGTGTGAAACAGGGATTTCCTCCTCCAATCCTCCTCATTCTTTTCAATATTTCCTCCTCCAATCCTCCTTACTCTTTTCAATACTCAGGATACGCATCATTACTAAACATTCCCTATCTTCCATTGCATCACAAACAAGGGTTGCACCCTCATCAACATTCAATTCATCATTTACCACAAGAGAATTAGCATGGTATATTTCTTCCTCAATCTCCTCTATTTCTATAAGGGCCATTACCTTCCTTGAAGGACATTCAGATTGGAAGTGTCCATACCCTTGGCATTTGAAGCATTTCGAAGCATTCTTAGAGGTACTTTTGGACAGTGGGGCAGATTGGGTATTTCTTGATGTGCTGGAAGTGTTTTGAAGAGGGGGTTTTGGTGAGGGTGTGTACGTGGTCTTGATAGGGGCAGAATGGGGGCTATTAGATCTTGGTTTGTAGTTAAAAGGTCTGGTATTGATTTTGTTTTGGTGTGAATGCTTCAAACTTGTCTCACTTCTCAATGCTAATCTCTTCAATTCAATAAGAGATTCATAAGGGTGAAAGCTTACCATGTCTTGGATGTCAAAACGCAAGCCTTAGAGAAAACGCCCCATGATCAGCTCCTCGGTCTCCTTGACCTCACACTTCAATAAGAATTCCTCAAATTCCATGGTGTATTGTTCCACGGTTTTAGTATCTTGTTTGAGGCTCAACATTTTCTCAATCATTTTCTCAATCATTTTCTGTCTATAATGGGGTGGCAAGAACACCGCATTCATCTCTTCTTTCATCCTATCCCATTGAGTAATTTGAGGCCTCCCTTCCCTCATCCTTCGTTTTTGCAAATTATCCCACCAAAGGGCAGCATATCCCTTCATAGCAACAAGCATTCATTCTTTTTGTCTTCGGACACCTCCCTCAGTTCAAAGGATCTCTCCATTGAGTTATATCCATTCAAGATAGGATCAGCAATCTGATCTTACCATGAAATTCAGTTAATTCGATTTTATAGTTTGAAAGATTCTTCGTGCTGTCTTTCAACACGGATGGGTGGTGGCAAACGCCTTGCCCCTTGGCCAAATCCTCCATGAAACAATCCTCTCCCTCTCCCTCTAAAACCTCCACATCCCAACATAAGGTGCTGGTCCTCTCCATTGAAATCTTCATTAGTCAGTTCCTCTTCATGAGGACTTCGGGTATTTGGGGGAGTATTTTGGATGAGTGTTTCTAAGGCTTCATTCATGGCCTTAAGAACTTCCATTTCCAACCTCATTTTCTCAATTGCTGAGGCTAGATCTTGATCTTCTAACATGACTTGTTTGTCTTTGTTAAGAGATGCTTAAGAGATGCTTTGGTTGTTATTAAGCAATAACTTGAAAACAAATAAAGTGAAGAAGTAAAAGATTGTTGGCTCTTGATACCAACTGAGTGGCGCTGGTGAAAGGCTATGTTTTGATAGAGAACATCGAGGATGCTTAACAGCGAACTTGGCTACAGGAACTCGAAGCATTTCGTGCTACAGCTACCTAAAAAAAAGATAATGAAATTGTTTTTGGAGAACAAACAAAACCAATAGTTTTGGAAACTAATAAAACCCAAATGTGATTAACACTGTCTTGTTATTCCAAATTCTATCTCTCAAGGTACACAAAATCCCTTTATATAGGAAACAAGAGATAGCCATAAACTTCCCTTTTGAATGTGTTGTTCAAAGACAACAATTTCAAAGGACACGCTAACAAAGGTTAAAACAACACATTCAAAGATACACCTAACTAGAGTTGAAAACAACTTATTCAAAAGGACACCTAACTAAGTTGAAATAACTCATTCAAAGGCCACAAATTCATAAGGACACCTAACTTAAGTTTGAAAAAACTCATTTCAAAGGCAACAATTCAAAGAAACACCTAACTAAGTTTGAAACAAACACAAATGAGCTGGAATCATAGTCAATGATCAACCAAGTGCTCCTTGATTGTTGTCTTCAAAAGATGATGGTTTGAAGGAACCCCAAATGGCCCTTAAAAGGAGCTGTATCTTCAGATTGAACATGTCACGCCCCACCAAGCCCATTCTTCACTTGAGCTGTAGCTTCAGATTGAACATGTCACTCCCACCAAGCCCATCTTCACTTGGACTGTCTTCATCAACTTCACTAATGGAATCAAGACCAAGGCCCACGTCTAGGACAGCTTGTAAGGCTAGGCTAGATGGACCTTCATCAAGTAAGAATTAAAAGAGGAGAGTGATCGGACTTACTTGAGACTAAATTCTGAACCTGATAATTAGGAAAGTGAGTCTGCCAAAAGACATTTCCCAAAGCTCTGTCCAATCTTTCCTCCACCTGATGTTGACCACGACCGTGAGCCCAAGTAAAAGGGTACCCCGACATGCCCAAATTAACCATATCACAGTCAGCCACAGTGTCCCAAAAACCCTGTAATAAATATGGAGGATGAGGAAGACGCCCTTTCTTTTCTTCAGCGTACATTAGATCATTAAAATCTCCACAAATTAGCCAGGGGAGATTTTCCAAACGAGCTAAGGAGCGAAGAACATTCCATGAAGCTTGTCTACGGTATCTTTCCGGCATTCCATAAAATCCAGTGAGGAGCCAAATAAAACCTTCAGTTTCAACAATTTTCATATCAATAAAATTTGGAGAATAACGTAGAACTTCTAAGTTAATAGGAGAATTCCACAAAATGGCTAAACCACCACTGTGTCCCATGGCATCCACAGTAAAACAACAATCATAATGAAGTCTGCAGCGGAGCTGTTCTATTTTGTTCAAAGCAAATAAAGTTTCAGATAAAAAAATGACAGTTGGCTTATGACATCGAATAAGGTCATTAAGTGCATTTACTGCCCAAGGGTTGCCAAGTCCTCGACCGTTCCAACAAAGAATATTCATGATATTCGGTGGGCCTGGGTTTCAGGTCCCACCGAAACAAGGATAGCATCTGAATGAACTCCAAGAATATTTTCATCAAGAGAGTCATCCGCAACCTCCATATTTGTTGCTGCAGAGTCATGTAAAATAATCACATGGTCAACCCTGGCCCTTTTTTTTCCTTCTGCCACAAGCATCATTTCGCCAAAGCATCGTTTCATCTTAGAGAGTCATCCGCAACCTCCATATTTGTTGCTGCAGAGTCATGTAAAATAATCACATGGTCAACCCTGGCCCTTTTTTTTCCTTCTGCCACAAGCATCATTTCATCTTCATTTAAATTCTTACCCACCAAATCTAGTACTCCACCTGCAGAATCCGTCGACATAAGCCCATTATTCGGTCCATTTTCAAATAAAGTAGGTGCAGTGGAAAAAGGTAAGTTGACTTTCAAATTTAAAGGATAGTTCTGATCCTTTGAACCATTAGGAGCATGCAACTGCACAGAAGCATCAATCACAGAACCAGCATACGGGGTTATCTGAAATTTTATGACCATATTTGTCACGGAACCAGCGTCGATCATCAGCTGCAGCACCTCCTTGCCGGACATTCGCCCTGAGCCAAGGACCCCAACCCCTCTCCACTTCACCGGCGACTTGAAACAACACTTCACAGATACTGTCACTATGGCCTAAACGACCGCATATGAAACAAAACGTGGGAAGTCTTTCATAGGAAAAAGCCACAGCGAAGATACGTCCGTCTGCCCTCCTCATCTTCTTCCACCTTTTGATCGGTTTTCGAATGTCTATAGCAACTCGAATTCTCATATACTCCCTCCTCTCCCTGTCTGATTTACCAGTGTCAAACAAAATAAATTTCCCAATGAAATCACCTGTCTGCTTCCCAAATTGCTCAATCATCATACCCACCGGAACTCCTTTGAGTTGAACCTAGACCTTCATGAAAAGCAATTCGACAGTTCGGGGATCTTATCCAGGGTTGATCTTTTCAATCATAAAAAGTTGGTTGTTGAACGTCCAAGGGGACCTATTCCAAACTCTATTAAAATCCACGTTCTGGAAGAAACGAATCAAAAATACCTTTGGATCAATCTCCTCAAAATGGATTCCTCTACCTGGTTGCCAAATTCCAGCCAAGGTGGACTTCATAGCACCTAAATTTACTCTTCGATCGGACAAAAGACGGCCCACCAAGCACAGAGAATAATCAACTGATGTCTCCTATATTACTGGGGCATCAATGATAGCATCCTCATCCTCATCAATCATTAATGCTGCAAGGTTTGGAACCTCATTCGGAGCCACAGAAGAACTAGCCATAATTTTGAAAATAAAAGACTGCTCATGCAAGAGACGCAAGACAACTCTGATCAAATAAACAGCTGCTCATGCGAAAAAGACGCAAGACAGCTCACATGCGAAAAAGACGCAAGACATAATAGGCTCACGTGCCAAGAAGACATAAGGCATAATAATAATAATGGAGGGCCAAACAACATGTGAATCGCTGCTTCTGTTCCACGTTTATAGTAATATTTGATTTTTTTTCAATATTAAGAAAATGATTGAAACATGTTGGTTTTTTTAAAAATACATAGTGAAATGTCTAAATTGCTTTTCTTAAAATTAAAAACTTTTTATTTAATTTTACTACAAAACACCTGATAAATATAAATAAAATTGAAAAAAAATTATTAATATATTCTCAAAATCATAAGTAGTTAAAGTGAAAAAAAAATGATTACTTGTTGCTATTAAAGTGGAACAGAGAGAGTAATATCTTTGAATAAAATATATTTGAGTCACTAAATTATATATTAATTAATACTGTTACCCTTTATTTTGAAAAAGTTATTACTAACATCTCCAAATTTTACTTAAATTCACTATCCGGTTTTTTCCAAAATTTTCCATTAGACAAATAGACTTTTTAGACGAAATATGCTCACTTTTTTTAATGGGATAGGTTATTTTTTTGACAGAAAGACTAGATAAAGAATTTAAACAAATACTACGGAATGTTATAGTAATTTATCAAAAATTGAGAGATAAAATATTAATTAGGATATAATTTAGGGAGCTAAGTATATATTTTACCAATATCTGGTAAGATTTGTTGGAGAATTTCTTAATCAATATCTTAAAAAAAAAAAAAAAATCCTTTGAAACAGTAATTGCACAGGCAGAGATTCAAACCCACTAACCCAATAATGCAAAAGCAGTTAAGCAAAGAGTCAGGATTCTGGCCATTTCTTGATAAAGAAACATTACAACAAGATAAATTATAGTAATGACAGGTCCCTATGCCATTGTCTATAATGCAAAAAGAAGACATATAAATTGACAGGAATGGGCCATTAGTATCTTCAGAAACAAACCCATTTATGAGAATCAAATCTTCATCGTCACTGTACTTTATTTAACCTACATCAACTTCAATCGCTTAACTAATTCGAAGCAACGTAAAATGTTAAAATATTTCGAATTAGATCGATTACATATTTATTAAATAATTTAAAAATATAAAAATTATTATTTTAAAATTATATATTAATTAAAAATTACGAATTAGATCGATTAAATATTTATTAAATAATTTAAAAATATAAAAATTATTATTTTAAAAATTATATATTAACCAAAAATTAAAAATCTTTAAAATTGTTGATTTTAGCGTAAAGAGATATTAGATTATTACAAAATAAATATCTATTATAAAATATTATAAAATATCAGTATTCCGAACTATTATAATCTTGCAACTTTTTTAGTTACAAAATATTTGAAAATACATATTGATAAATAAAACTATCATTGGGTAAACCAATAACTTAAACAAAAAAATAATAATAATATTAGTATAAAGATTTATGTAAGTTGAATTTCCTCAAACACATGGTAGAAAATTTCAAAGAAAAGAAAATTAAAGACGATGACCTAAACGTCGCATGCGTTGCTGAATGTTTAGTTACTTAAAAAAAAGAAATTTTAGTTCATGCGCATTGGACCTCCCTTTAGGCTCTAACAAACAAATAAAGAAAAGATAATGTTGAGAACGTCAGCTACCTTGCCGAATACCCTTTTATTTATTCCGACAAAAGCCTATTATTTAGGGAAAGAGAAGTCTGAACTAGTTGACAAATTCAAGAAATAGTATATTCCCTTGCAGAAAAGTGGAGGATTCCATGGAATCACTTCCCCCAATTTATAAATAAATAGCTAAGAGATAACCCACGATTTGAGGAACCTTCAAACAAACGCAAAATTACATCGGCTACGTGACTAGGACTTGTAACCAACCTAGATATTTTCTTAGTAATAAAGTATATAAATAAATATTTTTTAAATTAATTGCTTACCAAACTCGTTTAAATATACATGTTTAGTTGTAGAGTTCAGCATGTAAAAGACTTTTTTAAAAAATAAATAAATAAATAAACAAGTGGAATTTAAATCTACTTATTGATTATATTTAATAAATAAATAAAACTCGGATTCATACTTCTAACGAGACTTTTTTCTTTAAATTATAAACAAGTGGAATTTGTTTTTGATATATGTTAAGAATCTGAATCTTAAGAGTAAATTCATTCAATTAATAATATATTTAATTTAATATCTAAGTTTATAATAAGTTTGATTTACCTCTCGCACAAAAAAATTTAAGTCTTTTTGGTTAGTATGTCATTTAGTCGATGTATATTTATTCAACTTGGAATTACCCATGTCCTTCAACAATATGAAATTAGAAAAGTAATCTAAAAAGTATATATACAACTTGGAATTACCCGATGCCAAGTTCAACCAATATGAAATTAGAAAAGTAATCTAAAAAGTATATATATATATAAATATATAATTATATATATATATATATATATATATTAAAAAGATTTTATAAAATTTTACTCTCACTTTATTATTTATTAAACAGAGTGAGACAATGTTTCAAAAAAAAAAAAAAAAAAAAAAAACAGCAGTGAGACAAACATCCAAAAAAAAAAAAAAAAAAAAAACAGAGTGAGACAAACATCCATTAGAGAAATTCGTTGTCATTTGAAGAATGTTGTTGTATTATCAACCAAATAAATATAAAAAGGGGTGAAATGGATGGAATTATTATCCTTTCAAAAAGGAAAACAAATTAAATTATTATATGAAATTTATCAAGTTTTATTTACTTATTTAAAGAATAAAATATCAATTTTTCATTTGAGAGAAATTTCTTCTTCTTATGAAAAAAAGAAGAAACACTTATTTATCTAAGGATGACTATGCAATTAATCAAATCAAATTAGTTCAGTTTCAATCTATTATAATATATTATTATCGTAATCAAATTTGGTATGAAATTGTTATAATAATCGATTCAAACAAATGGAATTAGTTAAATTCAGTTTCGAGTCAATTATTTTAAATTAAATTAGTTATTTTGAATTTAAAAATAAATTTAATTAATTAATATATAGTAATGCAACTAAAAATTAAAAATTAAAAAATAAATAATTTTATATATTCAAACTGATAGATTGATATTCGAATTCTTAAAATAATTGTTTGAGTCACGACCGAAATCACTTGGTTTGGTTTTGTTATCTGTTAGAATGCGAGGACTGCTCACCCCTAATTTGTCCCGCCATAGAAGGAAATTCTGCACGTGGCTAATGAACAAGACGAACGAAACATAACCATACCCATAAGACGCCTGTCACTTTATATTATAACCATCATGTTATGTTATCGCATTCTCATTTATGAAACGCGTGTAGCGTGGGCAACGTAATTATAGCTCGTTTTCCTTTTTTTGTACGAAATAGCTATTCGAGTAATTTTCTTCCTAAAACCAGTAAATCCCCAAAATTATTGAGGGCAGTTTAGACATTTGCTCTGACACACCAAACTTAACAACCCTATCCATTTCACTTAAGAAAAAAACAAAAAAGAGAAGGAAATACAAAGGCGAAAACAGACCTGCTTCTGCTCTTCTTTGTTCAAACTTCGATTGAATGTTGTCTTTCTCTTTCCTAGCTCTAAGCCTCCGTAGCCTGCAACAGTTTGTTCAGAGGACGAAGTTGCCCTCCCTTTTGCTTCAATACTCCCAATTCACCCAATTTTCTTTCTCCTTATAGATTCTATCATCAGTCAAAGATCCTTTCTACTGATCAAAATTTTCTCTCTCCACACTGAACTTTCTCGTGCTTTCCTTCTTTCCTTCACTCTCTCCCATGGCAGGAGTAGCTGCTGGAGGCTGCAACTAGCAGAGAAGAAAAAGAAAAGAGGAAAAATATCCAATGGATTTGACGGAAGGAGTTGGTGAGAGCTCGTCGCCGCCGAGGAGCTTTGGGAGCTACAGCAGCTACGATGTGAGAAATGATGTGTTTAATCGCTTTATGGAGAGTGGACAAGAGGAAGCTGTTTCTAATCCTGAGTTGTTTCGCGAGTTACTCGATGCTCACTTCAATCGATTGCCTCCTAGGTTCGATTTTGTACCAGTAAAATGCATATTTGCATGTCTTTATGTTTCTGTATTTGGTTTTGAAATGGTGAGGCCGTTTATTGTTTTGAAAATTTGAGTTGTTACGACTTCTTGAATCTTTTGTGGCTATATATGTATATAACTAGAATGTGCATGTGTTATTCTATCTAATTTGTCTTTTAATTTTTTGTGTATATAGTTTTGAATTTCTGGTTAAGTGTTCGGATTTTGAAAGTAAGAACTGGTTTAGGTTGATAAAGCTGATTATGATTCAACAAGTTTTGGTAAGATGGTCTATGCTTAGAATTTTGGCTGGCTGTTTTCTTTAGGCATTCGGAGCATTTTTGTGCACTATAGTTACTGGAAAACCATAAGAATATACTTGTTAAGTTCGTGTTTATATAATTGCTAATGGTTTTTCATCAAGGGAAATTGAAATCGGGAAGAAAATCTGGAGTGTTTCCAAAAGGTAGGCTGTGTTTGGCGTTTAAGCATATATGCTTAAAATCTGAAAGGTTTTTTTTTTCCCCATAAAAATAGAAAGCAAGTTTTGGCCTGAGATTTTCAATGCCCTTGTGTGTCTGTGCTTTGCTGCTTATTTGGGTTCATCCGTATGCTAATACTTGGCTTCATGCTTTCTGCACATGGCTTTTGTCTTATGGACTGATGAACTTATTGCTTTCTACTTGCTCATACATTTCAGTTATGGACTTGATATCAACATGGATAGAGTAGATGATGTTCTGATACACCAAAAACTTCTTGCATTGGCAAAGGATCCAGAGAAACGACCAGCATATCATATTCGTTTCTTGGAGGTACTACCTTTTTATTTGGTTCATGCCAATTTTTTTGAACTTTTGTTGCTGAGGGAGCTTACGAAACCTGTATTTGTTTTTGGGTATGAATGTCACGTAATAGGATGAAGTGTCTTGATTTGGCTTTCCTTTTGAGTAATGTTCATAATGAAAGGATTGGAGAGAAAAATGGGACGGAAAATACTCCAATCTGAGTTTTTTTTTTTATTTTTTATTTTATAATTTAAGAGAGGATGCTATATGTATGCATATTCTCATACTGAAGATTAGAGATCTGTAAATATTGAAGGTGTTTAGTAGCATAATAATCAGGCATTCCAGAGGAATACAACTTTGTGTTACACTCCCTCTGTTTCAAAATCGAATCATGGCAAAAAGTTGTTTTGCTTGATGGAAATTGTTTACTGTTACGGGAATTGTTAAAATAGTAACATGGTTAAATGCTTGCTTTAAATAAAGGGGAATAATCATGTCAGTGGATGTTCAGTCTGAAAAACAATGAAGCTGCAGATGTTCAAACACATGTGTTAACATGTTCTTGGAGTGTACTATCATGGGAACTAGCTTTACTATTGGAACTTCCTCTGTACTGCTGAGTTGATTGAAGATATTTCTTTCTCTTATTTAGAAGTTATCTGACATCGTACTGTTACTGGGCCAATCCATGTGCAGAAGCTCCATTCCCTGCTTTCGGCTATTCAATTTTCCTCTACACTGCTTTTATTAAATGAAAATTTATCTTTTTTGGTTGGCTGGAAAAGTGAACTTGTTCGTGGTATCTTTCTCCTTCTCTTCTTTGTTTTAATGGGCAACTCTGAATGATGATTGTCTCATTAATTTCATTGCCCTGTAGAAGTCTCAGAAGCCTATTTTCAGAATATTTTATTATAATACTACATGTATTTCCACTTAACTGCTTAGAAATAAATTCAAAGTCCTATAATTGTGTTGAGATTTGAAAAATCACATAGAGGAACTTTTCAGCCAGGGTATATTGGTTTTGATCTCAACCTTTTATTCTGTTTCAATGCTGCAGCTAACATTTATTGTTTTCTATTTTTTTGTCCTTTTCACTTCTGGAAGGATCTTTGCACTAGGGCAGATGATGGTGATGACCAACAATTTATGGATATTATTTCTGCTGAAAGGCCAGATATTGATGCAGATAATGGAGGAGTTGCGTCATCGAATAAGAGGTATTCTATTTTATAGAGATCTCACTTCATGTGTGGCTGCAGATTTATAATACGTTTCTCCACTTTTCTTCAAGTGAGCAAATTTGTATATTAGGATATAAATGTTTGCACATTTTATGCATCACTGATAAGGTTTCAGTATGCAGGAAACTGTCAATTTGTCAATTTATCTTCTCCATTTTTTTTTTTTTGTCATTGTTGTATGTAGAATCAAGGATTGTGCAATTGACTTTGAACCCTGCTCCAAGCTCGAGGATTTAAATTTGGATGTCAGAAAGACTTCCAAGGGAAGGGAAGAAACATATGATCGAGAGGATGTTTCCAGAAGGTACTTCAGTAATGCCTATTCCTATTTCTTGTGTTTACATTTTTATTCTAAAAGTTCAAAAAGGCCATTGCTCTTTGTTAGCTGTACATGAAGAAATTGGGAATTGGAATGAATTTAATGCAGTGAGTTTATGATGTATATCTTATGTAACTGTGAATGCTTTTGGCTATTTTAATACTAGCATGTTCTTGTTCCTTGTTGGCATTTGGAATTCTCTCTTGTTAATGAGCAACACTAATTTAGATGACAAGTTGAAATGAAACTTATTTGGATGACAAGTTCAAATGAAAATATTTTCAATGATCTTTTCTTGTTCTGTCATGTACCTCACTAAGTCACTATAAAGGGTTAAAAAGATAATTAGTTTTTAATATTTTAAATACTTCAGAAATTTTTTTTCTTAAATATGTAAATTTTAGGAAAAAACAACCAGGAGTCATTATTCCAACAATCATATTAGAAAGGCCTAGTTGGAGACTAATTAACACGAAAATAAAAAATTTGTGTTAGAATGGAAAAAGAGAACTCTTTATGGGGGACAGGAAATATAAATTTTAATAAACACAAACCTAATTTTCCTTTTATTTTCTAGGTAATTTGGAAAATACATAAAATGAAGACATGTATACATTACATGTATACGTTTTTTTTTATGGCTAAATCATTAAATATATCCCAAACTTTGCTCTTGTAACAATTTCACCCCAAATCCAACTTAACCCCTTAGGCACTCCAATTGGAACTTTTTTTCACAATTATACTCTCATTCGAAATTGGTCAAAATTATTGAATACAATATATTGAATGTGGGACCTATAGCTCATACTTGAGTTAACTTAACCTAAAGAATGAATTAACTTAACCTAAAGAATGAATTGGCCAAATTATATAAAATATCCCAAAGCTTTGGCGGTTGTAACAATTGTACCCCAAAACGACTTTTATCACTTAGATACTCCAATTTTCACTTTTTGTCACAACTTCACCTCAAATTCAAATTATAGCAAATATATTGTTATAATTACACCATAAATTCAAATTAGGCGTCCCATTTAATTACAATTTCACCTTAAATTAAAATTTTATCATATTTTAATAGAGCAAACCCTAAATTACTAGAAAAGAAGTGATCAATAAGAGATGGGTTCGGAATAAAGCAAATTATGGCAAATAATTAAACTCTAATCAAAATTTCATCTCATTTTGATGTGCAAACCCTAGATTACTCAAGGAAACATGGTTTACCACAAAACAACCTTAAACCTCCAAACATCTAAATACAAATTATGACAAATTTATTGAATAAAAAATAGAAATTGTGAGTCCTACATCTACACATTACGTTAATTTAATCTAAAAGGTTGGTTAAGTGAAACTGTGTGTTTCATAAAACTTTTTCTATAAAGCCATTGCAAAGTATTTTGCTTTATTCTGAACTTATCTCCTCTTGATTACTTCTTCTCCAGTAATCTAGGGTTGTCCTATTAAAATAAGATAAAATTTGAATTTAGGATGGAATTGTAATTAAATGTGACCCCTTATATGAATTCAGGGTGAAATTATGACAATAAGTTTGCCATAATTTGAATTTGCGGTGCAGTTGTGGTAAAAAGTTAAAATTGAGGTATTTGGAGGTAAGGTCGTTTTGGGGTGCAATTGTTACAACCGCCATAGTATGTGGTATTTTATATAATTTAGCCAACTTATTCCTTAGGTTCAGTTAATTCAAGTATGAGTTATGAGACCCACATTTAATATATTTTATTCACTAATTTTGACCAATTTGGGATTAGGGTACAATTGTGACAAAAAATTAAAATTGGGGTGCCTGAGAGGTTAAGTTGGATTTGGGGTGTAATTATTAAAAGATGCAAAGTTTGGGATATATTTGATGGTTAAGCCTTTTTTATCTTAAATACTTATAGGTTGGCTTGAGATGGTGCTGTTTTTTTTTTTTTTTTTTTTTTTTATGTGCTGACAGAAAATTAAAATTGGGGGTTGCCTGAGAGTAAGTTGGATTTGGGGGGTAATTTATTAAAGATAGCAAAGTTTGGGATATATTTGCAATGGTTAAGCCTCTTTTTATCTTAAATACTTATAGGTTGGCTGAGATGGTGCTGGTTTTTTTTTTTTTTTTTTTTTTTTTCTTAAAAAAAAAAAAATACCAGATTTTTTTTTTTTTTTTTTTTTTTTTTTTTAAAAAAAAAAAATACCAGATAGCTTGAGATAGTGTTGAAATTGCATATATCAACAATAATTGTTTGTACACATTATTGTAAAAATAAAAATCTGTTCTATTAGATTTTTAATTTGCATTTTATGCTGGGAAATAAGCTGTATGTTTGAAAATTAAATGCAGGCAAAAATTTATGCATGTTCCACTTCATGAAGTAATATTTTCTACTGTCGACAAGCCAAAGCTTCTTAGTCAGGTATGTTTGGGAAGAATTATATTCAGTACTTGTTTGTTGCCAGGGTTTGAAGCACTTTTGATTGATCTTGTATGACAATTTTTTGGGATCTGTAATTGGTGACATCACATGAGCAAAATATAGATATGAAAATAGAAGTAGGATTTAATTTTCTTCCTTTTTTATTTTTTCCCCAAAACCTATGTTTTTCTTTTTCTCTCTGTATTTACAAACCAACATTGACAACTGTCAGTAGTAACATTAATAAGAATATTTTTCTATTTCACAGCAAGACCTAAGTATTGTACTCCCTCTATCCCAAAATAATAGTCCAGATTACTGATTTGGGATGTCCCAAATCAATTGCTCACTTTTCTATTTTAGTTAAAAGTCAACCAGTCAAAAGCATCCCAAATCAATTGCTCCCTTTTCTTTTTTAGTTAAAAGTGAACCAGTCAAAAGATCATTTATCAATACTACCCTCCAAATAACTCACATTCATTTCTATGCCACTCCACTAAGCTATTTATTAGGTTTCAGAGAACACTTTTGTTGGTATGGGTGTCCTAGCTCTTTTTTCATTTGCTGGTGGCATTACAACCAATGTTAGGGCATGGCACTGTCACTTTGGCTGTCTGCTTGGTAGTTCCCCTAGATGCAGTTTGCTGGATATTTTTAATTGTATCTTATTGCAGTTTAGTATATTCTTTCCATTTCAAACTTTAACTGAAGTGTTAAAGGGTAGGTGCGGTTGTTGTGATTATTAGGTTCATTATGGGAAAAGGAACAAAAACGAGATGCCCCCTTATAGGTATATCTTTAATGAGATCAATGGAGGTTGTGAAATGCTCTTGAAGCAGAGTAAAAGGACTCTTGGGAAAAATGTCAAGTGTTTAAAATAACAAATTTCTGGGAACTGTGGGAATGTGTAACATGGAAAACTATACTGATGAAATCAAACAGCTAAGCTTGATTAAATTTGAACAGAATCAATAATCATGAACTATTTCTGACAAGGTGCAATTTTCTTCTAGCTTTCTGCTTTGCTTTCAGATATAGGACTTAACATACGTGAAGCGCATGTGTTCTCGACATCTGATGGCTACTCTTTGGATGTGTTTGTGGTGGATGGATGGCCGGTTCAGGTATTTATTACTTGATATTTATTTGTTATGCAGCTTGCTTTTAATAATTCAGAATGTTAATTGTTAATGCTGTTTGGGAAACCATTTCTTATTCTTTTTGATGCTAGTATAGTCACTATCAGTACCTAAGAATCTTCATGATATGCAGCTTATAGGATATCTTCGTTCTAGTCGTGGCCACTATTGGTCTCTCTCTCTCTCTCTCTCTTTTGTGACTTCCTGTATGATTTAATATTTTATCACTAATCTGTTTTTTTTTTTTTTTTTTTTTTTTTTTTTTTTTTTCTATCTTCTCATCTCTCTTTTGTGACTTCCTGTATGTGATTTAAATATTTTATCACTAAATCTGTTTTTTTTTTTTTTTTTTTTTTTTTATTTTTTTTTTTCACGAACTGCCCAATATCATTTTTTTTTTTTTTTTTTTTTTTTTTTTTTTTTTCACGAATTGCCAATATCTATCTTTTCAATTCTATGTGCCTGTGTTTACAATTCCTTGAAATTATTAGATATTGAACTAAATACTTGAGTTGTTACCTTTGATGAATTCCCACATATATATTTTTTAATCTTAAAAAATATCAAATTAATTTATTTAAAAAAAGTAATGTTTTTATCCCAGGGACAATGGCCTTATATTATATTAAGGAGCATTGTGATTATATTTCTTTATGACAGGGATCTATGCTGAGTCCAAATGTTGCTGACTTTGCAATGTTGTGGCCAGGATACAGATGGTTTGTATAAGGCTATGGAAAAAGCAATTGCTAGAAGTGAGGTAAAGCCCGTCTTATTGTGCTTTTCTGTTTAGTTTCAAATAGGTATTTTATTAAGTCATGCTGGTTTTATAAAGAAGTTAAATTGCTCTATATAAGAGAACTAAGAAAATATTTTCTTAATTTCCAGGAATTGGTTATATATACTTTTTCCCACTTGTATTGTGATGACATATATTGCTGGAGAAAATTTAGTTGTCTTGGTAATGAATAAGCATACTTGTCAGAGACAGTTAATTTGAATTGGTGAAGTTGCCTGGTATAACTTGACATTTGTGCCGTCTTAGTTATAGACAGAGCGGAATAGAAATAAAGTATTCATATAGTTGACTCCGACTAGTTTGGAATTAAAGCTTAATTGTTGTTGTTGAAGTCATTTGGTATAACTTGGGACAGGTCTTGCTCGCACCTAGGATTTCTTATTTTATTGATTATTCTTTTGTTGTCAGAAGAATGAACGGGTGCTGGCTGGTTTCATTAGGATATCATGTATGAGTAAATCCCACATCAGAAAGACAAACGCTAAGGAAGGAATCAATATGTAAGAAAGACCATAGACTCATCATCTTGAGGTTGCATTTTGTGAGCCCAATGAAATGTAATATAGTGTAAAAAAAATACATTTATGGTTTCTAGAAATGTGGTCCCTGCTTTGACCTTGTTGGTCAGCCGTAAATTAAGAAGCAGCGTATCCTCTTAGTTCTGGGATTCTGGGTTACTAGACTTCTTGCTATTTAGAAGTATATACAGTCTTCAGTCAACATGGACAAAATGTCTTCTTACCAAAAAAAAAAAAAAAAAATTTTTACCAAAAAAAAAAAAAAAAAAATTGTATTCTGACAGCAGCATGAAACAAACTTCATCAGTTTTCACTCTTTGTTAAGTTGTTCTGCGCTTAGAAATTCAGCTGAAAAAAAAAAAAAAAAAAATTGTATCCTGACAGCCAGATGACAAACTTCATCAGTTCATCTTGTTAAGTTGTTCTGGCTTAGAAATTCAGCTGGTTAGTATAATGAAAATTGACAGTGGTCAAGTTTGGAGAGGTTGTTTGTCCCTGGCATTTTGTTTATATTTCTCAATTGCCAAGACAAATAGAAATCCAGTTTCATATCAATTGAAAAATTGAAACTAAATTTGCAAAATTTCTGAGCTAATGAATGGATATTATCTTAAATTCTCATCTTTTAGGTTTTGTTTAGCAAGTACCACTTGGTTTGATATGATATTTGATGCCATTAGACCTTTTGAAAATTGTAATTGAATTTTCGTTTCCTGCTTGTGCCAGTTTCTTCTTTGTATGAGGAGAAAAACAATACCTGCAAAATTTTTATGACTACAATCTCTGAAAATATAGGGGTCATGGTCTGGTTCATCACTTCCTTGTTCAGCCGTGGATAAATATTCAGCGGTGCAGGCAAAATCTGGAGACTGGGAAATTGATAGACGATTATTGAAGATAGGAGAAAGAATTGCATCTGGGTCTTGTGGAGATCTGTGAGTTGGGATTTCTCAAATTTGCTACTTTTACTCCTCTTCATTTCTTTGTTGTCCTTTCTATTACTCATCTTTCATCTTCGGTCTGTGTGAAGGTACCGTGGAGTTTACCTTGGTCAAGATGTTGCTATCAAAATTCTTAGATCTGAGCATTTAAATAATACTCAAGAAGAGGAGTTTGCTCAAGAAGTTGCAATACTAAGGTGATACCTTTACGAACTGTTTTAGCATTTTGTGCTCTGAAATTGTCTTGCTGAAAACATTACTGTGAAATTTCAAAATATGAGTACTTCTCTTCCCAATCTTTTTTTTTTGAAAATTTCTCTTCCCAATTCTAATTATATCATTTCTTTACATATCCTAGCTTCCAGAATGTTGAAGATGCTTCTAATCAAGGTCACTTTGAACATGAAAGGAACCAATTTTCTGGAACTTTGCCATGATGAACTCTTTACTAACAAGATTCAGTTGTTTAACACAAACTCTCATGTTTGTTTTGTTTTTTCACTTTCCTTTATGCATTCTCACTACTATGATACTGGAAGCTAATGGCATTCATGCATCTATGATATATCTGTGTTATCAGTTAATTTTTTCATTTTTGATACTGTACTTATCCTCTGGCCACTGCATGAGCGGACTCAATGGTTTAACTTTTGTTGATTCTGTTTTTCTGGTACTTGCTAAACACTCAGATAATATGCGTTTGCCTATAATGCAATGTCCTTGGGCATTATATGCTAGCTACTAATGATTCATGCTCAACTTTACTCTACTAAGCCCTAATCACAAACTGGTTATAGTTTAGGTCTATATATTAAACATATCTAAATTTTCTGAATCCTTTCTCACTATTTCCTCCATGTCATCCTAGGTCTTCGCTTTCTTTCTTATCTCCTTTAAACTCAATATGCTCAACCTTTTATATTGGTTGATGGTTTAGTGGTCTTACAATGTACATGCTCAAGACATCTCAATTTTCCTTCTCTGAACTCTTCATTTGTAAGTGCCATTTCCACCTTCCTGTGAATGCTGTTGCTCCTTAGCATGTCCATCATTGCATTTCTGCACTTGCATCTTAACATCCTAATTTTTGCTGTCCGAAAATTGCAAGCATGTTTACTTCTTAGCCCAACACTCACTGCCACATCATCCTAGGTTGTATGATGAATAACAATAGAATAAATATTATCACTTAGTGATATTTGAGATAACCTTATTTGAAATCATTGCCTAGTCATAATTGTAAGCTTTTTGTTTTTGGTATTTTTCTGTTTCTTTTAGTTGTATATGTGCGCTCTGTATTTCTTTTCATTGATTACCTTTTTGTTTTTGTCCTGTTTATGTTTTCTTGATGAAGGCAAGTCCAACATAGAAATGTTGTTCGCTTTATTGGCGCATGTACAAAGTCTCCGCAGTTGAGCATAGTAACAGGTATATATTCCTGCATGAATATGGCTTTTTCTTTTAGTTCTTTTTTGTCATCCCATTCCCATTTTTGATTTGATCGACAGCCAACTAATACATATAAAGAACAAGAGTGATAGAATTATTGGGACTTAAAATTCAAAGAAATACTCAACTGAGCTTCTGCAGATGTACCTACAATTTAATTTCTTCTGGGACTTTCTTTCATTCATTAATGCTTCTTTGAATCCCCTAATTTATTGTTTATGATCATATTTAAGTCAGTTGTTTGTCTTTATATGCGTTTACATTATTATGAATATGTAGTAATAATGATTCAAGTTTTTAGGTACATTTTTTTGACCTGGAATTTCTTTATAATGCATTAAGACATTAACTTGAATAAAAGGTGCTAACATGATACTTGACTTGTTTTTTTTGAGAAACGTGATATTAGACTTTTTTTGTTTGGAGAAATGCGTCTTGCGTTTCTTCCTGTTCCAAGTAGTATATTTTGTTCTATTTTTATGTTTTCTTTTTCTTTTTTTTTTTTTTTTTTTTTTTTTGTTTGGTTTAAATTTTATTCATGGTTTTTTTTTTTTTTTTTTTTTTTTTTGTTTGGTTTAATATTTTATCATTGCTTGTTCTTGCTTGCAGAGTATATGCATGGTGGAAGTCTCTATGATTACTTGCATAAGAACCATAATGTATTGAAGCTCCCTCAGTTATTGAAGTTTGCAATAGATGTTTGCAGAGGAATGGAATATTTGCATCAAAACAATATAATTCACAGGGATTTGAAGACAGCGAATTTGTTAATGGACACACAAAAAGTAATTCTTTTAACTTTGATTGATTGGATTCCAGTCACATCTTTGTCGGCCCCTAAATTATGTAAATAGAAGCTATGTTTAAAAGCAATCTTAATTTTATAACAATTTGGTTGTTCTAGATTTTAGAGGTTTGGAAATACAATAGAAGATAAACGAATAGACCAAAATCATGATAATGGGAAATGACTTGGTTATATGTTACTAATCAAACCAAGAAAGCCGTTCTAGTTTCACATCTCTTTACCATAATAAGAAAGACACATTTTTGTCTCAAGGTTGTTAAGGTAGCAGATTTTGGAGTCGCTCGGTTCCAGAATCAAGAGGGTGTAATGACGGCAGAGACTGGAACATACAGATGGATGGCACCTGAGGTTTGTATCTTTTAGGTTTGCTTTATTCTTTTGCCTTTTTGACTTGACTTTTGAAGAACAATCTTACTGCCTTTTGGTCTGATGATTTGAATTGCCAACTCCTAATTGTTTTTTTTTTTTTCCATTGGCAAAAACTATTGCCTTCTGCTTCTGTTTTATAAAGATACTATTATGTAACATTGGCTAAAACTTTAGCCATAATAATAGGTCTTCCCTTCCGCATCTTCTGTTCTCTCCCCTCAAGCTGAACAAGAAAGACGGTGTTCATAATTTTTTGAGTAATTATGGCTAATTTGTCTTCAGTAACTATAGGTCTTTCCTCCCCATGCTTCTGTCTTGTGTTTCTCTCTTCTCTGCTAGCCCTATATAATTCTTCTTTTTTATTTTTATTTGGTTATTTTGTGCATGTTTCCTTGCATGCACTTGTGTGTTAAGTAGCAAGTAGCAGAGTACCATATGTACAGCAACACTGTAACATTTTCTGCTTGGTTTTGCAATTATTTGTTTGGTAATTAGATGATATATTTCAATTTCATAGAGAACCAACCTGCATCCTTAAATTATGTTCAACTTCTAAATGTATTACTGAACATTTACTGGATTCCCTTTTCATCTCAGTCTCCCTGCTGTGCATTTTGATTATCGTACAGTGTCTACTGTTGAATGATATCCAAAAATCATAAATACATCCAATCTTCAATATTTTTATTTGTTGTCAAGACAAATAAAATCTCTATCTTTGTGATTTGTGTTTCTGAAGTTTGTCCCTTATATTTATCTTTTTTTAAAGAAAATTTTCCCACCTTCTATGTGCTTTCTAGTGTACTGTTCTCTTTAGCACTTGCATCCCTTTTAGGTCTCTTACAGCTAATATACATGTTGCAAGGTTATAAACCATCAACCATATGATCAAAAAGCCGATATATTCAGCTTTGCTATTGTACTATGGGAGCTGGTAACAGCCAAGGTATTTGCTAAACCTATGCTTGGCTTTTTGCGTCTAGAAAATATTCAACTTTCCAGAAATACATACATTACTTATCTGAAGGTAATTCTTACTTGGTAGTTTTACTGTTGTTGCAGGTGCCATATGATACCATGACTCCATTGCAAGCTGCGCTGGGAGTAAGACAGGTTTGCATGTCTATATGTTAATTCATCTTGCATATGATTCATTGATTTTTCTAGAAGCACAGGACACCATTATTTTTCATCTTTACTGTGAAAGTGAATTTGTCTGGATGTCATGTATACAGTATAATGCACTATAATTATGTTGTTTAATCTTTTACTCCAGGGGCTGCGTCCAGAACTTCCTCAAAATGCACATCCAAAGCTATTAGACTTAATGCAGAGATGTTGGGAAACAATTCCTGCCAATCGGCCATCATTCTCGGAAGTATTAGTCGAACTTGAAATATTTATTCAAGAAGTTCAGGTAAAGTTCTTCCAATGCATGCAAATATTTCACTCCAAAATTTTAAATGTGCTTTGCTTCCCTTAAATCTAACCAGGCATGCAAATATCAGGAAGCTAAGGATGCAGTGAATGGCAGCTGAAGCTATTGCTGTTTGCAATTTGCAATATTCTAACAGTTACATTTTGTTGTTTCTTTTTGCTGTGGTTCCTACAACTGAGGGAGAAAGTATTTTACAGATACCGTCTATTACAACACTCATGAAACAAAAACTGCCATGATTTGTATTTTTAAGGCACCAGCGGTTAGTGTTTCTTATAGAGGAATTCAGTTTTATTACACGGGTGGAAAGCTTTTTAGTAGTTAGACACGTAGGGTTAGTATTATCTATCTCTTGTTTATCACTACATTTCAGCACCGTTATGGAATTTCAATTTGTATAAGCAAAACTACTCTTTTCTTTTTTCTTTTTCTTTTTGTATAAATTAAAGTTTGAATTCTTTAATTACTTGATTGAAATAGCAACTACAATTGCCGCTTATGGGTCTCCAACCCAGAGAACTAGAATCAGAATTGGTTCTTCTGGTCATGGGTTTTCTTCCTTTTTTTTTTTTTTTTTTTTTTTTTTCCAAGTCCCAGCAGAACTAGAATCAGAATTGTCTTCTGGTGGCATGGGTTTTTCCTTACCCTTTTTTTTTTTTTTTTTTTTTTTTTTTTTTTTCCCTTAGTTGTGTTCTGGTAATGATGTTTCCTGCTGCGTTGTTAGCTTTTGGTAATACTATATCTGGATTCCAGGCCGTCCTCTACAAACCAACCCCATAACCCAGTCTCCCGCTTCTTCTTCCCCTCCGCTTGTCGGTTTATGTTTGGATGTTTTGGTTATGTTCGTTATTAGCTTCATTCTTCTTGTACGCTTTTCTTCTTTTTTCTGTTCTCGGGCGTCCTGGGCAGAGATTGGGGAGTTTCTATAATTGGATTATTATTCTTTAGTTATTAACTTGTTTGGATTGTTTTTTTTATTCGGGTGGGATTATATATGCTTTTAAGTTTTTATAACTTAAACAAAAGAATATAACAGAAGGTATTGTTTGCTAATCTATGTTTCATACTTATTACGCCCGGTTGAGCCACTGTCTTAATTTAACTTTCTTCTTATTTTGGTTGGGGAAATTAAGTTAAATTTTTTTTTTGAAAAAAAAAGACTTTTACCTCCGGGAGTGCGCAGAGACAGGTTAAATTAAAACGGAGGGTATGGTAATTTATGGGATCTTTTATTTTTTTTCGTTCAGCTCTATAATGCGTAACTGAGTCACTCTGGGCGGCGTTTGGAAAGGGAGAAATAAAATAGGGTCGCGGTGGCCCCCCGCGAATTAGAAGCAGGCTAAGCAGGTTGGCAAAGCCTCGACGTTAAGGGCGGGCGGCCCAAGATATGACGACCCAGTCAAACAGCCACAAAACCCTTAACCACAGGTTCTGCAAAGATTGTCTGTAGATTTTGTCAAAGAACTTTCCAGACTATACCAGGGCGAAAAGCTCCTGGGCGATTCCATACCTTGGGCCTCTCATCAGGTAAATAAGCCCCCTCGCCACAAGTATCCATCAGCAGATTACAAATTCTGCAATCGGGCTTAATCTTGCGCTGTGGCATCTGTCCGCTCTTGCGAATTTGTTCACATCGGTGAGATATTTTGTGGGCTGTGCTGGCAAACTATAGCATTCTGCTTAGAAGGTCGGCTGAGAGTAACATGTTCGCTCATGCCGGTGTTTCTTTGCAGATGCACGCTGAGCTATGAGGCAGTCACCAGCTCTCATCTCACCAAACGTTGAATACCCAACCAAGAACGGCTTCACCGGTCTTGCAACTAGCTCGCCTGGTAAGTGGATGGACAGGCCCCGTGGTTGCGAATTGTTACTGTTTTTTGTCACTTAAGCCATTGGGTCGAAGGCTAACTGTTCGTGTTGGGTGAGAGCATGTTTGTTCCCATATTGGACATTTACTGAGTTAGAGACTGAATCCTGTCGTTCAGCTCGGTTTTCGTAGTCAGGTGGCAAAAAAGGGGTTAAGTTTTAGTTTCATTTTCGGGAGAGTTAGTTTTGGTTTTGATGGCTTCTCTATAGGCTAGGTTCAAGGGTTGGTCGAGTCAATTGCATACCTCTCGCTATCGCTCCTTCCTCTCCCTATCAGTCTTCATACCTCTCCTTTCAGGAGAGGATATGGAATGCTCTAAAATTATTATTATTTTTAAGTATAAAACTTGTTGATGTTTTTATTCGGGATTTCATTAATCCTTTTAATTTTTAAAATTAAAAAGAAAAAAAGAGTAATGCTACCTAAAAGCGCCCGTTGGAGCCACTGTCTAATAACTTCTTTCTTATTGTTGAAATAAGTTAATTATTTTTTAAAACTTGTTACCGATCAAAAACATGTAAATTAAAAAATATGTATATCATTTTTTTAACTCTATACGTAACATAGTCATTGGGGAATATGCAATTAAAACATGTACAGGTTAGAAAGCTGAGTAAGCCCATAGACAAGTCACAACAGCACAAAACCCTTACCAACTCAGCAAAGCTGAGTTTCAAACTTCAGACTTATACCCATGCTGAAAAGCTCCTGGCATAATACCTTGGCCCCATAAGGTAAATTAACCTTCACAGTATCATCAGCAGATTCACAAATTCTGCAATAAGGGGCCTTAATCTTGCGGCTTTGTGGCACTGTCCGTTCAATCACATTCGTGAAATTTTTGCAGTCTGGCAAATATGCATCTGCTAAGAGTCGCTGAGAGTAAAAAGTCGCTCATGCAGGTTTGCAGATGCACCGTGAGCTATGAGGCAGTCACGCTCCATCTCACCAAACTTGATACCACCAAAACGCTTCCGGTCTGCAACAGACTGCCTGGTAAGTGGATGGACAGGCCCCGTGTTGCGAAATTTTACTTTGTCTTAAGCCATGTGAACTAACTGCTGGTAGAATGTTGGTCCCATAAATATGAGAGAATGAACCATTTCACCGGTTCGATCATTGCAAACTTTCTCATTTCCCCATCTTGAAAATCCAGCTCTGTCATGCACATTCAATAGAACAAATCATCCTGGCTATCATTTATTCAAAACAAGGAGAAACACACAGATACTTGTGCAAGTGAACAGCTCAAATATAAAAATTATCTGTACGGGCATAAACTCAGAAATGACCCACATTCGCATTCTCTCATTCCTAAACTCTAAAGCAACTTGGATAAAATAAAATTTTGAAAACGTTATGTATCAACAATTTCTGCATGGTGCAATGCATATTATGACATGAATCAGAGGCATTGTCACCTGTGAAGCTGATCTGTGATGGCTTCAACAGACAGTTCGGCGAAAGGGGTGGCATATCTCATTGGACCGCGACAGGCAATTCCCTTTCCTAAAGCAGCCTCTAAGAGTTGACCCGGAGTTTGTCGTGAAGGAAATGCATGTGGATTTATAACAATATCAGGAACGATTCCGGTTTTTGTGAAGGGGAAGTTCTCTTGGGACTCCAAAAAGCCTAGAACACCCTTTTGTCCATGTATGCTAGAGAATTTGTCTCCAAGACATGGAGAACGAACCTGCAGTTGTAAGTCGGACGCTTAACCTATGAGCAAGTAATTATTTTCTGATATCATATAACAAAGCAAAAGGCTAGATAATCAGAGTATAATCTACCATGTGGATATGTCATGTGTGCATGTACGAGTATGTAGGAAAACATGCAAGAGTATATAGTCACATACATACAGATGTTAAATTCATACATGTGCTATAAATGTCATGTGTTCACAAACATACCTGTCTCAGAGAAACCGCAGCAAAACTTTTTCCCTCATCATTGGAAGATAATACAACTTTTTGGACCATACCCCTTTCTGTGTGCTTCAATTTTATACTATGATCTGCCCCAGATTCTGCAAACCTCCCAATAACAATATCACCATTTTGTAAATTTTGGATCAATGAAAGGAAAACCATCATCATCAAGGCTGTCAACACGGCCAATTTTACTCTATATCTTCCCAAAATTTACAGTATCTTCAAACTTTCGCCTTTTGTCTAATGATTCCTTATTATCAACATCAGCCTTATAACTTCTGATATGTTCCGAGCGAAACATACCCTGCTCCAAAGAGGCACAATTCATTACCAAGGACTCCTCTTGGTTGTATCCTTGATAAACATTGACTGCTACAATAGCATTCTGGCCATTAAACAATTCTGGCTTCGGCAGCATTTCATGATGGCCTCATGCTTGTGTGTATCTAGGTTTTCCAAGACAATCTGCAGTCGCTGTCCGAAAAAGTGGCCTCTGAGGATAGTGCAATTGATGAGACAAAGTGTCCACTCTACTGTTGGGATTTGTTGTGGAAAAGCCAATAGCCTGCTGAGAATGTTTTTGAGACTGGTATAGAACTCTTCTTGCATGGTCATGATTGGCAAAGGGAATGATTCCACAACTTAAACCTAATAAAAAGGACATGTCAAGTTCACAGTGCGTGAACTTCAAAGGTTGCTTCTTATCAACTCCTGCTATGAGAAATTTGATACCCCATGCAGTGCTGCAGTCCTCTTCTTCTTTGGTTCCAACAAATTCAGTAATTCCCTTGTCCAGTAGAGATTGAAAGGTGAAATTTTCATCTTTAAATGCTTTTATTTTATGTAAATTCTCAACAAAAAAAGGGGACGTAGAATCCTTCCAGCATCAGAAAATATGCGTACTTCTTTTTGCTGTTCTTCTCTTTTGATTTCCACCTATCAGAAATCAATACCAAATACATCAGGAAAGCAACAAAAACAACCACATAAAAAAAAAAGAGCAGCTCAGGTCACACAATCAAACTCTCTCAACTCTCTACCATAGGCCCGCAAAATGGCTTTAGCACTCAAACAACTAAAAGTTTAGTATCATTGATATATTGAAAAGGAGAACCTGTCGAGGCAATTTCTTCTTCTGTCGCAAATGTCTAAGCTCAGCTACAACCAAATCAGAATCTTCAGACTCCAACCCATATCTCTGTACTGACAAGTCCAGTAATGGCCAAATTCTTGACAAGTCCACAGTTTTCCCCATCCGGAGTAGAAAGAAAGCTAACCCTACCCAATGAGAAGGGTGCCTGCATGCAGTAACATTATATTAGGAGAAAAAAGAAGCAGAAATTGCCAAACATTTCATATGAGCAAACCAAGTGTTATATTCTAGATACGAGATGTATTTGCTGGAGCATATACAATTCAATATCTCCACAAAGATGCAAAATCTTTTTGCCAACAATGGTTTGACCTTACCCTTCTTAACAATTATCCAGGTTTCCAAGAGTCAGCATATGGTGAATCATATATGAATTATGTAGTTAACCAATCAATCAACTGCAGTTTATTTTGGCTATACAGTTAGTATATCAGATTGATATAGTGCATGAGAAACAACTACTGTTGACTTACGGGTATCTAGCATCCCCAACATTCCCTGTGTACTGAACCTGCTGTCGTGTTTTTTGCAAATCAACCAGTGTTTGCAATGGGACTTGTATGCCCCAGATTTGCCACAACACCAGATATTCTTTCCATCCACTTGAACGGATGTGACCATGCCCCAGTTGAGAATGTTCTCGATAGACCATTTGTGACCATAGAAGAAGCATCCAGATAATGCTCAATTCGGCGCACATCATGATTTCCATAGAGGTCTTTTTGCAGAGCCTTGGCCATCCGCCTCCATGCATGTGCAATGTGTACTTTAGATCAAGGTCAAGCAACTCACCAGCCAACTCAAGTCTCTTGTTCCTAAAACTATCCCGATTATCACACTTTCTTTGGCCACTATATGCCTGCAAGAGACACTTTACCATGTAACCCAGAAACCGAGCCTTTTGCCTAGGGCTATGCAGACTGGGAAACAGATATAGGCTAATGCAGTCTTCAGTTTCCCCTGGTGGGAATCTAGTTTCCGGTATTTGTTTAATCACATATCCAAGAGCTTCTTTATCCTTGTGACTGTTCACATTTCTCATCAGCATCATGAATTGAGGCAAAGAATATTTATAATGCTGGCATCTCCTGTACTATAATCAATCAAATCTATAACTTCTTTGTCCGAAGTGAGGCCGAGTGCAAAAAGCAATATCCATACAGGAATCTCTGTTGACAAAAAATATACAGTGAGGCCTTTCTTTTCTCCTTTAATGTCCTCAAGTTTAGAAAGATCCATTAGTCTAACAATTATCCTATTCGTCTTAATTTCGGACTTGTATGAAACAGTCCATCCCTGAATATTTGAAATCCATAGTCTCTTCAAACAAATTTGCTCGTGTAATAAAAACCTGCAATAAGAAAAGGATAGAAATCAAAATATTTGGGGAATAAAATTGTTTTAAAACCAATTACGCGATCCTTCAATGAAGGTGCATCACTTGTGTGAAAAAATAGACTGCAAAATTAATAGACTAATATAGCAAACCCTAACAAAAATTTATTGTATTTCTACACAATATAGAAAAGAAGAATGGTTAGTGATTACAGCAAATCTAAACCAAGGACAAGCAATTCAAATAACTAATAATTTGACATACCTAATTCTTATAAGTACTTGTCATCTTGCATTCCAAGCTTCAGGGAAGGGAAAAGATTAGTTTGGGTTTTCATTTGAAATCAAATAAAAAAAATGCATTCCATAGGCATAAAATGCCTCCTGATATGCCGAATTTTGGGAAATGTAAGCTTAACTACGTTATCAAAAAAAAGAAAAGGAAAAAACTAATAGCAAACTTTAGACTCACATTCTCTGCACCCTTGATCAAAAAATAACCTCCATGATCAAAGTCACAATCAGATCTTTCAGCTGTCTTCATCCAGCAAAGATCAGTCATCACCATCACAGGGATCCTCCCAATTATAATATTGCTGTTATCAGTACTCAGAACCACCTTGTCAACAAACTAATCTTTCCCAGTTTTAAACTTGTCTCTAATGACTTTCTGAGTGTACAACTGATTTTTTGCAGAAAAATAACAGAAATTGAAAAATTCTTAATAAGAGGAGAAATCAATCTATAACATTCTCCAGAGCATTCTTCCTCAGAAAATGGCAAACAGAAAAGAACATGCCATGGTTGCAAACTCAAACAGGAAAAGAAAAAATAAAAGATGTTCAGACTATGAAAATGTTAGGGGGCTGCATCTTTATCTCTCTATCAATATATCCACTAACAAACAAAACAGTTGAATAATATTCAAAATCTGTGAGCCCCAAACAGAGCAGAAAATTTATGAACGTAAAAAAAAAATATATATATTTGAATGCCCCTCAAGCTTAAGCAAATCCCAATTTTATTCGTGAACCAACACAAAGCAATAATATCAAAACTTCATTTATAAAGCCTTAATTAATATAACTTCTAGCTTTAGTCCGTTAAAATTGAGTGTTATGTATCGGGAAACACCCCCATCAAATAAAGCACATACCATATCCAAGCAAAGCATAAATAACAGATGCAAAAAAACAGGGAGAAACTCAAAGTTAAACGTTATAAAGTAAATTATTGTACTCGCCTCAGCAGTAACATTCACTTTCATCCTCGACGAATATGTCATATTTTGGAGTCTAGCATGCCTAGGTAGCATTACATGTTCACTACCATCTGCACCACCCCAAAAGCTTGGTTTGTCAACCGTTACCTTTCCGAACCTAATAGAAGCATATCGCCATTCATTCTCTCCTTTATTGGATGGATCATATCCAGGCTCAACAACCAACTCCCCAAACGAATCAAAGGCCTTCTGCAAACCATTGTGGATGAAGTAATTGTAGGAGTTTATCTGGTGACTAATTAAACCATACTCTTTGAAAAATGAAGTTGCGGCCCTTTCACAGAAATCTTTAACGCCTTCTTCACCCATTTCGCGTAAGCTAGAGTTTAATTCCATAAAATTAACATCAGCATCAGAATCATAATCATCATCATCATCATCATTCATATCTATATCCATATCAAACCCATTCGAGAGCTTCTCGCTCTTTCTACTCTTTCCTATGTCCTCTTCCATAGCGTCCACTGATTCTCCCATTTTAATTCAGAATCTGAGAAGAAAAACAAACCATTTGAATCAATTTTAAACCTATAGAAGGTTGTAGCAAAATCACCCAAAAATAATGCTCAAAATAAAGAAATATCCAATCTGCCATGTGACCTCATACTCACACGCTCACACCTCACAACCATTTCAAAATAAGAGGGAAAGAAAAAATTGTAGTGTTAGAAAAAATTGTAGTGTTAAAAAGAGGTTGCATAAGCCGTAAGGTGAGAATACTCTACCACAGCAAGCGCATTTTATCTGGAGGACAAAAAATCTTTTATACGCTGCAGCTCAAGAGATTAAATCTCATGGTTTTTTACAGAAAGGTAAAAAAAACTTACAGTGACTTCTAAAGAAAGCACTTCTCAGTGCAGAAACAGCCAAAAAGCGTTTCCCTTTAAGAAAATTTCGGGGCTTAATAGAGAATTTGAGGACTGACAAACAGTTAAATATACAATGTGGGTTTTGTTTTTGATTTTATAATCTTCTCAACACAGCACAGAACGCGGAGCTTGCGAAAAGTTACTGTGTGTTTGGATAGCATATCCTATCTAGGAATAAGATAAGTTTGAAGGTCAAGGTTTTTTTTTTTTTTTTTTTTTTTTTTTAGAGAATCTTTGAGGACTGGACGAAACAGTTATAATATACAATGTGGGTTTTTTGTTTTTGATTTTATAATCTTCTCAACAACAGCACAAGAAGCGCGAAGCTTCTGCCGAAAAGTTTACTGTGTGTTTGGATAGCATGATCCTAATCTAGGAATAAGAATTAAAAAGGTTTTTTTTTTATTTGAAGGTCAAGGTTTTTTTTTTTTTTTTTTTTTTTTTTTTTTTTTTTTTTTTTTTTTTTTTTTTTCTTCGTTACTCGAGGATGAGATATAATTAGCTAAATTTCCGTGCGCGATATTTATACATCTAAAATATTATGATTAAAATAATCTTTAATTCTTTTTTCAAAAAATTATTTCTATTTGTTTAGAATAATATACTTAAATTTCATACAGTATAAAACAAATACTTTTAAAAATTAAATATTAAAATTCAATACACAACAATTAAAAAATATTATTTTTGAAAAATTTTAAACCCATTGGAAATTTGATGAATTTCATTAAGACGGAGAAACGACTAAATTAGCCATAACAATAGAATGAAAAGGATGAGGAAGATCCTCAGTCCATACATGCTCCTCAATAACAGAAGAGAGACTACTAGCAAAAGAGCTTTGAAAGAAAGAAAGAAAAAAAAAAAAACACGAACCAAAGAAAGTATTTGCAGAATTTGTGTGCCAAACTCGGTTGCTGGAGCTTCACTACTTCTCAAATGGTTTACAAGCACCTGGCAGTCAGATTCAATCATGATTCGAGAAAAACCAAGGTCAACAACGCGGTTAAGAGCAAACAAAATAGCTTCTGCTTCAGCGTTTTCAGGAGATAAAGAAATAGCTAATATGTGAATTCCTACCGCCATTGTTTTCCCTCTACAGTGGCGTGCCACAAACCGATATATAACCACAAGCAGCCCTGCCTGAACAGCTGCATCAGTATTAACTTTAATCATCAGATCATCACAGGGGGCTATCCATCGATGCACAACAACAGCAGTTTAAGATTCCGGTGCTGCGCAAGCATGTAGAGTTGTATCTGTTTCACTTCTGCAAGTGCTAGAATTCCGATAGCAATGAAACAACAAGACTAGATACCTGCAAAATGGACATTTGCTTACTCTGGAATATCATCAAGTTCCTTGCTATCCAGAAAGCCCATATGACCATAACGAGAAGAGCCAGTTGTCCATCCATCAAATTAAGCGAAACATCTTTCAACCAGCAACTTAAAGAAAGAAAAGTTTCATTGAAATTTAATAGTAAAGGACATAATCGCCACACCAATCTTGCAAAAGGACAATCGAGCAAAACATGAAGGCACTTCAGATGCTTCACCGCAATTGATACAGATTGGATCAACTTCCATTTCTCTTTTCCTAAGATTAATTTTTGTTGGTAGACAATCATTGTATGTCTCGGTTGATAAAATGCTTCACCTTTTGAGGAACCTGATGTTTCCAGACCTTCTTTTAAAAGGATGTTTCCGTATCAATAGAAGGACCAACTTCATTAATCTCCATTGTCGAACCAAGAGCTAACTGATAAGCTGTTTTTGTTGGCAATAATGACACTTTGGCTGTCACATGTCATTCATCTTGTGTTTTTGATAATTTCCTTTCTCGTAAACTTGAACAAGATGATGGCAGCAAAGCTTACTTAGTTTAATTTAACTCAAGTTATTGGGTTTGGTAGAGAGTTGGTAAAAACTAGATTGCATTTCTTTGTATAAATGTAGCTGCTGGCACAGATTTGAGAGAAGGAAAAAAGAGAAAGAGGAGAGAGCTGGATAGCTATGAGAATGAAGAAGAAGAAGACAAAAACTTTGTTTTTTATGCTTTGTAAATCCTTTTACTATGAGTAATGAATTTATGTTTTTCCCCTTCATCTTTATCTCTTCTTTGTTATGTGTTTAAGATAATACTTTTTGTTGTATCTTTTAAAATTCTAAAACCAGCTCTCCTCCCCCATTTTCTAACAGTTTTAACCGAAAATAATCCATTCTTATTTGGTATCCAAATAAGTTAATTTGAGGCTCTTCTTCTGGAGAGAGGAATAGCACATACCAAAGATGCCTCAACTGGAGTGAATAAAGAACGAATAAGAGTTGTATCCCGACAACAAATCTCGTGATCCATTAATTCACTAACTAAAGAATTTGCAGGAATAAAAGTTGGAGAGGATATAATTCTTGGTTCTCGCCAATTAGGAAGCCTTTTATCCTTCCAAATCCGAATTTCACTCCCATTTTAGACCGGCCATCGCAATTCTTTATCAATTACCCATCTCGCTTGAGTAATCCGAATTGTCAAGGAGCAGGCAGCTCCTCTTTCTTTAGGACCCTTAAAGCTTTTTTAGTGATTCATAAGCCTAATATTATTATCCTCTTGGAGCCTAGAATCAGTGGGGAGAAAGCAGATGAAGTTATTAAGAAAATAGGTTATAATTATTCTCATAGAATAGAAGCTTCTGGTTTTTCAGGTGGGATTTGGATTTGTTGGAAAAATGGATGGGATATGGTCATTCTCAGTAATAATAAGCAGTGGATTCATATAAAATCGTAACTGTTTGATGGAAGCTACAGCCATTTATGCAAATCCTCATATTCAAAAAAGAAAGGGTCTTTGGGATGAGCTAGACCAACTCATGACTACAGTTGTTAATCCTTGGCTTCTTATCGGGGATTTTAATGCTATCAAAAGCAAGGAAGAAAGTTTTGGGGGATCTCAACACCGATCAGGCATCGATAAAAATTTCTCTCAATGGTTTTTACAGTCTAAATTGGTGGCTATGGGTTATAGGGGAGCTCGTTTCACATGGAAAAGGGGTACCCTCCTGGAGAGACTTGATAGAGCACTATGTAATGAAGCTTGGAATCTAAGGTTACCCGATTACACATTTCTCCATCTAGCTCGCATATCCTCTGATCACAGGCCTATTCTAGTTAAACTCATGGACGAGGCGAATCGGGTCAATAGCAGATCAACTTTCCGTTTCCAAGCTGCATGGCTTACTCATGCAGAATTTAATCAATTTGCTGGCTCGGTTTGGAAACATTCTATATCTCTGTCTGAGAATATTTCTACTTTATCTCAAAGTTTGTTGAACTGGAATGCTAACATTTTTGGAAATGTTTATAGACACAAAAAAAAAAAAAAAAAAAAAAAAAAATGGAATGCTAACATTTTTGGAATGTTTATAGACACAAAAAAAAAAAAAAAAAAAAAAAAAAAAACTCTTATCTCGTCTTGCAGGTATACAGCGGGCTTTGGAAATCAGAGATAATCCTTTTCTTTTTAATTTGGAAATGGAGTTAAAAAGAGAAATGGACCTATTCTTCATGGAGAAGAGTTAATCTGGTACCAAAAATCACGTGATCAATGGATTACTTGCGGTGACCGGAATACTACTTATTTTCACCTTAAAGCTGTCCAGAGAAGGAGACGGAACTGGATTACAGCAATCAAAAATCAGGCCGGGGATGTTGAGATTTTGGAAGGAAGAATGGAAATAAACAAGATGATTAATAATGTTTTGCACTTCATTGAATTAACAAAAAAATATGCTTATTTATGGACCTACGAGTGAATCAAATAAGACTTAAAAATACTTCTAAAAATCATTAATCTTAATAACAAAAATATCAAGTGAATCAAATAAGACTTAAAAATACTTCTAAAAATCATTAATCTTAATAACAAAAATATCAAATTCTATGCAGAAAATCTGCACTAAATAAAATTGAAATCTCAAAATATTTTTACTAATATTATTTTGAATTAATCTTAACATTCTCTCTTAATTCAAACATAATATTTTTTATTATAATAATTAACCATTAAAATTTTTTAATATAGCATCTGAAGCATCTCTATTCAATTAATTTTGTTGAAGCACCTCTCTCCAACTCATCGTTTTGATGCACTTCTCATTAAATATTGATGCACTTCTCATCAATCTAGCAAATGAATTTTAATTGTTTTTTTTTTTAAGCACTTCTCTTCGAATATTAATGACCTCTCATCATTTTCTTTATTTTGGAGCACATCTCTCCGATGTTCTTTTTACACGGAAGAGATGGATGTATCTCCAACCTTCTTCTTACAAGGTTGTTTCCCTCCTCTCTTAAGCTCTCATTATGATTTCACTGCTTCTGACTTCTTTTGCAGAGATTAAACCAGCTTTATTTGATATGAAGCCATGGAAGGCCCCTGGACCGGATGGTTTCCATGCGGGCTTCTTCCAACATCAATGGAGCTTAGTTGGTAATTCGATATGTACAGAGATAGAAAAATTTTTAGGAGGTGGCTCTTTGAGTGAGAACGTAAAATGATACTCTTTTAGTTATTATTCCTAAGGTTACCAGTCCTATCTATTTTTCTCAATTTCGGCCAATTAGTTTATCTAATGTTAGTTATAAAATAATAACTAAATCTTTGGCTAATAGATCAAAATTAGTTTTACCTCATATTATTAGCCCCACTCAGACGAGTTTTGTTCCTGGGCGTCATATTACAGATAATATTATTATTGCCCAAGAAGTGATTCACACTATGAGAAATAGGAAAATTCGTAAGAAATTGATGGCTATTAAAGTAGACCTAGAGAAGGCTTATAATCGAATTAGATGGAGTTTTCTACATGATTCCTTGAAGGATATTGGTTTGCCTGATTTATTTATCTCTGCTATTATGATGTGTATTACATCTTTGTCTATGCAGGTTTATTGGAATGGAAGCGTTTCAAACAAGTTTTGCCCATCCCGAGGACTTAGACAGGGAGACCTTTTAAGCCCCTATCTTTTTGTTATTTGTTTACAACGTTTGTCTCATGCTATTATGCAGGCAGTAAATCAAGGCAGGTGGAAACCTGTAAAACTCTCGAGAAGAGGTCCACCTCTTTCCCATTTGTTCTCTGCGGATGATATGATTTTACTTGCGGAGGCATCCTTGGATCAAGTTACAGTCATTCAAAGGGTTCTTGGTGATTTTTGCATGTGTTCGGGTCAAAAAGTGAATGCTTCCAAAACTCAGGTTTTTTACTCGTGCAATGTTCCAGGCAATCTTAAAGGCCAATTAAGCAGACAATTGAATTTTCAATCTACGGATAATTTAGGGAAGTATCTTGATGTGCCTCTTCTTCATGGAAGGGTTAAAATTTCGTCTTATTCTTATATTCTCGATAATGCTTATAAGAAATTATCTGAGTGGAATGCTTCTCATCTCTCCTGGCAGGTAGAATTACTCTTGCGAGCTCTGTTGTAGCGACCATGCCACAATACACAATACAGACCACAAAACTCCCTGCTCGAGTGTGCTCGGATATTGATAAAGCTTGTAGGAGCTTTATTTGGGGATCCTCTAACCAGAAGAAGAAGCTTTATGCCTTGGAGGGATATCACTCAATCAAAGGATACAGGAGGCTTAGGAATGCGAGACTTAAGATTGCTTAATGAAGCCTTTTTGATAAACATTGGATGGGGTCTAAAAACCGACATCGAGTCCCTTTGGACTCAAGTTCTTAAGAGTAAATATAAAGTGCAAGCAGATTTGGGTTTCTTAGACTCTTCACAGAAAAATAACACTTCTTTACTTTGGAAGGGTGTTGTCAATTTTTGGGATAATTTTTCTAATTGTTCAATGATTACTATTGCCAATGGCCTTGGTACTAAATTTTGGAAAGATAGATGGGTTTTGGAGGATGTTTCTCTCATCCAAGTGGCTAATTTAGAGATCCCTATAAATATTAGGGATGATTTTGTTGCAGACTATGTTGTTAATGATTCATGGAATTGGGATAAATTTAATGCTTTTCTTCCTAACTCTATTCTTGCTTGTATTGTAGCTATCCTACCCCCTTCGCCGGAAAGAGGTAGCGATACCATCTATTGGAGACTCAGAAGCTCAGGAAAATTCTCCATCAAATCAGCCTATAGTTGGGTAGCTGAGCTGCGGGAACCGGACAAGGCAAAGAGGTGGAATTTAATTTGGAAATGGAAGGGGTCACAAATGTGCTGGACGGGTGAATTTAATGCAAAGGGGACAATCTGCTTATGGTGGTGGTCTTCTCCGGCACAATGCTGGACGGTGGCTTGGAGGTTTTGTTGCAAATATTGGCTCCTGTTCTATTCCAAATGCTGAACTGTTGGAAGTTCTGGAAGGCCTTCAGATGGCTATAGGCTTAGGGATAGGAGATATCCAAGTGGAGTGTGACAGTTTGACTGCTGTCCAGCTTATTTCAGCATCCGTTCTATCTGCAGGGGCAGTACAACAGCTAGTGCTTGTGATTCAGCAGTTGTTTCACCAGTTTAATTAACAGCTGTGTTATCAAGCACGTTTATAGAGAAGCAAATCAATGCGTAGATTATTTGGCTGAGTGTGAAAGAACCTATCCCTTAGGAACACACTACCTCAGAGATCCTCCTTCAGGAATGGCAGACTGGCTATTTCATGATAGTATGGGTGTATCTTACACTAGATTAACTATGTCTTCTTAGAGCTTTGCTCTCTCCTTTTTTACCAAAAAGAAAGAATAATTTGGAAAATACTTGGCTTTCAAGAAACGATAGAGAATGGAATTCTCATCATGACATAATCGGCAGCGTTGTTTAGCCAACATAGTAATATTAAAGCTCTGTATATCCCAAAATTTAATCACATTAGATTTTTCTTGATTTTAATTTATTACATCCAATTGTTTTGTTTTTATTTTTAGTTTTTCTTGCCTTTTCGTATTTTCTTTTTATTTACACATATGTTAGAATCAAATTGTGTATATTTTCTTTTTTGTTATTAGGTCTATCTTTTTCGCATACAATTTATTTGATTATTTATATGAAAGGAAAATAGAATAAAAGTGAATTTAAAACTATTCTAGATTATGTTATATGAAAGGAAAATAGAATAAAAGTGAACTTCCAAAAAGTTATTTAAAGGAAAATTCAGTATATATTTTTCCCACCTATGTAATATCAATTGATTATAAACCTATGGTCGGGGCAATATAAATAATATATCAATGGAATAACCAAAATAATTGTGGGGACCAATTATCTGCCTTATTTTTTATAAAATTAGGTATTTAGATAATTAAATATGACTTGTAGAAAAGGCTTCACAGAAGATTATTTTATAAACAAACTAATAAAAAACCACTTAATATTCAATTATTATGGTAATCAATCTATATATATATATATATATATATATATATATATATATATATATATATATATATAAACTAATATTATAAACTACCACGAGTAATAATAAGAAAAAATGATAACCCATTAAAGAAAGTATATAATTTTAATATGTTGCCTAAGAGTCATAATAACTAAATATTATAACTACACAGTAATAAATAGAAAAATGATAACATTAAAAAATATATAATTTTAATTTTCAAATAAGTCATAAACATGATAGTTTGATTTTTTTTAATAAAAACTAAATAAAATAATAATTAAAAATGAAATATAAAAAACATATAAGTAAGTATTCGAGTTGAAAAAATAAAACATGAATTAAAGAAAATAAATGTTTAAAATTTACATCAATAAATTAAATTATTCTAATTTTTCAGAAAGTATTTCTCATTTTTTAGAATAACACTAATATTTTAAACAACATAAAATAATTACTTGCAAAAATTACATATTAATTAAAATTCAATGCTTGAAAGTTAGTAGAAATATTAAGTTTAAACTCACAAAAAATACCGTCATAATTCATTAACAAATTAAATATTTTTAATTTTTTTGTTAGGTAATGTTTTTTATTTTATTAGAAATAGAATAGCAATACAAATTCATATAACTTATAATAATTATTTTCAAAGATTAAATATTGAAATACAATATAATAATTTTTTGGGGTAGAAAATATTTCTAATATTTTTAGAATACCACTGAAATTTTATACAATATAAAATTATTTTCAAAGATTAGTAATTTCAATAGGCAACAAGAAATACAAGTAAAATATTCTTAAGCATACATATAAGAAAAAAATACTAAAAATTTATAAATTGAAACAAAGAAAAAGCAAATTTGAAAAAGATAAAAGAATAAAAACAAAAGAAAACACCAAATAATTTGCCTTTAACAGGTTCCAAATCCACACCAAAGTAACGAACACCTTCAGACATAAATCACTAAACAATACCTTAAATCTATTTAATTAGTCACATGGGATAATATAAATTTTGTGTTGGAGAGGATGGCCATGAACAGTGCTTATTCTGCAATTTTCTCATCAAACAGAATCTAGCCAATTTTTTCATTTATCAATAAATTATTTACTTCAAAATTCATTTGTACTAATAAGGGAGTAAATAACAAAAGTTAATTGGCAAGCGTACGTACCTTCTAGATTAATCCAAGAATGCGTTCGAAATCTTCTTGTCTGAAGATAATCTGATTATCAAATTTCAACTCAACATTCAAATTTGTTTTTACTCACCTAATGAAATCATATAACTGCCTAGGCATGGCAACTTTTCAATATTCAAAGAAGCAAAGCCCTTTTAAAAATTATTAAATACTTTATTGGGTTCTCCTTTTTACAAATCATAAAACAAAATACTACAAACACGGCTTAATATGCACTTATATCCTGAATTTAGAAATTTATTGCACTTACACCCTAATTTAAATTTAGCACAATCATACTAAATGAAATGTTAAAAGTGTTTACACCCTAAAATTAAATTAAAAGTTGATTTGCAATAAAAAAAAACATTAGACCTAATAAAAAATCCATTTTTTATTTGTGAACAATGAGAAATATATTCCGAGATAATGGAGTACATAGGCTAATGTTAGTTACAACATAAATTCTAAACATGCATAAATTATTTCAAATTCATCAAATCCTAGAATTTTCAAATTGTTAAAATTTTTGTTTTCCAAAATTTATTTTCAATTATACTTCTCACGTACAATAAATATATAAATTAATACACAAATACCACATATGTTTATCACCGTATATAAACATATATGAACTAAAATGAAAGAAAATCAACATAACAATTTTAATAACTATTGTTCAAACTCAAAGTGATTTCTACGAATTAACTGCTTTTTGTGAAAGTAAAATTTTGCAATAATCAATAATATATTCGAGTGATAGACGAGGAAAATTTAAAATTTGATTTTTTTTCGTTTCAACAGTGTTGTTTCGAATTTGGGTTTAAGTTCTAATTAAATTAATCCAAACTCAGTTATCGGTTCCATAAAAATATATTTTTTATTGCAAATCAGCCCTCAATTTAATTGTGGGGTGTAAATACTCTCAACTTTTCACTTTAGGGTATGGTTGTTACAAAGTTCAAATTAGAGTGTAAGTGCAACATATTCCAAAGTTCAGGAGTATAAGTGTATATTAAACCCTATAAACACAATGGAAAATGAAAATCCAATAAATAAATAATTTATTCTAAAATACTTATCACATTTGTAATTTCAAAAAATAATAAATATTTTTTTCATGTTTATCCTTTTTACGTTACCAACAATTATTATTTAAGTTTAATAATTTTCTTATAGAATTAGAATTAAGGTAATATAGTGACTTATTCAATAATTTATAGTAACTTATATAAATTTAATAGTTTTCTTATGAAAAGTGAACTTATAAATTCCAAACGAGAAATATACATATTGTTAAAAAACATATACGGAATAATTAAAAAGAATAATTGACAGACTTCAACTAGATAACGAACAGACACAACAAATATTTCCAATACTATTGAAATTAAAACCTCAATCTAATTAATTATCATTAAATGAAAGACCCAATGTACAAATTTACCATTCAACTTTAAGATTTTATCGGCATATTTTCATCCATTGCTCCTAGAATATAGACCTTATCACTTTACTGTTTCTAAATTTCATTTCATCATTTAAAAATCCCTATTTTAATATAAAAGCACTTTTTACCAGTTTTAAGATATGAGCCGGTTGAAAGCTGACGTGGAGATGCTTTCACCGAACAATTGACAAGAAAAAAAAAAAAGCAACTGATGGAGGAAAATATTGAAAAAAAAAAAAAAAAAAAAAAACCTAAAATTTCATTTCATCATTATAAAAATCCCTAATTTTAATATAAAAGCCACTTTTACCCCAGTTTATAAGATATAGAGCCGGTTGAAAGGCTGACGTGGAGATTTGCTTTCACCGAACAATTTGGACAGAAAAAAAAAAAAGCAACTTGATGGAAGGAAAATATTGAAAAAAAAAAACAAAGAAAAAAAAAAGTTGATCGATTTCGTTTCATTGTTTTTCAAATACCAGCAAAATATTCTCAAAAAAACAAAACTTGAAGCCTGCTTACATAAACCCTTTTGTATATATACCTATCTTTCATAAACTCATTTTTGTACATACCCAGCAACCACCACATTCCAAGTTAAAAACAAACTAGGTTCTATGGCATTTGTTTTGAACAGCTTCCAAGGCATTCAAAGAATTACACCACATTTAGAATAACATAGCCACTAGAATTGTGTGGCTACCATAGAATCAAACTGAAACCCAGCATCTAACAGCCAAAGACCACGAAAAAAAAAAAAAAAAAAAAAAAAGTGATCGAGTTCGTTTCATTGTTTCAATACCAGCAAATATCTCAAAAAACAAACTTGAAGCCTGCTTCATAAACCCATTTTGTATATACCTATCTTTCATAAACTCATTTTTGTACATACCCAGCAACCACCACATTCCAAGTTACAACACTAGTCTATGGCATTGTTTTGAACAGCTTCCAAGCATCAAGAAATTACCCACATTTAGAATACATAGCCACTAGTGTGTTGGCTACCATAGAATCAAACTGAAACCCACATCTAACAGCAAGCCCATGAAGCTGAATATCTAATTCAAGCATTGCCTCTGAAGCACAAACAAAAAGAACACAGGCAAACACAGTCAAATTAGGCTTAGTTTTGTAATTCCTCATTTTCTCAAAAAACTTTTCCAGCTGTAATGATCCCCCACATCTTAAAGATAATTGAGCATCACATTTCATAAAATACAATCTTTACCAGGCATCTTATCAAACAAAAAACATGCATCTTCTGCACCACCATTCTCTGCATACAACTTATCAATATACCCACAAGCTCATCAACAATAAAATCCATCAACAACATTATATCACAAATCATCTTGCCCATCTCAGATTATTTAAACCACCCCAAGCATAATTACTGGAGGAAAAGTATACTTATAGGAAAAACTCAACAGATCTAAAGAAATCTCCGAAATAACAGAAGAGGCTCTCTTGAACCCATCTTAATTTTGGTATAGAGAAATAATAAAAATAGATACGGGGATGTGGGTGTGATGGGTCGAAGGAAATAGAAAGAGGATGGTATTGGCAAGTAAGGAAGATTCAAGGAGCGACAAGAGAAGGGAGAAGTGTGAGTTATGGGCCTTGTGGATCGTGCATGTGAAATAGAGAGGAAGAATATTTTGTAAAAGTTAAAGACATCTGGATCCAAGAGCATAAAAATAACTTCAAAACAGCAGTGTCGACAGCAAGTTGATTTCTGCAGCAATCATAGATCATCTTAACTTAAGAGAATGGTCAAGTGAATTCCCATGCTGGCATCTAATGTGCTGCTTTCAAGACATCGGGTAGGGCAAGCACAATCAATCCCAGAATTACTCCTAACATCATCCGTCCTCAACCTGCAGCATGGGACAATTCTCAAACCAGATCTGTTTTCTGGCAAAACTGAAGCCTAAAGGCTAATCCTTGCCAACAATAGCTATTATGTGTGTGGTTATGCTGGAAACTAAGATCTGATAACCAAAAATAAACTAAAAGGCTAAATTTCATTAATTGAGATAGACTAACCCAAACGATCCATGATGGCCAACTTCCATTACAGCCGACATCTTCTTGCATTAAGACAATGGGCAACACAATTATGAGAAAAGCTTGAAAGACTCATTGAATCTTAAAGGAACAACAAAATCCGTACATAGAATATCAACAGCTGCTGCAGTTTATTCACTAGAGGAATACATATGCTATATGTGCATAAATCCAAAATTAGTCTCTCTAGTTACATTCAAGCAAAACTCCATCTTAGAATCAAATTGGTAAAGCCAAATGCAACGACAAACAGAAAAGATCTAATGAGGGCAATGATTTTCACTATCACGGCAACAAATTAAATCAGGTACATCAAAAATAAAAATCTAAAAAATGGGTCAAATTAATTAGATGTTCTCCATCTATAGGGATTGAAAATGTCCAAGTACTGGTATCAACCTTTCTATTCCAATTCAAAAATTAAGAACTCATAAAGAAGGGAAGAAACCTATGCTTGTATGCGTGTTTCATATACACATCTAAACAAAGCATTGTAAGATGGATTATTGCACCTTTCTTCCAGATCAGGTAAGTTCTTTGATTCGGAACTTGCTTAAGTTCCTTAGCACAGCAGCCATCTTCCCAGGGTCTCCAGTAACTTGAGACATCCGCATGGCCAACTTAAACAGTCTACAACAATCACAATCCAGATTGTTAGGAAATGCACCCACCATTGGAATATAGATCTAGGGGTTTAATATTTGTTAATATGTTATCAACAAAAAGGAAAGATCATATGTAAAGCTCAAATATTAATAACATAAATTAATCAAATCTCAGTAGAGGGAGATCTCATGACAAGTACACAGTGAAAATACTCGGGCTTAAGCCTAAATAAATTCATGAAAATTGGATTCATGTAATACGAGGCATCCTTGCCTGAAAGCTACATCGCCATGAACATTCACACACACACGCACACACACACACATATACACAAAATAAAAAGTCGGACATTAAAGACGGCCAATTAGTTTTGATCCCAACACACAGACACACACAAACAAAATAAAAATTCAGAAAGACTAATTAAAGCACAGCCAATTTGCTCTGATTCCAACATCAAGCTTTTTCATCAAAGAAATGAACTATAACAGCCAAATTAAAACTTCTTTTTCATTCTAATTCCTGCCCACAAAGCTAGAATACATGCACAGAGCTTAAACTCATTTATCTTATGGAGAAAAGAAAAAAGAATTAGAGATTTTGAATTGACATCAAGATGGAGAAAAATAATTTAGGCTTCCATGCTTACTTCTTCTTCAAGCTCCTTGACTGCTCTTATAAGGCCTCGTGTGATCCCATTTAAATGCAAGCCATCATCCTTCATCTTCTCCATCAGCTTCTCTGCCTTCTCCCAATCTAAGGCCTTTAAGCATAGAGATTGGATCAACTTATTGTACTCATCTACATTAGGTTGGACACCAAATGCCTTCATCTCTGCTACTAACTCCAAAGCCTTGTCAAACTGTTCAAGTTTGCAATACCCTCGAATAAGTGTATGGTAAGTCACAGGACTCAGCTTAGAGTGCTTCTTTTTCGCTTCTGACAGCATTTTACAAGCCTCCTTCATCTGACCCCCACTTGCATAACCACTCATAATAACTGTATAGGTGTAAAGATCCGGCCTCAGCCCCCTCTTTTCCATCAATTTTTTTATCTTTATTGCTTCTCCCACATCTCCATTCTTGGAATAGCCATTGATAATGTAATTGAAAACAGCATTTCCAGGAGGTGGGCCCTCTTCAATCATCTTACAGAGTAAAATTTTTGCCCCTTCCAAATCTTTGATCCTGCACAAACCGCAAATAACAGATGAAAAGGGCTTGATCGCACGCTTCTGTGTTTCTCTAGGTAAGGTATTCAATGTCTCCAATGCTAATTTGACTGTTTCATCTTTCTGACTGAGCAAACTAATCAAAAAATTGACTGCAGGCTGAGGTGGATACTTGTTCTTCTCCTTTGCCAACATATAAACCATATGGGCATCTTTTGCCCTACTCCCTTTGCAAAACCAACAAATAACCTTACCGACTTTCTCACTCTCAGGCAAAGTTTCAGCATTAAGCATCTTCTCACAAACTGACCAAGCCCAGTCGAAAAAAGATCGCCTACAAAGGGCTTCAATTGTATAATAATAAGTATCTGAATCCGGGACATACCCAAAATCCACAAACTTGTTGAAAACCTCATAAGCTGCTTTCCCTTTACCCAACTTTGAAAACAAAATTATCAGCTGATTAAGAATCACAGTATTCAGAACAGCAGCATCCTTCTGAGCAACATCCTGGACCAAATCCCACAATGCATATGCGTTTTTCTTCCTAAGGTCACTACAGATAGATTGAACAAGCAAATCAACTACACGGTTAGTCACACTAATTTCTGGCTTCTCAATTGCCCACCTGAAAAACTTAATCAAATTATCGCCCGAAACAAGAGGAGTTTCCAGTACTTTCACTATAAACTCCTCATGTAAATCCAAATCCATACTATCAAGGCTCAACTCTAAGGAACCATCACTGCGGCTCTGTAACAAAGACAACACATTTTCTAATTTCTCTGTGTCTATCACATAAAACTCTCCCTCATCTACATCTTTTGCATTAATATGGGGATCACCATCCTCCAATGAGTCCCACAAAGGTTCACTGCTTCCACTCTCAGGGGCAAAATTTTCCACCTAGTAATCAACATTCACTCAAAAATTGTTAAAACTATTTGATTCCACTCAATGCAAAATGAATTGACTCTGTTGTTCAACTGTTATCATACCTCAGATTGATATTCATATTTTTCACCCACTGGCGGTGGGGGAGATGATGCATCAGTTTCTGCTGCAGTGGACTCACACCGATGACCCAAAAACAAACCATGTTTCAAGTTCAAATGAGTTGAAGCGCCAGCTCGATTTGGTATCAGATTCCTGGGGGTCAACAATGAGTACCATCTGACTCTATTATCTCCATCTACAGCCTGCTCAAAGCGCCAGCTTGATTTGGTATCAGATAAATTACGTAGCTCTTTAATTCAAGAAAAAAAAAAAGGCAAGATAGTAAACATAACAACATAGACATTCCAAAGAAGGATTTTATTTCTTAATAAACAGAACAATATACAAGCAATATATGCAATTCAATATCAAAAGTAGACTAGGAATTGTACAACAGCATACTTTTCCCGAGGGAAAAAAAAAAAAAAAATCAAATTTGCAAGTTTCAACTGTCCAAATTCATTTAAAAAAAAAAAAAAATCTGGCAATTGAGAATCGATGATACCCCAGGATTGGAATGTCAGCTTATTAAAAGTACAGGAACAATTCGACAAAAGTCATTATGTTAAACCCCAAATTATTTAAACAAACAAAAGTAATTATGTAAGTCCCAAATTATTTAAACATATGAGCATCACAAATTACCGGTACAAAAACTATTATTAAACCCATTTGAGATCAACTAAACCTAGAACTACCTACAAATCAATAACAACAACTCAATATATCAAAAGTTTCAAACTGTTCACAATTCATTTTAAAAAAAAAAAAAAATCTGGCCAATTCGAGAATCGATGATACCCGCCCCCAGGAGGTGGAATCGTACAAGACCTTATATTAAAAGTAAACTAGGAAACAATTCGGACCCCAAAGGTCACTATGTTAAAACCCCCAAATTATTTAAACAAACCCAAACAGCCTACATTATGTAAGTCCCATATGTATTTAACATATGAGCATCCACAAATTACCGTTACAAAAAAAACCTTATTATTCACCCCATTGATGATCAACTCATAACCTAGAACTACCTACAAATCAAATAACAACAACTCATATATATATATAAATCACTATATATAATATAAATATATAATCATATTATATCAGCTCTCCTATCAGACCGCTGCTCCCCCAACCTTTAGACAATTGAGTACATTCCAAAAAAAAACCGATATATCAGTATTATAATCCGCTCTCCACTTTAGACAATGAGTACATTCAAAAAAACGAAAAACAAAAGAAGATTCAGAGTCTAGAAACGAAACAAAGTAATTGAATAATAGAAGCAGTAGCGAGTTGGAAAGTGTACCAAATCGGCCAAGTCAGAAGAACAGGCGAGCCAGGCCGCAGCTGCGCTTCTCCGGTAATTTGAGCCACCGGAGTGAAGGATAGCAGAAACGGAGCGTTTAGATAGCCTATGCATTATTGAGGAGCTTGAAACTGGAAATTAAATGCAAGAGAGGGAACAGTGAAGCGAACTCGGGGAGAGCGAGTTGTGATGGGTTAGGGTTTTTCATATATGGGGTTTTTGGCAAGGCTTTGGAGACAGTGGAAAATGGAAATAATCTATTTAGCTCGCTCGTTCCACGCTAACTATTTTTGTCATTTTATAAACGTAATATTTTCAAAAACTATATATATGGATTTTTTTTTTTTTTTAATTTGACAGTTCAATATTATTTTTAAATAATTTTGAAATAATTCCTCTGTTAGTCTGATTGTAAATTTTCTTTGTTCACTCCAGTATATTGATTTCTTCCTCATCTTCTTCTTTTTATCTATGTATAAATATATAAAAGCTAAGGCATAAGAATTTTTGTGGCACTATTCCATAGTATTAAGATGCTTATGTGGCAAAAAATTAATCCATAAAATTGAAAATAATTTTTATATTTTTAAAATTTATTTTTAATATAATTAATAGGAAACTTATTAATCCATATAAAAATTTTGAAAATAATTTTTTATATTTTTAAATTTTATTTTTAAATAAGTTTATATTATATTAGGAATACTTAATTAATATCTATTGAATAAATTTAGGTTTAGTATAATAATTAATAATAGGAAACTTAATTAATATCATTAATAACATTTTAGGTTTTTAAATAATTAATTAAATTAATAATATCATTAATATTTTAAAAATTTAACTTTCTTCTTTAAAATAATTAATTTTTAATCTCCTCATTTTCCTTTTTCCACTGTTACGGAATTTTTATATATATCTATTTCCGTATAAATGAAACCTTAAAGAAAATCAAACTTTTTTCTACTGTTACGGAATTTTTATAGATATCTATTTCCGTATAAATAAAATCTTAAAGAAAATCAAGTCATACTTTCAACAAAAAGAAATGAATTATTTGCAAATAATATAAGACTATTTCCATGGCATTTTACTTATGTGTGCTTGATTAATGTGGTGATGTGATGAAATTACAGAGTGTATTCAATTTTTGACTATCGATTAAAGTATAATTTTGTAATTTGTAATAAATTATTCCATAACTATTAGCGTATTTTATCCATGTAAAAACATTTTACTTATTTCTACTATAATTAAGTGTTTACTTTTTTTTTAGAAATATAATTCATTAATAATAAAATCAAGTATTATAAATATTCAATTAAACCATACATAGAACTTACTATCATAATTAATAAAAAGTTTGCTGATTCTCTAACAATAAAAGAATTATCTATATTCTTTTGAATAATAAAATTAAAACTATAATTAATTAAAAAGTTTGCTGAACTTATCTACTAACAATAAAAGAATCTATTATATTTCTTTTTGATAGCTAGTTTAAATAGACTTAAAGACTAAATACGAAATCCATATCGGATTTTTCCAACTTGAAGATATCTTGACGCAATATAAAGGTCTTCATAGTAGGTAGACTTTTCATCTAATACATAGAACTTACTATCATAATTAATAAAAAGTTTGCTGATTCTCTAACAATAAAAGAATTATCTATATTCTTTTGAATAATAAAATTAAAACTAAAAGAAATAATATCGGATTTTTCCACTTGAAGATAATCTTGACCAATATAAATCTTCATAGTAGTAACTTCATAGTAGTAACTGGTTCTTTAATTAATTTGGACTACAAAATAACTTCTCCGAATTTTTTATGCTTGGATTGCTTTTCTAAAAACACGTTGCATATGACGTACACAGATGAATTTATGCCACTTAATAATAACAATTGAGGAACATACCGTATTATCAAACTCCATTGATCAAAAATACACATCAGTAAAACAATATCTAAATTCTCCAATAAAATAAAATCAAATATCATACATTTTACTAATAAACCTTTACAAAAAAGAAACAAAACCCTCACGGAAGAAGGAACAAAAGAACTTCAAACATGGAGACAAAAACAACAATGAAAAAAAAAACAAAGAAAAAACAAATCTATTAAAAGAAAATAGATATGAGTTTATTAAAAACGAATAAAAGATTGAGAGCAAGAGAAAAAAAAAAAAGTAGGGGGCTACCGCTGATTAACAACAATAGCCCCAAATAAAAACTAAGGTTAGATAGACTAGAGAAAAAAGAAGAATAGGGAAACCCTAAAGCAAAAAGGGAGTTGGGATTTAGGGTTTCATTTTATTCGAGTTTCTTTACTATTTTGTTCAACGCAATACCACTTAAATCACAGAATTCACTTTTCGCAGTGCTTTTTTTAATAAAATTAAAACTAAAATTCGTTTTCTAATGTCATTATTTGTGAAATAGAGAGATATTTAATAATAAAATTGATATTTATATTTTGTTTTGTGAAGGAAGATAATAGTACTTCTCAACCTATTCTAAATCAGAGCAAACTTCGACGATTTTTTTTTTTAAAAAATTTAATGTTTATTAGATTTATGCCTAGATTTTAGGTTATTTATTCAAAGTGAATTCAATAGTTCATATTTAAAAAGATTATCGTAAAATCTAGTAAAATATTTATAAAAATTACAACATTTAAGCTCAATTATAAATTTGATTTATGTATGTATATGTCAATACGTTGATTCTTTTTTGGACATTAATTAGTACAATAAATTGCATATTTAGATTTTTATAAATAATTATTAATTATAATAAAAATAAAATTTTATTATATTGATTCTTTTTTTGACATTAATTAGTATAATAAATAGTATATTTGGATTTTTCTAAATAATTATTAATTATAATAAAAATAAAAGGGTTTGGATTGTGTTTCTACGGAATATGTATTACCCTATATACTGGAAAAACTAAAGGAGGTTTTTTAATTTTAAAATATTATATATAATAAAAATAAAATTTTTATTTTTAAATATTATATAATATCCACACGGAAGTGCGGAATACGGTAGTTATAACCCTAAATCTAATACCCACCGCCACAACCACAGCAAATGTAAGTGGATCAAGTAATAAGGCGCACGAAAGATTAGTTGTCTTTTGCCATATTAGGAATTCAATTTATAGAAAATAAAATTTATGGAGAGAGATTGCTATAAACTCCATATGAGAATATGATAATAGTTTTATAAAGGACGGCTATAAACTCTGAATGAGATCAATTGTATAAATTTGAATATATCATTATTGATTATTAGAATTATTTATAAAAAATAAAAGAATTTCGACTTGTTCCATGCAATTGATATAAATACGTATAAATAATTCAAACTTTGCAATTTATTGTAATTACACCTTTCTTTTATTTTTATTTTTTTTAACAACTATATATCCCAAAACAAAAGTTTTTTTTTTTTTTTTGAAAGTAAATAAGATCGTATATTTATAATAAATCATGAAAAATAAGATCTGCAATACATTGGGGAGTCGTATTTATAAGTAATATTGTCCATTGGAAAAGATAAGATGCTGCAATACATTGGGGAGTTCGCCGTAGTCCGGCATAGGACCGAAAAACAAGGATGTAAAACATGTCATAGCGAGCAAGAGCACTTGATGCAGGCGCCTTGTTACTTGACCTCACTAAGCCCAAAACCTTATTCACTAGATGGTAAATTTGAGAAAGTAAGTGTGTGTTTTAACATTTCTCTTCTAAAGCATGTGTGCCCAATCGGCTAATACATAATTGTGTCAAATCCAGTAGTTACATGCTTGGCTAGGACAGTTCGTCGGAGGCAGATCTGTTTTAACTAGAACCTACCAATAGTATCTTGATGATGCGAACCAAGATAAAACTCCCTAGGCCTGAATGGCACTCATGCGATGTGAGGTTTTCAGCACCTCCGCAAAAATGCCCCGTTGCAAGCTTACCAGAAACTGTTCCAGTTCCTTCATTTCGGACCAAGGCATACCCATACGACATGAACGACCCCTCAAGTCCCTAATTGGACGCCTGCATTCAACGGTTACAGCTTTATAACAATCAACCCTTCTGGACTCTCTGCCGACAGACGGAGCCAATGTCGGAACTGCAAGCGCGAGACGATACACGAGGGAATTGCGTCATCTAATTTGCGGCGTTCCTTAGCAGAAATTAAATTAGAGTTTATTTCATCCAAGAATCTAACTTAGAGATTAGTTGTTAACAGTATAAAATAATCCATTCCGTGGAGCTTACACACCCGTTGTCCTCTCTCATTTGGCGGCCTCGAGGCCGACGCTGCAATACAAAACCGCACTCACTCAAAAGTGAATGCCATAAGCCAGAGCAAATTCAACTAATCCGCTTCCTCTTATTCCTTTCTTTCAATTCGTCTTATCAGTCTCTCTCATTATAGCATTGTAAAAAAAAATGAAGGTAAATGTTCATATAGAAAATCACATGAAAGTTGAAGTCACTTCTTTCCCTCTCTATGGAATCGCGCGATTCGAAAGATGTTTCCTTATCTATCTGGATCTATCATGTTGCATTTTGTGGATCAAATTGCTTTCTCTTCCTCTATGGTTGTTTGGTGCTTCTCTCGAATTGGCTTGTAACTTCTTTTTTTTTTATGTGAGGTTTTAGCACCCCCGCAAAATGCCCCGTGCAAGCTACCAAGAACTGTCCAGCTTCATTTCGGACAAGGCAACCATACGATGAACGACCAGTCATATGGACAGCTGCATCAACGTTACACTTTACAACCCTGGTCGGAAGAGGAGCCCATGTCGGAACTGAAGCTGACGATACAGAGGAATTGCTTCAATCAATTTGCGCGTTCTAGCGAAAGTTAAAAGAGTATTTCATCCCAAAATCTAATTAGGATTAGGTTTAACATTAAAAAACCATTCTCGTGGAGCTTACACACGCTGCAATACAAAACCCACTCACTCAAAAATGATGCCATACAAATTCAAAATCGCTCCTTATTCCTTTCTCAATTGCATCATCTCTCTCATTATAATTGTAAAAAATGAATAAGATAATAAAAATCACATGAATTGAGTCATTCTTCCTCTCTATGGATCCGCGGATTCAAATGTTCCTTACATTGGATCATCATTGTGCATTTGTGGATCAAAATTGCTTCTTCTTCCTCTATGGTTGTTGTGCTTCTCTCGAAATTGGCTTGTAACTTCTTTTTTTTTTCTTCTTTTTGTGTTTCATTTGAATGATAATTAAGAAAACCTGTCAGTTGCCTATTTTTGTAAAATCATTATGTTATCCTTTTTGTGTTTTACTTGAAATTCTATGCAAAATAAAAAATTTGAAGTGAAAAATCCATGGTGTATTGAAGTTATATATATAGATTTTGATTTTTGATATTCGATTACAAATGAGGTAGAAAGTTAAATGAAAAATCCATAAGCTGAAGCATTTGCCTGCAAGCAATCAATAGCAAAATTACAAAGCAGCAATTCACAATGGCACTTGCTATTAACAACTTTTAAAGATTTCCCTAAGCACTCAGAAAAATCCGTCCTTTCAGATTTCTACAGGACTGACTTTAAAAGATTTTTATCAAATTCCATTACTTCCATTGAACTCATGAGAATTCCCTCTTCAAAGTAGCGCATTGAATGCTACCTTCCGAAAAAAGGGAATCCTTTCCATATTCTAAGGCCAAAACATAGAAAAGACAGAAAATCTAATCTTTTCGGACTTTTACAATCATAGAAGAACTTACCCATGGGTTAGAAGAGTCTGAAAGCCAAGGATCATGCCAAATATAAATCGGCTCACCACCCCCAACACATAAAATAACACCAGATTTCACGAGGGAAATGGTAGCTTTGATACAACTCTAGATATATATAGCTCAAAGTACAGCCTAATTTGGCTTAAAAAATAGACGAAAAAATAGAAAGTAACAAGTCTTGTAACTCAAAATACTAAAGAATCATGATTTGTAAGGAGCCTACACGCTTGTTTACCCAAAAGTGTAATATTCAACTCATGTACCTTCTGGAATTCAATTCATCGAAAACTTTTGGCAATATTAAGCCTAATGAATTCCCTTGAAACCGTTAAAACAACTACCTCATCAATATCCATTCATTGTCGTTGTAGTATTTGTACATACATAAACAGGAAGCAAGAACGCACTCATTATCATCTGAAGGCAATTCTTACTCGGTAGTTTTAATATTGTTGCAGGTGCCATATGATACCATGACTCCATTGCAAGGCTGCACTGCGAGTAACACAGGTTTGCATATCTATACGTTAATTCGTCTTGCATATGAATTCATTGATTTTTCTAGAAGTGCAGGACAACATTATTTTTCATCTTTGCTCTGAAAGTGCATTGGTCTGTATGTTATGTATACTGTATAATGCATTAACTCCTGTATACTATAATGATTGTTTAATCTTTTACTCCAGGGGCTGCGTCCAGAACTTCCTTAAAATGCACATCCAAAGCTATTAGACCTAGTGCAGAGATGTTGGGAAACAATTCCTGCCAATTGGCCATCATTCTCGAAGTACTAGTTGAACTTGAAATATTTATTCAAGAAGTTCAGGTAAAGTTCTTTCAATGCCATTTGCTCTCCAAAATTTGAAATGTGGTAAGGATGTAGTGAATGGCAGCTGAAGTTATTGTTGTTTGCAATTTGCAATAGTCTAACAGTTACATTACGGTGCTTCCTTTTTGTTGTGGTTCCACAAAATAGTTAAGAACAGAGTTTTTATGTGCAACTGAGGGAGAAAATATAACGAGAAGGCCGTCTATTACAACACTAATGAAACAAAAAGTGTGCCATGTTCTATTTGGACTTAATCAAAATTTGGACTTAGGGTCAAATCTTAGTTTCATTTTCGTGAGCATCGGTTTTAGTTTAGTTTTGGTTCTAAATTCTAATAGCTTCGGACTTGTCTAGACTTGCTTATACGAGATTTTTTGTGTGCCATGTTCTATTTGTTATTATTGACATATTTCTAAAATTATTTGCGTAAAATATAAAAATTGGTTGATGTTTTTATTTGGGATTTCATTGATCTTTTTAATTTTTTAAAATTTTTTTTTTAAAAAAAAGAGGAATGCTAGTGAACTATATAGTTCTTTGAACATACATATACAAATCTTTTTTTTTTTTTTTTTTTTTTTTTTTTTTTTTTTTATGTCTTAGAAGCCAATTTACAAGGTTCTAATTAAATAACTTAAAATTTTAATAATGGCACACCATGGTTTCAATATACTATATAATATTATACTATTACTCGATATTCTTTATGCTAAATCCACTATACCATTAAAGAAAACATTTTATTCACGTATTTTAATGGAAATAAATTCAAAAGGATGTTAATTAAAACTTAATGCAAACAAAATTAGCAAGCAACTTTTTTTTTTTTTTTTTTATGTCTTAGAGCCAATTACAAGGTTCTAATTAAATAACTTAAAATTTTATATGGCACAATGGTTTCAATATACTATATAATATTATACTATTACTGATATTCTTTATGCTAATCCACTATACCATTAAAAAAACATTTATTCACTTATTTTATGGAAATAAATTCAAATGGATGTTAATTAAACTTATGCAAACAAAATTAGCAGCAAAAAAGATAACACCAAAGACAAACAGACCTCTGTTATGCCACAATCAACAGGAATTGGCTATGGGTGTTCCTAATTGATTTAAAATAAAATTCTTAATCGAGCTACTTAGGAAGTAAAATATATTATAGACTATGGGTGTTCATGAACTGCACAAAGCAATCCAAACCAATCTAACACATAGAATGAATTGTTGGTTTGGTTTTACAATTTTGAGGTCAAAACTGTCCAAATTGAATCCCGCATACACATATATGCCATTTTTTTTAATCTTAAAATGATGAATAATTTGATGAAATTTTTGAACAAAAATTTCATTTGTATTGATTTAGAATATATTGGGTGCCATTTAAAATATAGTTTCATTAATTATGTAAATTATATAATTATTTTATGGTTTATGGAAAATACAAATACATACTTTGTCCAAATTATGTATACATGAACCTATGGCCTTTGATAATTTTTTAGTATTTGAATTATAGATTAATAAATTGTTTAATTTAATGATGTAATGAAGAATAAAAATGTGAAAAATTAATGTAAGATTGAAAAATTAAATAAATATATTTTAATTTTATTTCCAGGAAAAAGATGCAAATTATTTCTTTCTTGTATATAAAAAAATCTTCAAACTATTGTTCAGATTGATTAGCACGGGGATAGTGGGTAGTTGCCGCCCTCCTCTCTCTCCTTCTCCCGTTCACCATTAAAAATTTTTTTTTCATTTTCTCCTGTGAAACATAAATCAAACATGTAGATACGGAAGCGACACAAATCAAGCACGTAGGTATAGGAAGGAGTTGCTTCTTGTCTCTTGTGACAGTCCCTTCTCATATTTTTAATTTTGTTGCAAGTTTTTATGTTTTTTCGGTTAACAAATTACATATCTATGTCTATTTTGACATAGATGTATGTTATTTATGTTTCTGCTATTGTTTTGTGTTTTGTCTCCATCTTGTATGGAGTTTATGATCTCTCCATTTTATGGGGAGTAATTGTCATGTTTTTTCGCATTTATTTGGTTTTATTTGGACAAATGTGCAATTTGTGGAGAATTTTTCAATACGATGATATTTATCTTTTGGAGCCTGATAGTACAGCATATTCCTCCATTGGATTTAGTGGTTCAAATCTTATGCGTTCGTCATAAGCAACTAATTCATGTATAATTAATCCGTGTATAGAAGATTTGGGTAGTTTATTAAATCAACCACTTTTTAAAATCTATCTGTCATCTTCTAATTTTGATTAAGATTTCTTATTAAATCACCGAACATTAATTATTTTAATTATTTTATATCTTCTCTGTAATATTTGTATTGATCGAAATTTTTTAATGAAATCCTAATATATGACCTTCAAAAAAAAATCTTCAAACTAAAGCATGTTACATTGAGAATATTTTTCCTTATCCAATTATGTTTTCTCAATTTTCTTCAAAATTTGCCCCCCAAAAAGAATAGTAACTATGTGGACGTACTTGCATTGAACATGTCCATAAGGTATCACCCAGAAATAATTGAATGTACATTCATGTCTCCTATCCTAAGGATGGAAGCTTTCCAGGTATTTTAGAATACTCATCCCACTTCAATCTATTTAAATAGGATATAAGTAGTTATAAATGAGTTTGAGATAGGTACAAATAGTGAAATTATTACCCATAATAGATACATATAAGGTATAAATATAAGTCTTTGGATACCCTTTATTGGGTACCCACGAATATCCTATCTACTATTAATAAAAATTATATTTTAAATTAATTCGAATTTAGATAGTTAAAATTCGCGGATACCCTACTTATATAAGTGTATTTTAAACGGATACGGATAGTAAAAATTTAAATGGATTTAGGTACGAATATTTAAATTGATATTTAAACGAGTTTTAAACAGATATATATGGTAAAATTTTAAATGAATATAGATACAAATAGTTTAAATTTTGCGAATACCCACCTTGCTTCCATCCTTACCCCTACTCTTATAAACTTATGGCCTATCGCCACTTTATAAATTACGGGGTCTTCCCCATTTTTCTCATTAATTTGTCTTCGTACCCCTTCTAAAGAGAGTTGGACATCTTATTAAAGGAGTTGGCTCCGCCCAGGGTACACTGGCACATTTGTAGTTAATTAATGCTTATTAACTGAATTTCATTTTATTTATGTTTTTTTTTTTTTTCTTTCCAAGTGATTCTATAGTTGAACAATAATTGAAAGAAGAATTACTATTTTATCATTATATTTTATTAAAATACAAGTCATGTTCGACAAAATTAGCTGTTAACTATTTTATTGTCGGTTAACTATTTGAGTATCTTTTCATAAAACATTAAAAGATAAATATTATAAGGGTTAAAATTTTATAAAACACTACTTTAATTTCTAAAAAATAGTTCAAACGCTATGTTATCGAATACTATAAAAAATAGCGTTTAACCTTTGAGCTATTTAAAAAGTTGTTGTCAAACACTACCTTTATCTTTATACTTTTGAAAGAAAAATTACAATTTTATCTTTATATTTTGCCATAATACACAATATTGCTCCTATATTTTGAGAAATACATATTTTTGTTCCTATATTTTCATTCCGTTGTACTATTATATTATTCTGACGATTTTTTTTATACTTTTTAATCAATAAATTACTATTTTATCTTTATATTTTATCAATATTAACTCATATATTTTGTATTTTATTGACTATTTTGTTACTATATTTTGCCAAAATTAATTATGTGTCCTTTTATTTAATGAAAATAAGACAAAAAATTTTTAGACAAAAAATATTAACTCATAAGGATGAGTAGCATAAGGAAGGCAAAAGATGGAAACAAAACTATAAATTTTTAGAAATACAAAAGTAAAGTCATGTATTTTGATAAAATAGTAATTTTTATTTTTTTTGAAAATACATGATTTTATCCTTATTTTCTGTCTTTGTTATACTATTGTATCATTTTGTTAAATTTTTGTTTTTTCCATTATTAATATATGGATAAATTAGTTAACTTTGGAAAACGGAGAAGTAATTTATTGACGAAAGAGTATAAAAAGTTAACAAAAAGGTAAAAGATAAAGAAAAAATAGTGTATTTTCAAGAATACAGGGGCAATATTATATTTTTAGCAAAATATATAGACAAATAATAATTTTCATAACTTAATATATATTTAATGGGATTTTTCCAATCCATATTAAGGGTGGCCAAAATCTGGTTTTCGGAACCAGAACCGTCGGTTTCAAACCGGTCGGAATCAGAACTGGAACTGGTGGGAAACGAAATCGGTCCGAATAGGAAATGAGAATCGGTCCGAACCGGTTCGGTTCTGGTTCCACTAGTTTTGGAACCGTGAACTGGCGATTCCAGTTCCAGTTGGAACCGACGGTTCTAATTCCCATCGGAACCATCCGAAACCGTCCAGAACCGGTCGGAACTGATCGAAATCGATTGGAAAACCGATCAAAGAACCGGCTGAAACTGTCGGTTTTAGAACCGTTAAAGAACCGGAATCGAAACCGAAACCATTTGGTTCCAAACTGAAATCAGAACCGGAAATTTTGGTTCAGTTTCGGTTCCAAATTTTTTGGAACCGGAACCGTGGTCATGTCTAATCCATAGGGACAATAATTCAAATGTGAATAATGGGAATTAGGGCAGGAGATGGAGAAGAAGAGAACAATAATAATAATAATAATAATGAGGCAATGGTCTTCTTTGCATATCATAATAACGTTGAAGTTACATAAATTTAGTATATATACAGTTGCTGACCTTCTCGTTAAAAAACATATTATTACATTAAAATAAAACTATTAAGCCATTAATTTGGTATAAGAAAGTTTTATAATTTTTCCTTTGCAATTTTATATTTTCATGTTTGATATATATGAATTTTCAACTTTGATTCAGTGAATCAATGATTTTAAGCTAATGAAACTCGAAACTGCGAGTTAGTTCAAACAATTCGAGCTTACCGAATTCAACACTGATTTTAATTTCAATATTGTTTCAATACTTCTTTTTTTTCTTTTTGATTCGGACATTATCAAACTAGTTTTAATTTTTAATTTCAAACTCTACATTTTATTCCAATTTTGTGGGGTTAATTCTTCACCTATCCCATTATCCACGCATTGAACTGTAAATTTTCATTTGTTTGATTAGTATTACTTGATTACTTTTTCTTGATTGCTTAATCACATAATTCAGAACTGACAATTATTATTTTTAAAATAAGAAGTTTTAACTCTGTATGGCATTTACATATATTGAGCGATTAATTAATATTTTATACACTGATTTTCCAGATCCATTTGTTATGGAAGCCAGTTCACAGATAACGTGTTAGGGGACCATCATTATCACTGAAAGCAAAAGCAACTGCTTTATCCAACTTTCAATTTTAACTAGCTTTCTATCCAACTTTCAATTTTTAACTATTTTTATAGTCTTATAATATTAAATTAAACACATCAAAATTAAAAATTTCCACAAATAAAATAAATCTCATTTGTGATTTTCCTTAAAATTAAAGACATAATTATGATTTTAATGATTGAACTTTATCTATTTTTCTATTTTAATGTCTCAGTTTTATATTTTATTGATCAAATATCCGAATTGATTATGTTTTTTACAACCAAATGTATTTCAACGAAATTTCTGGTAGAAAATTAAAATAGACTATTTTATTCCATTCTTTTACTTTATTTATTTCTCTAAATTATTACCTTCTTTTTTAACCACTCAGTATCCAAAATTCACTCACCTACTCATCCAAATTCGCACCAAATAGGCCTATAAAAGGGTAAAACATTCTCTTTCGAGTGTTTAAACGGACTTTATACCCAGGGCTCGAACTCGAAACTTCTGATTAAGGGAGAAGGAATCTATTTCATCTCATCTCATCCCACGAGGATTTTATTTATTTCCCTTTATCTCTTTCTTCTCATAATGGAAAGAAAACTATATGTAGTGTTTAAAACTTTTATTTAAAGAAGAAATATAAGACAACAAAAGTTAAAAGAAAATGAAAAAAAGATGAATTAAATGGACATTTATATTTGATATTATTTATTTAGGAAAATAATCCATTTTAATTCTCCACCAAAACAATCCAGCTAAATGCACATAATTAAAAAAAAATGTCCATTACTTAAATACAGTTTAGACATTAAAATCGAAAATTTTTAAACACTAATTATATAGTTATACCAAAATTAAATTTCGATGAAGAAAATAAATCAAGCAAAACTTCAAAAATCAAATTAGTTAATCAAGCAAAACTTAAATTTTGAAGTTTATAGGTTCACAAATTAGGTAGTGTTCACCAATTTTGCCTTTGTTCACTTTTGTATTTTCAGATGCATCATACCCACTATTCTGTCTACGTTCACTTTTACTTCCATGAAAGACAAAGAAAATGGGAAAAAGGGGTAATGAGTAATGAATATTAATTGCAAATAGTTTTTGTAAGGTGACATCTTAAATTTCAGTTATAATACTTTTAATTCATAATAATATATATTTTCTATTCACCTTACTAATTAAATTCTAGCTTCAAAATAAATTATACAAGAATACATTTTTATCAATTTTTTAGTCTTGATACAAGTATTTTTTTATAAAAAAAATATTTCTTTAATTGAAATGAAGACATGAATTTAATAAAAAAAAAGTTTTTTTTTTATTTTGTATCCAAAATTTTTTATAATTTAGAGGTGTTCATGGTTAGGTGAGAAGATTTATACATACTAAATCAATAACAATGTTTATAAAAATCTAAATTGAATCAAATCATGAAAATGTAGTTTAATTGGGTTGGCAATTTGAGGGCAGTTTGAAAACTACTACTATCTGCGTTCCATAATACTTGTCACATTTGAAAAATAGTTTGTTCTAAAATACTTATCACATTTGTGGTTCCAATGAGTAATAAATATTTTTTTTTTCATGTTTATTCTCTGTATATAACCAATAATTGTTACTTCAATTTAATGGTTTTTTAGAGAATTAATATTAAATTAAGAGTAATATAATTAATTTACTCAATAATTTATTGTTCTAAAAAATAGCTTATCACATTTGTGGTTCCATAGTAATAAACTATTTATTTTTTTTTCATGTTTATTCTCTGTATATAACCAAACATAATTGTTACTTCAACTTTAATGGTTTTTTAGAGAATTAATATTAAATTAAGAAGTAATATAATTAATTTAGCTCATAATTTATTGTAATTTAGCACAAATTTAAATATTTTTTTCTTAAAGGAATTTTAAAATTCAAAATGTGAGAGTATTATGGAATAGATAGTATTGGTATAGAAAGAAAATAATAAAAATTAGCCTTAAAAATTAGCTTAATTATTAAATTCTTTACTAATAACAATTTTTTTGGGTCAAATCACTTAAAAGAAAAATCTTAGCCGACTTTCTTTTGTTTATATTATAGGTATCTTCGCCCATTGAACTAGATCTAATCTTGCTCGCATTGCGTCAAGTCCATAAAAAAGACGTATCGATTTATTGATGTGTGAGATATGAATAAAATTTTGAACAAAAAGAATTAAGTTATTTAATACTCTCTTTATCTGAAAATATAAATCGTTTAAAGTTTTCGCACAATGATGGAGAAAACAATTAATTTTCTAAATTATAACAAAACTGAGTACTTTGACCAAATTATAATTTATCTCAAAATCAATAGTTACTCATGAAGGTAGTTATTGTATTAGAGTAATATTGAAAAACTATCATTTATTACTTTTTAAAATACTCAAAACGACTTATATTTTAAAATAAAATAATCACTCAAAAACAATTTATGTTTTGGGATAGGGAGAGTATAATATATAATTTAGACATTAAAATACAGTTTAGACATTACTTAAATATAGTTTAGACATTAAAATAGAAAATTTTTAAACACTAATTATATATTTATACCAAAATTAAATTTCGATGAAGAAAATAAATCAAGCAAAACTTCAAAAATCAAATTAGTTAATCAAGCAAAACTTAAACTTTGAAGTTTATAGGTTCACAAATTAGGTAGTGTTCACCAATTTTGCCTTTGTGCACTTTTGTATTTTCAGATGCATCATACCCACTATTCTGTCTAAATTTTGCCTTTGTGCACTTTTGTATTTTCAGATGCATCATACCCACTATTCTGTCTATGTTCACTTTTACTTCCATGAAAGACAAAGAAAATGGGAAAAAGGGGTAATGAGTAATGAATATTAATTGAAAATAGTTTTTGTAAAGTGACATCTTAAATTTCAGTTATAATACTTTTGATTCATAATAATATATATTTTCTCTTCACCTTACTAATTAAATTCTAGCTTAAAAATAAATTATTGAAGAATACATTTTTATCAATTTTTTATTCTTGATATTAAGTAATTTTTTTTATAAATTATTTCTTTAATTGGAATGAAGACATGAATTTAATAAAAAATGTGTTTCTTTTTAATTTTGTATACGAAATTTTTCATAATTTAGAGGTGTTCATGATTAGGTGAGAAAATTTATACATATTAAATCAATAACAATGTTTATAAAAATCTAAATTGAATCAAATCATGAAAATGTAGTTTAATTGAGTTGACAATTTGAGGGTAGTTTGAAAACTACTACTATCTGCGTTGCATAATACTTGTCACATTTGAAAAATAGTTTGTTCTAAAACACTTATCACATTTGTGGTTCCAATGAATAATAAATTTTTTTTTTCATGTTTATTCTCTGTATATGACCAATAATTATTACTTCAATTTTTAATGGTTTTTTTAGAGAATTAATATTAAATTAAGAGTATATAATTAATTTACTCAATAATTTATTGTTATAAATTAATTTACTCAATAATTTATTGTGTAATTTGACAAATTTAATATTTTTCTTTAAGGAAATTTTAAAATTTTAATTTAGACAAATTTAATATTTTTCTTAAGGAATTTAAAATTCCAAAATGTGAGAAGTATTATGGAATAGAGATAGTAGTTGGTATAGAAAGAAAATAATAAAAATTAGCTTAATTATTAAATTCTTTATTAATAACAATTTTTTGGGTCGAATTTCTTTAAAAAAAAAAAATCTTAGTTGACTTTCTTTTGTTTATATTATAGGCATCTTCGCCCATTGAACTAGATCTAATCTTGCTCGCATTGCGTCAGGTCCATAAAAAAGATGTATCAATCTATTGATGTGTGAGATATATATAAAATTTTGAACAAAAAAGAATTAAGTTATTTAATACTCTCTTTGTCTGAAAATATAAATCGTTTAAGGTTTTCGCACAATTAAGGAGAAAACAATTAATTTTCTAAATTATAATAAAACTAAGTTTCTTAGATTAAATTATCATTTATCTCAAAATCAATAGTTACTCATAAAGATAGTTATTTTATTAGAGTAATATTGAAAAACTATCATTTATTACTTTTTAAAATACTCAAAACGACTTATATTTTAGAATAAAATAATCACTCAAAAACAGTTTATGTTTTGGGATAAAGAGAGTATAATACATAATTTATTAAAAAGAAAAATAATTTAGTTAATCTAAATGTATGTAAAAAATTATATATTATATATATATATAATATTATGGTTCAGCTTGATTTGCAGTGGTTTTGATTTAAAACCATAAATCAATATATGGTTCAGCTTGATTTGCATGGTTTTGATTTTAAAACCATAAATCAACTTTACGTGTTGAGTTTTATAAATAAAATCAAACTATTAACTTTTTAAAATCATGATTTAGAATTGATTTGAGCGGTTTAAATATCCTATGGCTATACAAAAGCTAGAAGCATGCAAACGGTCAAAGTAAATATAAAATTCAACCAAATTAATTTTAATTTGCTCAATTTTTAGCTTTTTGTTTTTAATTATTTTGGATTTATTCTCTGAGCTTCATGAAAATAGAACTGAACTGAAAAATCTTCAATTTTTATCTACGAAAGCTTTATATGATAAAATTCGAACCAAATTAGTTGGATTCGATCAATTTCGTTTGTTTAATCAAATAAGTTCAGCCTTACTATGAACACCCCTTGGTCAGATAAAATAGTTTTCAGACCAATTACACGTGAGGGCACGTGCCATAACACAAACATTGACCGTGATCTGGAACGGGAAAATATATATCTGGAGCAACCTGCTTAAAAATTTAATTGTTTTTTCTTAATTTAATAATTAATTAAAAATAAATAATGGGTCATATAATTTTAAACTATAGTTTGTCAAGTTTATAATTTTTTAGCACTACGAAAAAAGTATTTAAATAAAAAATTATTATTTAATGGTATGGTTTTAGTAGAAAGATAAACGTTTCATTGATGATTGACCTGCATTATTATTTAATAGTAAAAGATTGAATTTTGATGTATATAATTGAGGCTGCTGGAAATTTCGTACCATTTTCGTTGAAGGTAGAAACAAGACAAGAGGCTAACAGATTGAGATTCCCACGTGGGCCGTCAAGCGTGATTTCGTGTCTTTTATGTTTTATATTAAGTTTTAAGAAATCCCAATTAGAAGTGATAGATTTGGAATTGACATGTAAATTTGACTTAAAATTGTTTGTTCACATTCAAATGGTGATTCCTCATAATTCTATCTTTTTTTTTTTTTTGAAAAAATCAGAAGTAAAAATTTTATTAAAAGAAAATCATATACCTAATGCAAATTAATAAGTTTTTATATTTTTATATAGAAAATCTAATAATAAAATATAATTTTAATTTGAAATATAATCGAATTAACAAATTGTAAATATACGTAGTAAGTGATTGTTCGGTGCACTTGGTGGTTATTTATGGCCACCATTTGATTCCATAATCTTTCTACATGTATGATATACTATCAGTTTTATTCCTTGTATCAGAAATGACATCTACACATTTTTTCTGCATAACTATATAACAAAATACCGCAATGAAAATCACTATAAAAGTGAGAACAATATACTCAAAAACTGTTAAAATAATTAGAATTGAGAATAAAATCTTAATATGTGGGCAACAATAACTCAGACTTGCATCAAAAGATACAAATGTTGAGATTATTCGGAAAAAAAAAAATACAAAAAAAATTTTAAAAAAATGAGCTAGAAAAAAAAAAGATGACAATGGATGGTTGCCTGTAGAAAAAGAAAGAACTTTTAAGTTTTTGAGAGGAAGAGAAATTATTTTCAATAATATTATTGACATAACCTACCGATATGACACATGGTAATTTTATTTTCTCCATCTGTTTTTAAATATTTATCACATTTTGAAAAAGTAATACGTTTCGAAATACTTTTCATATTTGAGGATTTCATAAATAATACTTTTTTTTTTGCCCTTTTGTATATAACCAATAGTGATTTGTTCAATTCCTTAATAATTCACTGTAATTTAGATAAATTAAGGATAGTATAATCAATTCACTTAATAATTTATCGCAATTCAAACAAATTAATGGTTTTCTTAAGGGACGTAAAATACCTAAATGTGAAAAGTATTTGGGAACGGAATGAATAGTTAGAAAGAATGACCATTAAGATTTGGAGGATTCAAATTAGAGTTAACTTGTGAATTAATTTATTTGATGAATTGTTAAATTTAAAATGTGCTGTATTTCATCTAATATAAAGTATAAAAATATAAAATTTTCATTTACCTTTGATGAAACATGAAAATTGAAATGAAAAATTAATTAATTCATCAGACAAATAAAAAAAATACCATAACAAATTAAAGCTAACTGATAAATGGTTATCACTCTATTTACAAAAGAAATCCTAATTTGGAAAATTTCTTTCATAATATATCCAGCTTGAAATTCTTTTTTTTTTTTCTTCTTTTACATGTGCAAGATCTAAACATCTTCAGAACTAATAAAAAAAAAAAAGCAAAGGATTTAGTTTGTTGACAATGTATCTCTAATGAGAGAGAATCCAACATATTTTCAAGGCCACCATCAACTTGTCTAAAAAACATTATATATATATGATCTAGAAGGAATCCTAATCAAATAAGACAATTAGATAATTAAATACACATACCTTAAAATAATTAAAGGGTAGGAGGGCCAAGGGCAAGTAAAACTAAATTGTTTCTATATTTATGTGTAATTAATTAAAATTTTATAAATTTTATCAAATTAAAGAAAATGCAAATGGGCAGACAACTTGGGGGACCTATGTGAAGAAATTGCATAAATATGATAATTTATTTTTAAATTTAAAGCAAAATCTGAGGAGTTAGTTTGTCTTTTGTTTTGCATTTTATTGTGGATTTTTTGCCTTGTAGGTGAAGAAGTGCTCAGCATATAATCTTTTGCTTCTTTTTGTTTTAATTATTTTTTTAGTTGAACTTGCAAGTTGGTCCAATGCAGCAAAGAAACTTCTGACACCAACAATTTTGCCAATTTCGATCTTACCATACCAAGAAATGTTCTTGCCTGATATAACTAAGGGTCGTGCAAAATCACCCGCGAACCGAATTAAAAACCGAACCAACCAATTTCAGTTCAATTTGTTCAACTATTCAAAGAGGTTCAGTTTATTTAGTATGAAATAAATTTGTTATTTGATTCGAGTCAATTTCACTGAAATTCATTAATCGGGTTTAAAATCAAACCGACATATAAAAAATCAATAAAATCAGTTGATTTAATTAAAATCAGTTTGGTTCAAATGACAATTTTGATTCCTCCACCCACTAATAAATGCTTTGTAATTACATACTGCAATTACATACTGCACCTTATGGTTTGGACTGCCCTTATTGAACTTTAATTTGTATCTAAAAAATTATAATTGTATTAAATTTATTTAAAATTGCAGCATTTCCTGCGTAACGTAGATGATAATACCCATCCTTGTCAATAGTACCTGATGAAAAAAAAAATAGTATTTTAAAATCTTGAACTGTATATCTATTTTTTCTTTGTATTAATATTGCTGGAATAGAATAGATTATTGTATGGTTGCAAAAAGTAATGTCTAGGTAGTAGGTGAGAGACACAACTCAATTTTCTTGAAAAAGACTTTTCAATATATTTTAATTAAAATGAGAAAAATATTACTTTTGCTTTCACACGTAAGATTAAAGCTCGACTTCATATCGAATGATTGAATGGAAAATGCACAACAATTAATTAATGCTCATCAATTGACCTAATAAAATTATTAGCAATTTACTACTCCAAGATCTCTCTTTCTCCTCTTCAAAAAAAAAAAAATTTTTCAGTTATGATTTGTTATTAGTTTAGTTGTAAGCCTAAATTTGTAGGGTAGTTTTATCTTTATTGAAGTTATCTTCAGTTAAACAATAAATAAATTTTGACCTAATATTTTTTTCTTTCATCTTTGTCTATAAAAAGATAAATATTTTTTTTTTTTATCTTTAGTTAAAAAAAGATTACTAGGTCATATTCCTTTTATCTTTTATCTATAGTTAACGATGAGTATTTAAAATGAAATTGAGAAATCAATTCTATTTGGCATCAATTATCAGTACTGGTCACTAGCTACTGTAGGCCATAACCAATATTCACTAGCGACTATTATAACTCATCATATTATATTTTTTTTATATTTAATAAAAAAATTTTCAAATATGAAATTCATGCAATTTTAAATAATTTTATAGTCTTATAAATTATAAATTATAACATTTTTTTACCTAATTTTCAATAATGTAACTAAATAATAATAGTAATATATTTTTCAAAAGAAACCGGAGTTTTTTCTATTTGATATTACTATAGTACATATTTTTCCAATTATTAGATGACAATCATGAGGAGTATTGAAAAAAAGTGTGGCAAATAATTGATTAAACTTTTTATACTAAATAAAATAAAATTATACTCTCTCCGTTCCATTTTATTTGCTTGTTATTTCTTTTTTAGATGTACCAAAATATTTGTAAGATTTATAAATTTAGATATATAAACAATTATTTTTCCCATAATAACTTTTATGATTGTTCATTAAATGAAGCACTTTTATTATTAACTTAATGAGTTAAAAGGTAAAAAAAGAGCAAAATAACTTTTGTTAACTAAATTCTTAATATGCGTATTTTGTCAAACTATGTAAATAAAATGAGACGGAGGGAATAATTTTTACACGTATATTAATTAGCAAATTATGGTGTTCAATTTTGAAATTGCCATTTTTCATTTATGAGACGAATATAATAAACCAAATTTGCCAAGGATATGACTACAAGGGTTCTATTTATATTGATATTCGACCGCATATTTATTAGTTATTGAAACCAAGCACTCAATTCCAGTTGACTTATATATATATATATATATATATATATAGTCTTAATGAAAAAAAAAATGAATGATTGTTTAAAACTGAAAAATAAGTTCAAATTTAACTATTTTCATTAAAAAAAGTCCAAATTTAGCTGAAAAAAAATAAAAAACCAAATTGACCTGAACTGATATGCTTCCATTTTATATCTTGTTCAATTTAGTTCGATTTGCATCTAAAAAATTTATGCATTGATTCAGCTCAATTTGAATTGAATTTATTGAATATGTCTATATGGCAGGTTTATTCAATAAGTATTATGATTGTATCCAATTATAATGTGGAAAGACTTACCTACACCTAGTGTATGACCGATCTATATATCATTTATTCAAATGATAGTACGTCTAACTGTATATTATCAGAAAATAAAAAAATAAAACATCAAACATGTTTTTAAAATATATTTTTTTCATAGGCTTAATATATGAGATCATTCACACCCCAAGTGTATATAAGCCAATCCATGAACTTCTAAAAAATTGTTACTTTTTTATTTCTTTGATAAAATAAGAAATATTCTTGTTATAACTTAAAAAATAGACTTTAACGAAGCCCATGCACCATGGTTAGGTTAGTGTTTCCCTTACAATGTTTTTTATGCATGCATAGATGTAAACATAATATATATTTGAACACAGAGGGCTGAGATATTTTGAATACTGTATTTATTCTCACGATAAAATATAATTAACCCTTCATTTGACAAGCACGCAGCGAAGCACATCTACATCACTTTCTGTTGACAGAGCCGCAAATGGGTCGGATCCAATAACTAACTTTATAGCAAAACATGAAATTATTAAACACTTTGAATAATAATAATGATATATCCTACATTACATTACATGCACGCCTTTATTCTCTTCTTCTAAACAAGCATTAAAATATACTACATGCATCAAATAAGGAAGCTCGCTTTTGTCCCTCACTGTAGATCTCTCTGTTGATCGAGAATCTCTTCTTTTTATTTTTTACATCCCTTTCCTGTAAGTATATACATTAAATATGTAAAACAGTATTGGGTCAGTAAATTTTTGTTTCAAGATAATGATAATAATAGTGGATAATGTAATGCAATAATAGATTACCTGAAGCTGTGGAACGCGTAATCTAGTAGTGGTGAGGAGGAGGAGGAGGAGGAGATGAATAGTAGTAGTGGGGAGGTGGCTTGTGGACTGGTGGTGGTGGTGGTGGAGACTTATATTTGTAAACTGGAGGTGGTGGTGGAGGTGACTTGTACTTATAGGGTGGTGGTGGAGGAGACTTATACTTGTATGGCTTCTTGGGTGGTGGAGGAGGAGAGTACACTGGTGGTGGTGGGGGAGGGGACTTGTACTTGTAGGGTGGTGGAGGAGGAGACTTGTACTTGTAGGGCTTCTTGGGTGGTGGAGGAGGAGAGTACACTGGTGGTGGTGGGGGAGGGGACTTGTACTTGTAGGGTGGTGGTGGGGGAGGGACTTTACTGTGGTGAGGGTGGTGGTGGAGGGAGACTTATGTACTTGTATTGGCTTCTTGGGTGGTGGGAGAGGGAGAGTACACTGGTGGTGGTGGGGGAGGGGACTTGTACTTGTAGCGTAGGGTGGTGGTGGAGGAGACTTGTACTTGTATGGCTTCTTGGGTGGTGGAGGAGGAGAGTACACTGGTGGTGGTGGGGGAGGGGACTTGTACTTATAAGGTGGTGGTGGAGGAGACTTGTACTTATATGGCTTCTTGTGTGGTGGTGGAGGAGAGTACACTGGAGGTGGTGGAGGAGGAGACTTGTACTTGTATGGTTTCTTGTGGTGTGGTGGTGGTGGAGAGTGCACTGGTGGTGGGGGAGGAGATTTGTATTTATAAACAGGTGGTGGAGGTGGTGGAGACTTGTACTTGTAAGGTGGTGGAGGAGGTGGAGAGTAAACTGGAGGAGGAGGGGGTGGTGATTTGTAATGGTAAGGTGGAGGATGCACCGGTGGAGGTGGTGATTTCTTGGGAGGAGGAGGAGAGTGGTATGGGTAGTTTGCTGTGGTTTGTGAAGGGAAACTTAAAGAGACTGTGACCACTAAAAGAGTAACTATAAGAGAGGCCATATTAGACCCCATGCTTTCTAAAACCTCACTACAAAGTTGGTTTTAGTTCTGCTTCTCGATCAGCACTCTCTTCTCTTTATATAGATAATGTCTTTACCCTCTAACCTAAAAACTAATCATGGTAAAATTGACTTCAACAAAACAATTATCCTTTGTAAAAAAGACAGAAAGAGAAGGAAAAAAAAAAAAAAAGACAACTACTGTGGATTTGTCTGATATGTGGGTTCCTATTATTATTAACAATAATAATGTGACTATTTTGATTTGTCTTCACATGAGACTGCAAGCTCAGCAAGGATAAGAAATTGCCAAAAAAAAAAAAAAAAAAAAACTTAGCAAAAAAACTTAAACCTCCACTTTATATAATAACCGTTTTATTAAATTTTAAACTCGTGTGAAATTTATAGCAATCAAATTCTTAAAAAAATAAAAGAAAAAAGAAAAACAGTAAAGACTAGGCAATTTGCAATTTAGCTTTAGTAATGCGATAATAAAGTCTTTGTGATTTCTTGACGTATAGCTATGAAAACGTGTGAAATGGATTCTTAACTTTTGATGGTTCGTTATCTCTGGGACCAGGCGGCTGTGACTAATTTCCCTTTCTCTCTCTCATTTTGTACGGTCTGCGGTCTCTACTTCACCCTATTGGCATTTCCTTTGGTTTCTTTTGTATCTGTGGGCAAACTGCATCCATCAACTTTTATTCAATTCATTTTATCTCATTGTCTGATTTAACGGGAAAGATCGTACACTAATAAATTTAATAGCGATAAAAATTGACATAAATACAAAGAAAAAAAAATCATACTGCAGGATAACTTTTTTTCATTCACGATGATCAATTATTGATTAGACGTCAGAATTGATTATATAACTAAGTTGGAAATTACCAAGTTGAAAGAGTCTTAGACGAGCCTTGTAACACTCAAGCTGAATGTAATCAGAGTAATGAATGTAATCAGAGTAAAGTGAACTTCGAATATGGTGGTTCCAGAAAAGAAAGAAATCACTAATTATGTGATTGCTAACTAATGATTTTTAATGTATAATGAATATTAGTATAATGATTTCTAATAATGAATAATGACTTTTAGGCAGAAATATTTTTAAAATTTTGAAGTTAAAATGCAAGTTGTATATGAAACTGTCAAAGTTCAGAAAGTCGATCAATGACGAGCAGTGGTCCATCAAAAATTATTAAAGATAGAAGACTATTCACCTCTGTCTCTGTCCTTCCTCTAGCTATCTAGCTAGGAGGCAGTCAATTTGATTAGTTTCAATATCTTCTGTTAATTAATTAATTAGAGAATAATTAATTATACAATATTTCAACACAATAATTAATTCATAAATCGCACATTTCTGTTAATGTTGTCCAATTATTTTAGTCACCGACTGATAAAATAGTCCAAAATGCTAACTAATCAAGGTTAGCCGAAATCAATAGTTGTACATAATAAAAGAGTTGGTGAAGACTGAGTGATGCGATGCAGAAGAATCTCTCTTTGCCAAGAAAAAAGACATGGAGATGGTTTGGTAAATGGAACAGAAAGGTTAAGTTTGACTGTTTCTCAGATCTAGAAAGAACTAGATATATAATTATTAATTTATTATACATAATCATCAATTAATCTACCTTATTTTACAATAACTAAGATCCAGAGTTTATACATCTTGACAATATTACCTTTTTACCATTTCTATATGACCTAAAAGGGTACTGAAATGTATTGTTAATCAGTGAAATAACCTAATATTTTCTTTTTCTTTTTGTTGGTTAAATAAGAAATACATAATTCGTAGACATAGTTACTACATATATACAATTTACAATATTATGGTAACTTAAACGACTTGGTTTAAATATGATTATTTTTGTATATTCAAAAAAAATATATGGTTATTTTTGTAAAAATCTATTTGTTTGTGCCAAAAATAAATATATTTTTGAATAAGTAGGTCAACTTTGGGATTTTTTTTTTTTGGGTGCATGTCACAATTAAAATAATTAATGTGATTGTTAATTATGGAAAAGGAAAGGGAGAAGCAATTGTGGAAAAAATTCAATAATCAAAAATATTAGGCAGGGTAGTTAGCTCATGCAATCAAACAAATTCAAAGCATAATTTTGTAAATGTAGGCAGTTTAGGTGGAAGCAATTTTTCTAATATTATTATCTCTTATGTTTGAAAATATGATTTCAGCTTAATTAGTCAAATGTGACAAAAAAAAAAAAAAATCACAATAATATACAACTAAAATGAAAGAATAAATAAAATAAAATAAACGAACATAGGAGGGGCTTAGGTGGTACGCTAGCTTGAGTTTAATGGATGACCTCTATAGCGAAAGTTTTAATTTATAGAAAAATAATTATAAGAAGTGGGTTTTGGATATTTATAACTTTCTTTTTTTTTTTTAATAATTACTCTTTCCGTCTCATTTTGTTTACATGATTTGACAAAATACGCATATTAAGAATTTAGATAACAAAAATTATTTTATCCTTTTTTACCTTTAACTCATTAAGATATTAATAAAAATCTTTCGTTTAATAAATAAGTATAAATATTATTATAGAAAAAATAATTATTTACATATCTAAATTTAAAAACCTTGCAAACAATTCAATTCAATTTAATAATTACTTATTGTCACATTTAATTTTTCCAAGACTGCTCATTTATTTTCATTAACCAGTATTAATTCTTGTCCAAGACTGCCTACGAAAATGGAAGTTGCTTTATACTTCCTCCGCGGACAAATAACTGTGGCATTTGCAAAAATATTACGTAAACACATTTATGAATTTAAAGTAATAATAAATTTATTTTTCTATATTTTTTAAATACAAAATATTTTAGGTCCGAATAAGACTTTATAACTAACATTTATTGCAATAATTTCTAAAAAAAAAATATCTCTTTCTATTGTACATAAGGATAACATAATTAATATATTTATAATTTATTACAAATTAAACAAATTAAATAATTTTTTTAAGAAACGAGAAAAATATGGATTTATTTGCCGATAAAAGGAGTAATTTAATTTGATGAGAAATCTTCATATACTAATAGTCCTCGACAATCTAATTTAAACTCAAAACATTAAGGAGAGTTGAATATAAACCAATGTAATAGAGTTGTTGTCAATTAGGAAAATATTATTTAGGGATAGAGAAATATAAGTTTTAGATTAATGGGACTCAAATCATCAAAGGGGTATTAAATATTTTGTTATCTTGGTATGAGCTATTCTTGATCTTTTTTAAAATATTTTTTACTAGTACAATTCTATGCCTTGAATCCTAAAATATTGAATCATGAAAAAACAGCATGAGTCGCGCCACCAAGTGGGGCATTCTTGTGGCTCAATTAGTAATAGTTCATCACAACCTTCCTTTTCAAGGAATTGGTGTTATCCATCCTCCATGGCTGGATAGCAACTCTCTCTGAAATCAAAATAATAATAATAATAATAAAAAAAAACATTAGAACTCCAAATTCTACACCCATAACCATAAGGTGCAACTTGAATTATTTTAGATTATTTTCTTTACTTATTCCACCTTAAATAAATACTTCTTCGGTCTAATAAAAATAGATTAAAAAATAATTGAAGTAAAATTTTCAACTTTATTTTTTTAATATACTCATAGTATTAATATTCGATGTCACTTCGGATGAGAAACAAAAAATACAATGAAAATTGATAATGATTGGTGAGATAAAAAAAAAAAAAAAAATTCATGGAGATTGATCTCTAATCAAGTGAGAATTTTTTCCCAAATAGACTAAGTTGAGCCGTACACACAATTACACGTAGTGATTTAACATTTAATAGTACTCTATTATCTTACTAGTAGATGATTAGCTTTCTAGTCCCACTAGTGCGTGTCTATGCGATATATCTAGAATATATGTATGTTGTGCAAGGACATAATCTTAAAAAAAAAAAAAAAAATCTCTTTGAGATGATCTCTATTTCCAATGAGAAAATGACTAGTGCCTACCAAATTACACGTGTTTTACAATATTTAAGTTAGTAGCCAATCACTATTTGTTTATCCCCAGTTGGTTAGCATATTTTAGAATTTTATGTTTTCAAGGCAATCATTTACATTATTGATACTGCTCTTTCGTCTCAAAAAGATAATTCGCTTTTTATTTTCATACAGATTAATAAATATGGTTAAAAGACAATTTTATTCATATAACTCTCTTATTATACTCATTTTAAATAACATATGAGTATTGGAATAATAATTAAGAATTATTGAAGATTATTGAAAATAAAGTAAAATTTAATACAGATATAGTAGACAATTCAAAAATTAATTATAGTATAAAAAAAGAAAGTGGACTATATTTAGGACAATAGGAAAGAAAAGATGAACTGTCCCAAAAAAATGTGCCAAATTGTCAGATAAGCACCTCGACTTTACATTAAAACTCGATAGGACCTTTTTATTTTGTCAATGTCAATTAGGCCCTCCAAATTTTTGAATTGGGAAAAACAATCTTCATGTGCCATTGAAGAAGAGAAAGAAACAGGATGCAATAAATACGAATAACTGTAGATATATAATTTAAAACCTAATTTCAAAAAATTAAATTCAATAAAAAAAAAAAATTAACCCCAGTTTATCAATTAAAAAGATGATATCAAAATGACTAACTCATTAAATAAATTAAAAAGGAATCATAAAATTGAGGGGCATTTGTGAGCATTTGGCCAAAATAACGAAATTGACTAGTTGAATAATTAATCATCAATCTTCCTTTTGAACTTTGATAACTAAAATTGACTGCCTGACATGTAATTTGGTAGAAATGCATTCACTAAACGTGATTAGATTGATTAATTATTTTACAGCTGTATGAATTGATTAATCCAAGTATACATTATGCGCCTATCAAATCCATATTCCACCAAGCAATCAAACACCTTTTAACTAAAAGCTAATCTGATTTGTCTTTACATATTCCTTAGAAGATACGAGAGAAATACGAGAAATGATATGTCTCAAGTTCGAGTTCCTTCCATCATTGAAATTTACTATTAGTTTTGTGATATTATTTGTCAGAAAGGGTACCTTTTTGCTGCTGAGCGCGTGTTGTTATTTCGATTCATTGAGTTTTATATTACCAATTTGAGAATCGGTTAGGTCTCATATTTTACCAATTTAATAAATATTATTCAAAAGGGAGAGTTTATCTCCTATTAAGTAGCTCATTATGTTATTTCGATCAATTGAGCCTCTCATTTATAAAAAAAAAAATAAAAAAAAAGAAAAAAAATTTGCACATCACTACTATTACTTTTATATTTTTAAACGTTTATGACTTCTATTTATCATGCAAATTAAACAAATATATATTATATATATTACTATATATACTATATATATTATTATATATATAATTTTCTTTAATTTTCAAAATGTTATTTTTTCAATATAAACCCAATGTCTAAAATCTACATATCATAGTGAAAAACTAGCATTTATGCATTGATATTTATCGCAAATGCCGAACCCACTACACACCGCCCATCTGAATCAGGAAAAGAAAAAGGAATAGTTAAATTAATTAATAGGAAAATCAAATTGATTTTACAGGCCAACCACCGTAACCCGCTGAACCGAATTCTGCCCAACTAAAGAAATGACCCTGATTCCACCACTAAGTGAAACAGCGCTCACTCACACAATTTTAACTTGGAAATAACTTTCCCAGTCAATGGCATGGATTTCCTTATGGGAATTGTCTCGAACCTTTCAGTAGTGGAGACCATTTGCGTTGATCTATATTTACTTTCCGTAATAATTGTAATAAACGGGGATGGTGGTCAGGAAATTTAATAGCTTGAGAGTATGAGATACACAGTGTTTACAGTGTATCATTTGATGAAGCCTAATAAGCCAGATTCAATAGTATCGTTTATCCAATTGAGTATTTTGCTTTTAATTTTCAAAAATGATTATTTTTCAATTATAAACAATGTCTAAATCTCACATATCATAGTGAAAAAACTTAGATTTATCATTGATATGTTATCGCAAATGGGAACATAAAAAGCATCTGAATCAGGAAAAGAAAAGGAATAGGTTAATTAATTAATAGAAAAATAAATTGATTTTACAGCCAAAAGCCAAAACAGATCATAACTTTATCAATTGATGTAAAATAAGATAATGCAATTAATTAATTAATTAGACTTTTTTTTTTTTATATATCAATCAATTGATATAACATGTGATAATGAACTTTGTTAGGTATATGTTTTGAAGATGCCATGCAAAAACTGTAACGTGTCTTCTTCTCCTTTTGTTATTTGCCCTCGTGGAAAAATTAGATCGGTAGAATTATATAAATGTATAATAATTTGGCTAATGGGGAAATTTAGTTAGATGTTAGTAATAAATAATTTAATTATAAGTACGTTTATATTCATTGGGAGATTAACAAAGACATAGTATTAATTATATTTTTGTATAATATATCTGTATATAATTTTCTTTTTAACGAAATTTTCAATTTGATGTGTTAATTAAATAAAGAGAGAGTACTATTAATTAGGAGATTAATTTCTTTAGTCATAATGGATTTTTTGGCCCAATGCAATCAATTAATCAAAACTTTGCTTCCAAAATTGAGACTCTTGGCCAATAAGGCCTTTACCTAACTGCTGGTTAGGTAATCATTTATGTTGGGTATTTATAATCAACCATGCAGCGAAATGAAAATTACATTACATAAATGATTACACTGTAATCATGTGTAATCTTCATTACATCTAAAGCTATTACATTCCTGACCACCATCCCTACGTTATTATAATTATTACTGAAATGTAAAAATATAGGATCACGAAATGTCTCCACAAACTTGAAGGTGTCGAAGGACAAATCCCATAAAGGAAATCCATGCATTTGACTGAAAGTTATTTCCAAGTAAAATTTGGTGAGGCAATAGCCGAAGAACGGGGAATTGTTGCAAAGCCCTTAAAAACGGTTCGATTCAACACGTGCGTTGTAAAGTAATTAGTATATTTTCAGGGTCAAAATTTCTTTAGTTCGGGCCACGAATTCGGTTCAGCTGGGTTACGCAGTTGAACCGAACTCCATGCCAAACCTACTGCGGACCTTTCTCACCTAATAAATAGTAAGCAATAAGCATTTGTGCTCACAGCTGATACGTTAATTAACAACATAACGCTGTCGTTTAATGGCATAATTTCATACGCATAAGCCACCTTAAAGGATCTCGTATAGAAATTGTATGTTACAGTTAAACAAAATGAAAAACACAATGATTTCTTGATTATAAATTTAGTAGCATTTCAGATTCACACATTCCAAACATCAGATTACAAATGAACGAAAAATCAGAAGAGGCTCAGCATCTAACGATTATCTTACAACACTTTTTCTGCTCCAAGAAAGAACTACAGGTTCATCTCTAGTAAAAAATCTAAAAAGTCTCTCTTTGTTTGTTTACATAATTAATCTTTGAAATTTCCCATTCACTACTATGTTGATCTAAAGTACTAAACAATTAGTGTTGCCATGATCAAGTAATTCAAATTGCAAGTTGTGGAGAGATGTATTGCTAAAAGAAAAAATGCAGACCTCAAAAGGGGGAATAAATTAGAAAATAGACAATTGTTTCACATTCATGATCACTATCTTCATTCTTCAACAAAAGTTTGTTCACCTCTTTCCACGACTTCCAGAGCCAGATCTTGGACCAGGGTACCGAGAAAATTGTAGCCTCAAGAAACTAGATTCACGGTCATGTTCATCCATTTTATAACCTGCAGAAACAAAATATTTAATGTTAGCACATGGAAATCCCTTGCTTTGGTTTCTTTCAAGGTTGAGAAAAAGATAACAACATGACCTTGTAAAGCGCTCATAGCAGTTGCTGCACAGGCTGGATTTTCAAAGTCAACAAAACAGAGGATAATAGGATCTCCACCACGCTGCATTATTATGAAGACAGAGTCATACTTCTGACATGTAAGGAACCGCATATGGGTAAAGAAATATTATAGGACGAGTAGTTACATGCTTAGATTCTTTGCTCACAAGTCGCGCTTCCTTATATCCCACGAAAGGGCGAAAGATATCTGAAGATCCAGTAAAGGAATACCAAAAAAAGAAATTGCAGAAACATACCTTGGTTAACAAAGGCCACCACAATCACTTAACAATTAACACCATTATAACGTCAAAAGGATACGAGCTACTTCCCTCCTTGTGCTGTCTGGAGGGAGTCCCTCGACATATAGAGTGCTGGAAGCATCTGGAGGTAGAGGTACAGTTTCACGAACAGGCCTAGATATTGCATCCAATGAGGATTGACTACCAAAACCAATGTCTCGTCCATTTGGTGCCAGATCAGGAATACTAGCCCGAGGACGGCCTGTCATACCAGAATCAAGTATTGGAAGACCGGTAATCCCACCACCACCAGCCCTTCCCAACCCAACGCTTAACCCACTAGGTTCTCCAGAAGAAAAAGAGGCCATTTGCTTCAAAAGCAATTAGGATGACTAAATAAGCAAACAACCTTTTACAAGTGAGGAGGAAAAAAAATAAATTTATAAAAACAGCAGAAGGTTCAAGAGAGTACTGCATTTTGCAGATAGCGGTCATATGCTGATCCAATTGTCTTTGTATCCTTCACAGCCTGATACCTACTGCGTTCATCATCTCTTGGATAGTAGTTATGAATCTCGTGGCTTGAAGGCAGGCCTGATGTTGGGAGATCTGAAAGCTCAAAATAGAAACTTAAGTATAAGTTTCATTCTCAAAATAATCTATTTCTCTTTCTCAAGTATGTAGATACAGCAGCTGAACATGGAAGATAAAGTCAAGAAAACAAAAGAACTTCATTTGAATTTTAAATGCCCATTGGCATTTGAAGTATAAACAAAACAAAAACATTATTTGGATAGCTCAACAAACTTTATGCTAAAAAGGAATTGCACCTAGAGTTGACAATGGTAGGCAGGAAGACATATTAAATTACTAGAAAGCATATATATCAAATTACTAAAGACACAGATTAAATTACTTGGAAACATCCATGATTTTTAAGTACTTCTGACTGAAATGGGTTTTACCCTATGTAGAGAATATTGCTTAAGAAGGACAATGATATGGACCCATTAAATTTAGTAGAAGGCAATTAACAAAATGTTGCTTAATCTATTTTAGGATTTTTCAGGAAGGATTTTAAGAGAAAACACAGGGTCATAGTTAAACTACAATATCACAAAAAAGTTGGTCTGATAAATCACAAACTCAAGTTCAACGCTAAAAGAAGCACAAAAGAAGTACCAATTTACAAAAGTGGTTCATCTAAATAACTATAGCATTCGTTATATAAAGGGCAGAGCAACTTATAACAGCGTAAGCCAATTTTTCTGTTTGATAATCATCTGTAAATTCTAATAGCGAATAATCACTACTAAAAGAAAAGAAAGCTGAGAAATGAATTTTGACACTGCTTAGAACAATGGCACTATTAACAGGATCCTATAAAAGGTGACTCACTGCACCAAGCATCCCACATTTGTGGGCTCTAAGGAGGGTTTATACACACAGCCTTCTCTCCGCTTTTATAGAGAGGTTGTTTCTATTACTCAGACCATGACCTCCAAGTTACCAGTGGAGTAATATGATCTTGTATATGCAAAAATACACAACAAAAATTCCAATTCTGACAAGAAAAATCTTTAAAATGACGTCAAAACCAGGTAATGCTTCAATGTCAAACTAACGCAGGTTAAAATGAATGGCATTCAACAGAAATTGAATCAACATTAAGATTAAAGCTGAGCAATTCTCATTATACTGGATAAAGCAGATAATATTTAAAAAGGACTTGCAATTTCATACTCTCAATCTTGTTAAATTACATGAATCAGTCCTCAAAACAATATAAGCAAATGGTCCAAGAAAATTTCACATTCAAAATTGAGTGAACTCCATAACCACACCAGATTATGTTTAAGTCCTATAGGGGCTGAATAGAAGAACCCTAATTGCTCAAGCACTAATTTTCCATTTTCCACAAAATTAAAGTCTAGATAGAATACCAATGCTATCTTACATTTCACAAACAGAATCAAGCATACTAATTAACTTAATAAAGATTTTAATTAAGTAAATTTCTAATTACTTTACGGAAATAATTACGTCCTAATAAACGGAATAATCTCTTACCAAACAAGAAGTAAATATGCAATTTTTCCTAAAAAAAGAAAACGTTCCATCAATAGAAGCAATTTAAAAAGAGAAGAAAGTGAAAGATCTTACCGTATTCGGTACGAGGTCGTTTTAGATTGCCACCGCCACCGGAGGACAGAAGAGGATGCTGCTGCCGATTCCAGTACCCGTCCGTCATGTTTCGGGCTCTTTTGCGACTGACTTCAGTGAAAGAGAAGAGAGTGTACGAGTTTTGGACTGAAAGGAGGAATTCAACAAAAACAAAAGCCCTAATTTCGATCAAAAAGACATTTGGCTTTGGAATCGTGGTTACTGAGAAAACCCTTGATATTTTTTCTTAAACTATCTTCTTAGGGGGGTTGGCTCTGTAAGAGAATTGGGGATCGATTCACGATTCAGTGTGGTAGATTTTATGTATTCTTTTTGTTCAACCAATAGAATTATGACACGTCAAAATAGTTGTGGCGCGGAAAGAAAACGCGAATGCTGTATCTGAAGTAACTCTTATTATTGTCCGTTCCCCTCTCATTTTTCTTGAATTTTCAATCTCTAAAAGAGAAAATAATAATAATAATAATAATTTTACTGTTTTTTCTTACATTTTGCTGGAAATTTCAATCAAACTTCTTAAGTAGTCTTATACAAAAATGAAAAAGCACAAGCCACCAAAAGAAAATTTGAACATAAAGTCTGCAAGTGATCCATTGCTCATGTACTCATAAACTAGAATTATGTTGCCTTTATCTTGGTAGTGACCGAGTAATTGAACAAGATTTCTATGGTTAGTTCTATCAATTCATCTGATTCTGGGATTTCACTTCTCCTTCAGCTTTCTCCAATTTCTTAACTGCAACAACTTATCTGCCCATCTGACAAGGCTCCCTTTAAACACTCCCAAAAGCTTCCCTTCCCAATTTTTCATTAAAGTCATCAATTGCCCTCTCAAGTTCTTCATATGTAAATGATCTTAGAGTAACATCCTTAAAAATTCCTTCATTTTCTTTGTCAGATACATCCTAAAAGAGAGTTCAATTCATGCTTAAATTCCAGAATATATGGAATTGAAGAAATTATTAAATTTCTCTGGGTTCAAATTTCAAAACTTTTCAGTATTTTGTCCTGGAAATTACTGATAAGAAGTCAAGAAAAGTGCAATTAATGCGTTGCTATGGCCACGGACCCTATTCTGGCTTTTCTTTCTTTAATTAACTTATTTTAGTAAAAGAAAAGAAAAATTCGCTTCATTTTCAATTAGGCCTTGCTCTTTACCAAGTAAACCTATTTAGATTACTTGCATTTTATGCATTGCAGCAATCATATGATATGATTTCCAGGAAACAAGATTAGAAGTATATGCATGTGCTTTCACTGGAATTGATTGGTTCGGATGTCCATCTGGCCGGCATTTGGGAAATTTAAACATTACCTGTTTTCTTAATTTTTTTCTAACAGTTTGATGTCGTTATTTAACATGTCTAGTTTACTGAATAGTAACAACAAGTATAATTTAAATTGAAAGCAAAAGAAAAGGAAAACATAACAGATTATACGGAGAAAGTTAACTAATTAAACATTAGCACAAAATTGAATAGTTGCTTAACAATCAATAATCTTGTTAAACTCAGGTCCTACAGGTACAACAAAACCAATCAGAAAATCTAATATGCCTATGAAATGGTCGTGTGAGACCCATAAGCCTCAAGTAGAAGATTATATGCAAAGGTCATCACTGCACAGAACTGGAAAAGGATGAAACAGTAGGAGGGTCTGGTATGTCTATTGTCCCTTCCAACATCAGTACCACCTTCTTCATTGATGGCCGTGATGATGGCTCGTCTTGGATGCACCAAAGTCCCACTTTTATCATCCTCTCAATTTTACTCTCCTCAACGTCTTCGTTTTTAATTAGCTTATCCAGCTCCTTAACCTTAAATCATAGACCCAACTTGCTAATACTACTTCGTTGTCTGGTGCATCTAAGTCCACATTCCTTCTGCAGCATATGATCTCTAATAACATGATTCCGAAGCTGTACACATCTACTTTGACAGTTATTGGTAAGTTAGTGTGCCACTCTGGTGCAACATATCCCCCTGTTCCCCTTATTTCTAGTTTAAGTCTTGGATTGTTTGTTGTAGGAACTTTTTTGTATACAGATATAGAGAAGAAGAAGAAGATAAGGAGCTGAAAAAGAGTATGAGTATGAGTCAATACCAAATCTCCATAATTTAAGGAAATTTGTTCCCTTATCTAAAGCTAAAAATAAGCTCCACCACAATTCATTCAAACTTCTGGTACATTCATTAATTACATTACAAAATATCGAAAAAGAAACAAAAAGAGCAAAATCTGGGCATAGCTTTGTATCATATTGTCATGAAAAGTAACATTTATCAGTTGTGCATTAACAGCTTGGATAGACCGAAATCAGCAAGTTTTGCGCGTTCTTTTTCATCCATTAGTATGTTTTCGGGCTTGATATCACAATGGATGATCTGAGTATTGCAATCTTCATGCAAATAGACGATGCCTCGAGCTATGTTTAGTGCTATTTCAACTCTTGCCTCCCAAGAAGGTTTTTGCTCGGACTTGAAAAGAAATTCTGCAAGTGAACCATTGCTTTAGTACTCGTACACCAGAAGCCTGTTAGTTCCATCATGGCAGTAACCAATCAATTTAACCAAGTTTTTGTGATGGGTTCTCCCTATTATGTTCATCTCATTTCAAAATTCTCTTTCGCTTTCAGCCACAACATTATCCAGCCTCTTGATTGCCACAACTTTATGGCCATTTGATATGACCCCTTTAATCCGTACCAAATCCTTCTTTACCAATTTCATCCTTGGAATTGTTTGTAGCTTTTTGGAGCTCATCACATGTAAATGCTCGCAAAATGACATCTCCAAAAAGTTCATCATTTCCTAGACTTGAAATCTTCTGTAGTTCCAAACACGGTATCTATAGAAAAGAATACCAAAAATTATCAGAAATGAAACTGCAAGAGTTGAGATTACAATACATGTCATAACAATTCCTGTTCTCAGACCTTCCTTTCTATTCTTGGGTTCACCAATTCTTGTTTTGATAAAAGTTGTAACTGTTTTACTTTGTTCAACTTTCCCAGACCTTAATGGAAGCTTTTGCTTTCTGGAAAGCTGGTTAATGAAAACTGCAGCTTCACAATAACAGTCTTTTAAGCAATCCTCTTTACACATTTCTTTCGTGTTAGATGGAAGAGTAGAACATGGGTTGGCTTCACGGGTTACACCTTCTTCAACAACAAAACTAATCTCCTGTCTATTTAAGCAACCACCTGTACTGGTATTTTGCTGGCACCCGAAACTCTTATCTGGTTTTGGTCAATGAAATCAAAACCAGGAGGACAGACACACTTACGGACTTGATCAACAACAATACAATACGCATTAGAGCCACACAAGCCAGTAGGATCACACTTGTTGCTGGATGACTCCCATTCCATTTACCAACTACCATTTTTATCCAAATTATGTGAATACAACCTGAAAATTCCATCAGTGTCCATTGTTGCACGATATATAGATTTACCAGATATATTTCTTCCATCATTTAGAGTATATATATTAACACCATTACGATTAAGCAGGTATAGGAGACCGTTGCTATCAAGATTTAGAGTTACATTTTTTCCAGAATTTCCTGTACCTGATTTCCAGTAAAAATAGTTTCTTTGAAATGGGTATTCTAATGTAAACATTACCAGATTTCCATTGCTTCGCACCTTAGTCCAAATCTTCCACTCGTATGATTTATATTAGAAATGCTACACACAAGTTGTTCCTCAGCCACTAGACGCTGTCCTGATTAAATGGTGTCCGTTGGAAAATCAAAACTCTGCCATATAATATTCAACTCTGAATCGTAGAGTACAAAGTTACCAGAGTTGAGCAATGAAGCTGAGGAAGCAGGCTTAACAGTATCTGCAATGAGTTTCTGTTCACCACCTCCTCTTCTTTGCAAAATAAGTCTACCTTTACTATCCAAGATCAGTCTGGCGTCCCCGGGAAGAGGGGAGTCCTCCCGTTTTGCTGTCCATATGACAGTTTTTCCCTGGATTCTAGGGAAACAAATGCCTATAGCAAAGCCATTGCCCTGTGGATAAAAACCAAAAGCGAAATGGCCAGATTCTGAAGACCAATATGAAATGTTAGAGGGAGTGAGAAATGAATCTAAGCTGATATTAGAAGCTACTTGTTGAGCTATTGCTTTAGAAGATATGGAAGTTAGTAGAAGAAGAAGAAATAGCAACATTGCTGCAAATTTTGGAGGATGTTGCGGAAGCTAATATATATATATATAAAATCCTGAATCAATACAAAAGTTAAAAAGCTTTTGAACTATAAATGGTCATCTCACAAAACTCTAAAAGGAACTTTTTTTTTTTTGTTCATTATTAAAAACTCTAAAAATTGATTGAATTTAGCGTATGGTTAAATTGATAAAGCATTCTCAGGAAGAATATGAAAAGATTGGTAAAAAAATGTCTAATAAAAAATTTTACTCATTTGCTTTTATTGATTTTGTGTTGCTATAATTTTAATTAACGATTGAACTTATGGTGGTTAGAAATTTAGTTTTTTCATTCTCTTTGATGCACATACTGAAGATTGGAATGATGAAAAATAGCTACAATCCTAAAGAACTAATCCACTCATTTGATTTCACCCATTTCAACATGTGCTTTATAAATTGCTTGGATGGATTACTTTTTGTAAAAATAGAAATAGATCCCTTTTGAATAATAAGCCTGTTCCCATTCCAATATTGTTTCATTAGAAATGTTAATGTTCAAATAAATTTATAAGTGTTTATCCTGAATCATATATTATTTTATTTTTATAAAGTGAAAAGATTGTTTGTTGGATTAAAACTTTACCTTCTTAAATAATAGCATTAATCATAGTTAGACATGATTACGATTCCAGAAGTGTTGTTTTGATTTGAATACTGTCCGTTCCGACTATAATAATGGTGGAACCACAACCGAACCGCTTTTAGGCAATTTTAGAACCGCCACTTTCAGTTCCATTCAGGTGTGGAACGAAATTAGATAACTTTTTTCAAACTTTTAAAATTCTTGTTTAGATTTACCAATTCAAATTAAATCTTAAAATTTATTTAAAAAATTATAATATAATAAACATTTGAAAAAAAAAATTTCTCTTGATTTCAAATTGGAACCACTATTCTTAAATCAAAACTCTGGATTCCAATTTTAAAAAATAAAGAATTGAAATTGAACCATAAATATACGGTTTCGATTACGATTTAAAACCGGGTATCGTCAACCAGGATTTGATGCTAGATTTGACTGATTCAATTCAGATCGGTTTCGATTTGAAACCGAATCACGATGATGCCTCTGACCATAGTTCATATTCAGTCCCCTCAGTCATATAAGATGATATCTTTATCTATACTACTTGAACAAACTTTATATCTATGGAAATGGAACCGACCAATAAATAACTTCCTATCTCATCAAAATACTATAACTCTCAAATTTTGACTTTTATAAAATGATAGGTAAATTATTATTTTGTCCTTTAATTTTGTGAAATTAACTAAATTTTTATATTTTCAAAGATACATTAATGCATCTCTTTGTGGTTTGCCTCCGTTGGATATAGAAATCATTCCATTAATCGCATACTTTTCCGGTTGATTTTTATTAAAAATATTAAAAATTCTATTTTTATTGTACTTTTTATGTTCAAAAATTTTTTTAATAACATAGATAATTATTATTATCCATAATTGATTTATTGAAAAAATAAGGTTACGCTTATAAATTTACATGTAGAATTAATAAAAAAGAAAGTTTAATATTTGGAAAGGAAGACTAAACTATTGTACTGTTTCAGGTTGTATTCGGTAACAACTTTTTAAGTCAAAATGCTAAAATGTTATTTTTTACAATGTTAAATAACATAGCGTTTAAACTAGCTTTAGAGGTTAGGGTAACATTTTATAAAAGGTTAACTCATTTAATGTTTATCTTTTAGCATTTTATGAAATGCTACTCAAAGAACTAAACGCTACTAAGCCTATGTTTGACAACAATCTTTTTAAGTTGCTTTTAGCGTTTTGACTATTCAAAATACTAAATGCTATTTTGTATATTGTTCGGCAATATGGCGCTTGAACTAGCTTTTAGAAATTAAAGTAGTATTTTATAAAAAGTTAACTCATGTAATGTTTAGCTAGTATTTTATGAAAAACTACTCAAATAGCTGACAGCTAAACACTATTAAAACAACTAACAGGTACTAAAATAATTAATTTTGCCGAATAAATCCTAAGTTACAAGGACTTATTCATGTATTTTCAAAAGGTGGAGACTAAAAATTTGATTTCATATATTTATAGGTACCAAATACCAACTCTCCCTAAAATTTGAACTCGCTGAGCAAATAATGCTCAGTGGATTTCTCAACATATAAAGAAACAAATAAGCACATACATATATAGAAAGAACCAACCATGTAAACATTCAACAGATAAAGAAACAATTAAACACTTACATGTATAGAAAGAACCATGTAAACATATATGGCACATATAAGCTCACACATTATGATACTTTCATGATACCTTGATTATCTTTTGTACTGTTTATATTTATAATACTGTATAATTCATGGAATGTTATGTCAAGATAGTCTGTATGGCTCCATAAGGTTATAGTGAAAACCGAAGTGAAAGAAAAACTATATGAAACTGGATTGAATACTGTATGCTTGGCTGCTATGGCCCATATAATCATAAGTCCAGTCATACGGCCTGTAGCCGGAGTACCAAACTGTATTGAGGTGCAAATCTGCTATCCTAAATGTCGCGACATAGCCTAATCCTACATGGTTTCTACCTAACCTCATATGGAGCATAAATGTTTGGTAATACAATAATATAACACAACATCACAGTTAATAGTTCATAACTTCAATTTGCATCATAATGTTTTTATTTGATTCACATCATTTGCATGCTTGAATGTTGTTTTTATTACATGTTCTAATTGTTGTATTGGATGTTAAATAATGATTAGAGGCAATCTAAGTGGAAGCATAAAGAAAAATACAATTGCATTGAAAAAGAAATCCAAAAGTGCAATGAAAATACAGCAAGTCGCTGAGCGCGTACTTAAATCTGCGAGCGCGTAGAATGCAAAATGAGAGACATGAGTTATCGGGCACAAGTCGCGAGCACGTACTGAAAGTCGTGGAGCGCGACGAATGCCAATGAGTAGACAGTGAGTTCCCAGCTAAATTCGCTGAGCGCGCTAGGAAGGTCGAGCGCTTACAGGCCTAAGGGCCAAAGTACGCGAGCGTCGCAACCTTCACAGTCGGGGAGATGTGCCAAATGAGAGTCAGAGAGTTTGCGAGCACAAGTCGCGACCGTGTACTTGAAAGTCGTGAGCGCAAGATGTGCTAAATAAGAGTCAGAGAGTTTCAGGTGAAAGTCGCGAGCGCGTAGGTCAAATTCGGGAGCGCGAGAAGGCAACGCGAACTCATCATGCAATTCGCGCGCGCTTCCAGCCTGCATTGTCTGTACTCTTGTGGTCATATCTCTCAATATACAACTCCAATTTGGATGATTCAAAAACCCATATAAAGCTAACACATAGAGGAACAAATAACTCTTCTATGACACTAGAACAAATAACCTTCTTATGACACTTCCTAATTCCATCAAATAAATAGGGTCAAAATCAAAGATGAAGCTACCTGGTAAAGATTCTCCAGCAAAACCTGTTTCAACAATAAACTCTACTCTTTACTTCAATTTCTTCATTACCCCCCTTTGGTTTTCCCCTGTTTTTCTCTCACCATACCAGTCCTCCACTCAATCATAAAGCAAGATTGTCGTCAATAGCATACCACCACACAATTCCTCATGCAAAGAAATAAAAAATAACAAGAGATATCAAACCTTTACTCCCAAAGCTTTGAGTTCTTCGCTTAGCTTCTTTTTCTTCTATCTTTGAACTCCCTTCACCTATAAATAAGACTTCTTACCTATAAATAAGAATTCTTATGAATTCTAAAATAATAGCACCAAATGATTCAATTATGAACTTCAAGAAGGTTTACTTACTTGGATAAAAGAGAAGTTAAAGTTAAGGCTTAACTACCATGAATATTGAAAGTAAGGTGGAAGAGGAAAGGAAGAAGATGAAGATAAACATGAAAATGGAAAAGTGAAATGGGTATTATGGGTAGGCCATCAAAATCAAAGGATTTGTGTGTAGAAGTTTTAAATGGTACCTCAATTGTTAACAGGCTACAACTTAATACCCAAGCTCAATCTTTTAATGCAAATCACTCCTCACCTATATGCTTTAATCTTTTTCTCTCACTCAAAAATCTCATTCTACCCCAACCGGGTTTGGTTCAACTCGACTCAACTCGACTACTCAACTCTATGCTAAGACTCAACTCGGAGTAGGATGTCACATCACTGGCTTCAAAAAGCTATAGACCCATTCTGCAAGAATAGCTTCATCTTCTGGAACATTCGTACTCACACTCCTTTGGCAACATATGATCTCCAAAACACAATACCAAAGCTGTATACATCAGCTTTTACTGTAATGGGCTGGTTCCTATACCATTCTGGTGCAACATATCCTCGGGTTCCTCTAATCCCAGTTAGCGTCTTGCTTTGGTCTGGCATTAGCAGTTTTGCCCGTCCAAAATCGAAAATTCTTGCACGTAAATGTTCATCCATTAATATGTTGTTAGGATTTATGTCACAATGGATTATTTGAGTCTCACATTCCTCGTGCAAATAAAGAATGCCCTTAGCTATGTCTATGTTGTGGGGTCCCTCCGACATGTGGGACCCACACACATTTGAAAAGAAAAAAAAATAAAACAACAAGTTTTTATTGTTGGTCAAAGAAAAAAATGAATAAGAGATTCAAACGTGTGAGACCCACACACGTTTGAATGAAGAAAATAGGAAGGAAAAATGGACGCGATTAACGCATCCATTCGGTGAACGCATCAATCTCCTATTTATAGGAGAAGGATTTTCCTAAACTATGTAAAAAACAAAATAGAATAGGAATATACAATTGAGTGTAGAAAATTTTAGGAAAAGATTCCTAAAATTGGGAAAAAGAGAAAATAGCGAGAATTGTAATTTTGAGGGTGTCTTTGGGAAACACTTAGAGTACCATTATTTTTGTCATCTCTTTTGTACCTACTATTTTTATTAGAAGAATTATTCAGAGTTTTTGTCCCATGGACGTAGCACATAACAGTTGAAGGGTGATCCACGTAAATCTCGGTGTCTTTATTTTTCATCTGGCATTTACAGTAATTAATTTTTACCATGGTTATTATTTCTGGTGAATTCGATCGTTAATATCCAATACATAATTATTGGAGCATTTTTCCGCAGGCCTCACTCGGGATCAGATATAATCCCAACAGTCTAAAGCAATTCGAACTCTTTCTTGCCAACTTGGCTTCGTTTCATATTTGAACAGAAAGCCTGAAAGTGATCCATTGCTCATGTACTCGTAAACCAGAAGTACGGTGCCTTAGTCATGGTAGTAACCAAGTAAGCGAACAAGATTCCTATTGTGAGTTCTACTGATTGATCTCAGCTCATTCTGGAATTCGACTTCTCCTTCAGCTACCACTTTCTCCAGTTTCTTAACTGCAACAGCTATCTGCCCATTTGACAAGGCTCCCTTAAAAACAGTCCCAAAAGCTCCACTTCCCAATTTTTCATTAAAGCCATTGGTTTTTCAAGTTCTTTATATGTAAATGATGTTAAAGCAACATCTTCAAAATTCTTCCATTTTCTTTGTCAGACACTACTCTGCATGCCCAGTCTCGATAGAAAAGAACACCAAAAACTGCTAGCAGTAACATTCCAAAGTTTAGAAATACAATGCCCATTTTAAGGACGTCAGTTCCTTGCTTTTTTGTCTATACCCTCATTTGTTCTAGAACTTCTAATACTTACCTTTATAAATGTCTCCTTTGGGTCATCCTGGATTCTCCCAAATCTAAGCGGAAGCTTTTGTTTTCTGCAGTTTCGGTCCTTATAAACTGCAGCTACACAATTGCAATCTCTTGAACACTCCATTTCGCAATCAGTTCTGGTGGTGGATGAGAGAATAGAGTACGGGTTGTCTTCCCATGGTATAAATTGCAATTTTTGCATTGTGAAACTACTCTCGTTCAAACTCATGCTTTCATATACTTCTGAATTCCTCTTGCAGCCCAAATTCTTCTGGCTCTCATCAACAACATAAAAACAGGAGGACAAGTACATACAGGGCTCTTATTCACAAGAGTTCAATATGCATCGCCACACAAGCCAATCGGATCACTGATAGAGATATACTATTAACCATGCATATGTAATAGTATAACTATGAATGATTTTCTATTGACAATTATTTCTTTGTATTTAATTGGAAATTTGAACCATGCACTTGTATAGCTATAATATGATGATTTTCTATTGACATTGATTTCTTTTGTATTATATTGGAAATTTGCATTAAACTATGTTCTGCATGCATGCAATAATTGTGATTAGTACTTTTGTATGTAATTTAATTGGACCAAGCTGAGAATGGTATTTAGTATGACTGTTACAACAATATTTCTCCTGGATTCAGTTCTCTAGGACATTAGAAATAATGTTTATCGTTCTTAATCTTGATTTATTTTAATATGAGCAAACATTGATTGTCTTGTGCTTTGATTCATTAAAGGGTGAGTTTCATTATTGGAATAATGTTCTCGGTGAATTGGGCAAAGATATATTGTGTTTGTGAAATATTAATTAATGATAGAATCCATGTCTCGGTTTAGAGATTGATGATGCACTTTAAGTAAGTTTATAAGGTTTCATAGTGTAAATCCTATAGGTGGATATTGAATACACATGAAATAAGTTGAGCGACAATCTTAAAGTTATATTGTGATTTAAATAAATTGTCAGTAAGTTATTTAAATGACAGCATCTGTCTTGGTTATGGGGAACTTATAATTTATATAATGTTGATGGTAATTGCTATATAAAATTAAATAATGGGTTTGCAGTTCATGAGTTTTTAGTGAATAATTTCATGCATTATTATAAAAGGAATATATGTGTGGATTCTATATAGTTTCTTATATAATTAGTAGCCTGAATTTATTTGTTATCTGCAGTGTCCCTGTGTGCCACTGATATTTATTTGGTAAAAATTAAGGATACGATGAGTTAACATTAAAATTATAGATAATTATTTAGTTTTAAATATTGATAATTAGTTTGTAAGATAAGTATGAATTTTTTATATTTATTTTATATTTTTTTTTTTTAAAAAAAAAAGTTCTTCTATCGAAAAAGAAGAAGTTTTTATTTCATATGATTTTGAAAACCCTGAAATGCAAAGTTAGACGTTTCTTCTTAATTACTCTAGCCGTCCTAAGAAGTTAGTGGACGAGACGTGATAAGGGTTATAAAGCGACAATGCTAGGCATCGTCGTGAGTACAGGTGACTTCAAAGTACTATCTGAGGAAACGTGCTAACGTAGAACACCTGAATCAAATAATGCCAAAGAGTGAGCTGAATTGCTGCGTTAAAGAGGTCAGTTAATTGAGAATTTCGTATCGTAAGTGTTTTTGTTGTGACACTCTATTGGTTATCGGAAAACCGCGGGTTGTTTCCACTTTTATAACGTTTCATCGGTGAGCGATTCTGCGCTTCAAGAGGTCAGTTTATTGATTTGTTCGATAATGTTTTTAGTTTGCCTCATATGGTTTCGAAGAGGGTTGTTTCCACTTTATACCCGCTTTCATCAATCACATGAGTTGTTGGTGGAAGGCCACTCAATTGACCAATTACCATTTTGATCCAGATCATGTGAATACAACCGGAATATTCCATCTGCATCAATTGTTTTGCGGTAGATTGTGTTACCAGATATGGTTCCCCTATCTTTCAAAATCTTAATATTATATCCTGAGTACTTGAACTCCAGTAAGCAAATTCTCGTTCAGTAGGATATTCTACTGGATATTGCACCAGGTTTCCATCTGTTTGCATAACTAGTCGAAATCTCCCGCTTGTATGATTTTGTTGGAGCTGCTAGACACGAGCTCCTTCCCTTTCAAAAGGCGTTGTCTGGTAAAATGGTGTTCATTGGAGAATCAAAAGTCTGCCATATAATTCTTGACTGAATCATAGAGTACGAAGTTACCCGAGTCGAGAATGGAGGCTGAGGAAGCAGCCCGAGGAAAATCTTGAAACGGTATCTGGCCTTGGTTTAGTTGGATGATAAGCTTACCATCACTACTCAAGGTCAAGGTGACAGCCCCTGGTAATGGTGGATCATCACCGTTTGCTGTCCATATCACAGTTTTCTGCCGGATTTTTGCAAACCAAATGCCTATAGCAAAGCCATCCTCTTTTGGGGAAAAACCAAAGGCGAAATGCCCGGAAACTGAGGACCAATATGAAGTGTTAGTAGGGGTGAGTGAAGAACCTAAACTAATGTTGCAAGTTCTTTGTTGTGCTGTTACTCTTGAAAATATGGAACTCAGAAAAAGAAGAAACAACAACATTGCTCCAATGTTTTTATGGTTGCATTTCTTAACCTTAATGTCTTATCCCTTTTAAAAAGAGTGTTCATTTATCGCACTTCAATTCCTCAAAAATATGAAATTGAACAAGCTATTAAATTTCAGAACTTCTGAAACAAAGTCAAATTTGGCTTTCTTTTTTTTTTCTTTTAATAAAGAGAAAGCAAGTTTTCTTTTAATTGAACAAACTATGTTTTTTTACAGGTGATTTAGATTACTCCCATTTTACACGCTGCAAGAATCATATGATATGATTTCCAAGATACAAGATCAAACATGTGTGCATATGCTTAGACTTGAATTGATTGGTTTTCATTTCGTATCTGGGCTGCACTTGGAACATGTCTCCAGTGTCTTATGTCAAAGTCAAATTCAAAAAAGAAAATAGAGACAAAAAACAAGAGACCAAAATGTTGTCTCAGATTATTTGTATTCTTATAGTTCGATCTCAAGTTTTTGGAATGCTTCAATTCCTAATCAAGTGGACGGCATCAGAAAATTAAAAATTGCAACTGTGAGTTATTTAAATGAATCAATGAAAGAAAAACCTAATTATGAGTTGCCTTACTTCACCAAAAAAAAAAAAAAAAAAAAAAAAAGAAAAAAAATAGAGACATTTCTTAATGGTGTTTTCTTATATGTGTTGGTTGCTCTGTTTACAAAAAAAAAAAAAAAAAAAGTACATTTCTTAGTGTTTTCTTTCTAGAATTGGTTGCTTGTTTCCTCTTGTTTGATACATTTTGCTCTCTCATTTGATCAAATAAAAGGGGTCAATATCTTTTTAAACAACAAGAAGCACAAACAGAACACAACAACAAGAACAATAATCCAATGAATCTAATCAAATTAAACCATGGCCAGTCATATTCGTACATATTGTTTACTATACTGAAGAGGAAAACTTTTCCTATCATTCATCATACTAAGCTACCAGACAATATGCTGTTTACTGAAAACAAATAAAAGATGAAAGGAAAACTTTTCCCTGTAGTCAATAAACCACTTAAAACTTTCTGGTCGTTTCAAAATATCTCTAGATTAAATTAAAAGAACGAACTTTTTAACGGTATCCGAGCAACCAAACAGAAAATAATTGGACTCGAATCTAAATTGTAGTAAAAATTTTAGGGTTTCTTTGTTGAGTTCTGGCGCTTAAAAATGCAGAAAAGAAAAGAAATTGAATTACTTTTTGAGGGCAGTAGACTAATAAACAATCGCTAATCCATTTTCTATTTTTAACCATAAAAGGAGGAGACAACATCATAGAGATTGGCATTTGCTGGGTTACAAAGTTTAAAGTAATAATTTTGGTGGTAGAATCATTGCTTTTTTAAGTTGATTGTTAATATTAATGTACTTAAAAAGAAGAAGCTTTACTTTTATCCAATCCATCATTAAAATTGTTGATGATTAAGAGGGTGCAACCATAATAGCAATGTGAGATGTGTTAGCCTTAAAACTTCATGTTCCTTCAAAATGTGAAAGTCACATTCCAATCATAATGAACTCTATGTTTCTGTGAGAAATGATTGAGAGACAAAACAATTTCCTAAAAAAGAAAGGTGAATTGACATATTTTCTTTTAGGAATAGCTTAATTTTATTTGTAGTGGATTAATTTATCAATTATCAATAAAATGTCATTCAACCATTAATTTACTAGTTCAATGTTTTTCTTATATTGCATAATGTCAAGGGATCAAATCTTGATTGTCACACAATGAAAACATATAATTTTATTTTTATTTTTATTTTTTATACTCAGAAGCTCAATGGACTGAAATAATATTGTGAGCTACAACAGTAAGGGGACAGTCCTCCCCTTTGAATAATATTCGAGACCTCTCACTCCTATATCTTCCTTTTAAATAATATTCGAGACCTCTGACATTATCTTCTACGAGAAATAGGAAGATCAATCAGACCACACTTGATTGACAATTTAAATGTTTAGTTTTAATATCAAATTATTATAATTCTAGAGATTTAGCCAATTTGTTAATATGTCAATTGATGTTGCTTTTTTGTTTCTCAAAAATAATTTACTTTAGAAATTTTTTAATTTTTTTTATTTTTGGACCGCTCAAAAAAATCAATTAATGTGGTTAAAGAAAAGAACTACATCATTTTAAAAGAAAATAACTCTCTTTTTAAAACAAGAAAACATTTTTCTAACGTTAATAAATTTAAAATGACAAAAGAAAAAATTTTTAAATATACATCTAGTAATTCTTCAATTACTAGTAGTCACCTTTGATCACTGTTAACTTCTATAATTTATTCTTCTTATACAATTTTTACATATTTAGCTATAAATTTTATAACTATAATACTTCAAAATATTTTTATACTAGTACAAAGTAAAATTCGGATCAGTCAATTCAATTCAATTCTTTTCTTTAAATGATTAAAAAGAAAATAAAATTCGGATCAGTCAATTCAATTCAATTCTTTTCTTTAAATGATTAAAAAGAAAATAAAATTCGGATCAGTCAATTCAATTCAATTCTTTTCTTTAAATGATTAAAAAGAAAATAAAATTCGGATCAGTCAATTCAATTCAATTCTTTTCTTTAAATGATTAAAAAGAAAATAAAATTCGGATCAGTCAATTCAATTCAATTCTTTTCTTTAAATGATTAAAAAGAAAATAAAATTCGGATCAGTCAATTCAATTCAATTCTTTTCTTTAAATGATTAAAAAGAAAATAAAATTCGGATCAGTCAATTCAATTCAATTCTTTTCTTTAAATGATTAAAAAGAAAATAAAATTCGGATCAGTCAATTCAATTCAATTCTTTTCTTTAAATGATTAAAAAGAAAATAAAATTCGGATCAGTCAATTCAATTCAATCAAAAAATTTAAATAATATTTCCTCCAAAATGCTTATTAGACTAATTGAAGAGCAAATCACTCAAATCATCATCATCATCATAAGCAAAGCCCTTAATCGATAAAAACTTTTTACATAACATTTAACATTTTTATTAAGATTAAAAAATTTTTTATTAATTAATCATTCGGTAACATAATAAGTACAATAGTATTCATAGGTTGATGGAGCGTTTCACGAAAAGTTAATAAAATAGTTAATCGCTAATAGAATAGTTAATTTTAATAGTACCAAATATGGATTGAGTTGCATACCAAGCCATAATCTATTGGTAAGTGCAGTATGATCTGATTATAGATCTAGATTCGAATCTCCCCTCCCTAATACTCAAAAAAAAATATTGAGTTTTATATTATTTATTTCTCCTTTGACATGAAATGTAAAATCGTTTTGACTAATTTCGTATTTAGATAAAGTTAGGTGAACAGAATCATGGATTGGGCTGAATTTTATATATAATGTTATCTATTATACTTTTTAATATATTTTATATATATATAAATATTATATATAATATATATTATTAAAAGAAATTTAATAGTTAGTGGGTCGACATTGGTGGAATATATATAACTATTATAAAGAAAATTTAATGAGGGTCACTGGGATTTTATTTTTAAATTCAATGGAAGGTTGAATTTTATTTTTAAAATTGATATCCACCTCATCTTTAAAATGGATTTTACCCACTCAATTCGGGTTAAATTTTATGGTTCCTCGGGCGGCTATAATGGCCATCACTATTCAGTACACTAGCCTGCTTAGCGATTCATTGAACGTGTCAAATGGCGGTTGGGTTTGGTGAATATATTATAAGATTTATTTATGGGTACAACGACAAGGTCAAATTCAAGCCCAAAAGGAAAAAGTCGAATACAAATCTGAAAAAATGGACTATTACTATAATAGAGTACTGAGGCCCATCTTCATGTCAGGCATTAGCCGCTTCACGGAATGTTTCATAGATGTTCTGTTACAACATTTATGATTTTCACATGAATGGAATTATCATTCACTTCAAAACAAGACCACCAAAAATAAAAAGAATAAAACATTAACCAGAAGTCGTTATTTTTTTTTTTTTTTTTTTACGTTTAAAATTTAATTTTTAATGTCCTTCGTTCACAAAATATATTGTTTTGAGGTTTTTTACACTATCTTAAGAAAAAAATTTAATTTTAAATTATAATTAAACGTTCACGTTTTTTTTTTTTTTTTTTTGAATATTGAGACAGTGGTTCACTTTTTCTGCACTTATCTATAGGTTATATCTTAATATGCAAATGATTAAATTACATTTTATCTTACATCATTAATTAATTAGATTAAAGATGAATTTGAAAAATTGGAGAAATAGATTGTTTTTAATATAAATGAGGGTAAAATCTTTTTAAAAAAATGGTTAATTACTTCTTAAAATTATCAAAGCAACAAATATTTATGGATAAGAGAATTATTCTAAAACGACAGATATTTATGTATCGAGTCAAAACGTTGAATAACATTTTGAAGTTATTTTTTCTCAAACATCTAAAAATTGTATTTTTCTAGAAAGAAAAAACAATTTGAACCACAATATTAATCAAACAGATTTCTTAATAAGCTTCAAAATAATGCATTCTTAAATCTTCATTGATTATTATTGAGTTCCCTTTCAATTAACTAATTGCAACATTAGGATGGTTAGAGCATTTAAAAGAAAAGTGAGGAATTGCTTTTAATCATTTGTGGAAAACATAGAAATGATCATAAAATAATTGTACAAACTCATACACATATAATAGTGTACGTATCTTTTACCTTGATAGCAAGTCTTTCCTTTTGTCTTGTTTTACCTGTACAAACATCGGACATCTTTGCTTTATTGTCTCAAAAAGAAATTCAAATGCAGAAAACAACTTTTATAAATAATATTTCAAGTTTGAAGAAAAAAGAAATCTTTTAGGACCATCACCAATAATGTCGTATTATCAATAATTAAATACCGTTAATTACATTACTTGGAGAAAATATATATAAACATGACTTAGAAATTTAATTATTTCGATTTAGGTTATTTGGGAAATGTCATATAAATAAAGAAAGAAAGATATCGATTGTTTTTACGCATCATTATTTTTTTAATTTGCTTAAAAATGTGGATATATGTCTTTTTTTTTTTTTTCACAATTTGATAATTACCCTAATCAATAAAATGAAGAATAAACTTACTTTCTTTAAGTGTTTTAAACATTAAATCATATATTACATAAGTTAAAATCAATAAATTTTAAGATTTTGTTCGGTGTTTAGTTGTTTTAGTAGCGTTTAGCTGTTAATTATTATAGTATCTTTTCATACAATGCTAAACGTTATATGGGTTAATCTTTTATAACATTATCTTAACCGCTAAAAGCTAGTTCAAACGCTACGTGACTAAATACTATAAAAATAGTGATTTGACCGGTCAAAATACTAAAAAGTGCTTTGAAAAAACTATTGGTTAACACAATCTAAGTCAGTAATACTCGGTTTTCGAGTTTTAACTAGAAAAAAACTCAAAAAATTGAAAAAAAAAAAAAAGAAAAGAACTCCCTTCTTAATTTTGTTAAAATTAATGAATAGAAAACCCCAACTCAACATTTTCCACCTGTCTCTCCAAGTAAAGTGGAAAATCAAACAAAAGCTCTTGATCAAGCCCCACCCACCTCACTCTATATATATGTGAATATCATTGTCTTGCAATATATGTACTAGGCCAAAAGGGCCAAAAGACATGATTGGCTTATCTGCTAATTAGGTGAGGATTTTTTGTCTCTGAAATATAACTATAATATATATAACTCATTATATCATTATAGAGAGAGAGAGAGAAGAGAGAGAGGAGAGAGAGCACGAGGCACGAACGGTCCATCCTACTAAATGAAATAAAGATACAAACTACTCACTACTACAAATCGCGAGAGAGAGAGAGAGAGAGAGAGAGAGAGAGAGAGAGGTCACATTATAATGAATAAAGATGACAAATATATATAAATCCATAAATGTAAATGAATAGCACTTGCAGCTAACCCCCATCTTCCTCTTAAAATCCATGTCTATTATTATTCCTCACTAGTCACCCCCAAAAGCTATATCTCTATGTCTCATTTGATGCAGACATTACTAAATTTTGGGGCCTAATAAAGTGCATTAACGTGCATGGATTTATACACACACTACCTTTCTCTCTCTCAATTATTTTCAATTCACTTATTATTCTTTTTTTTACGTCCCAAAATATTTGCAATTTCTAAATTTATATAAATAATTATATTTTCCGTGATAGTCTTTGTAATTATACATTAAATGAAAACTTTTGTTAATATTTTAACGAGTTATGGATAAAAAAAGGTAAAATGATTTTTATTAACTGAATTTTTAATAAACGTGTTTTTTCAAATTGTATAAACAAAATAAATAGGAGAGAGCACGTAATAATTTCTTATCGATTGGCCTGATTGTGATATGTCCTTCACCTACTATGTTCTAATTTCAGAGAAAACCTAATTAAATTAATGGAAAAGATTAATGAATTAAGTTATCTTTAGTTAATTTTCTTTTCCAAAATTAGTGGTAAATTAATTAAGGTTTATATATATATATATATATATATATAACTTCCTGCAATGTGGCTTTAACGTACGTATGAAAAAGAAGAGAAAAGTGAAAGTAAAAGAAAAGAAAAGAAGAAAGCATGCGGGCAGGGTATTTTTGTCTGGGAGCTTTCAACACTAATGCATGTCCCAAATACTTTAATTTCTTTTTCTCTCTTTTTTTCATTGATAATTTTCTACTCTTTTGGGTTTTTTCTTTTAGAATTTTGAATCTCCGGATTTTATCTAAATATTACTTCTGATCTTAACATAAAAACACATGTTTGTAAAAGAAGAAGATAGAGAGAAGGTTAAAAGAACTATTAGTTAATTAATTCAATTATTTTAAAAGTCTCTCAAAATAAATTTGAAATTTGAGGTGAAACGAGCAATATAATTTTCTTTGTTTTAATGTACTTTTTCAGTTTATGCTTTTGAATAAATTATTTATATTTATGTTGTAAATGTGTTGGAGACATATAGGACCCCAATAAATAAAATTTGCTTCAATGAGGACAAGAGACCAAGATTTTGTTCTCTTGCCTCATCAAAGCTACACGAGCAAAATGCCAAAAATCAGAATACTAATATATTACGTGTAAGACAAGATGTTTTCTCTTCCAAGTTGCAGATTATTTAGATGGTTAAAAAATTGGAATCCAAACATATTTCAATTTCTGCAGTTCAACGAATTCAGAGATAATACTAATATATATATTCCATGCTATAATTAGAATTTAAAAAAAAAAAAAACATCACTTCTTTATGTCCTAAAGCTTTTTTATTTTAATGTCCAATAATTAAGAATATGTGATTTGTGTGTCAAATATTGCAGGTTTCTATTTGGAAAATTACTAAAATTCCAGTAAAAAAATCTTTTTAAATGAAAGGACGAGTGGAATAATAATAATGTCTCCATAAAACGGTTTAAACCGTGATCGGCAACAGCTTTTAAATAATTTTTAGTGTTTTGATAAGTTAAAATACTAAATACTACTTTTTATAGTGTTCCAAAATATAGTGTTTGAACTAACTTTTAAAGGTTAAAACAATCTTTCGTGAAAAGTTAACTAATGTGACGTTGAGCTTTTAGCGTTTCATGAAAAACTACCAAAACAGCTAACAGCTAACCGCTACTAAAATAATTAACAGTTACCAAAACAGCTAATTTTACTGGACAGACATTTACAGTTTTGAGAACTTCACATTTCGACTATAAAAGAGAACCATAAAATTTCACGAGTATAAATCGGGGAACAATGCAAAAATTTATCCTTTTATCATTTGATTATTTATTTTGTTTCCCTAAATTTGTCTGTGAATGAAAAATTCGAACATGAGTTATTTTGCTTGTAGAGACACTAAGGTATAAAAGTTACAAATAATTATTAAATACATAAACTTTAAAAGTGGACTTTATCACAAAAATAATATGATTTGCATAATTATTTTCCAAATTGATGCAAATTTGAAATATTTTCAAAATGTACGGTGAGTTTTTTCAGGAAAGCAAAATATTGCTCTGAACTGTCATTTAGTGCCCAAAAAAGAACTTTAAAGGTAAAAGTTGCCAACAATTCATGAAAAAATAATAATAAATAAGAATTTCCCTTAGAAAGACGGCCTAAATCGAATCTATGACCCACTTATGAACTAATCAAATGAAATTAAAGATTTTCTAAAAAATGTTTGGATTTTTTTTTCCAAATGTATGATAAAAAATACTCTCGTTTCAATTAAAATAATTTATTTCATTGATTTTGTCCATAAGTGGAGTTACGGATCCAGTCTAGGTAAATTTTTCTCTTTTCCTTTTACTCTGCAATAAAACTTTCCAAAGGTATAGTCAGAAATACCTTCATTTCAATATTCTATTTCATTGATTTGGTTCATAAGTAGAATTATGGATCTGGTCTAATTAATTTTTTCTCTTTTTCTTTTACTCTGCACTAAAACTATCAACTCACCAATTCAATTGACATTTTTTGTGTATATACTATAAAGTTACACCATTTGCAACTTAAAAAAATAAATAAATAAATCCCCAATCTTCCAAACGTTCAATTGAAGTGGTAGTTTTATTGCAAAGTTTAAAGAAAGTTTTTTTTTTTTCCCTCAATTATACACTGATAGCTTTTGTCTCTAAAATTTTTATGCATTAAGTTCAAAACTTAATTTCTCGAAACCACTCATGTCCTGTCTGAAAATTGTTTCAAATTTACATCACTTCCGGGAAACAGATATTCAAACCAAATTAGGATATTGGGATAAACCAGAAATTTTGAGTGATTCATTATCATTTTTGAAGGTTAAAGCAGAAATAAACAAGGAATAAGATAGCTAATAATTTTATTAATTGTGCACTTTCTTTGATTTGTTAAATATGTATGTTTAAGTCGCATTAATCTTTCATGATCGGCTAATATGTATTATTGCATAAATAGTCAAATAAATTTAGTGTTTATTCTGTGTAAGATTAATGATATAAAAATCAATAATCCTTTTTTAAGAGTTCAAAATCGAAAATTATTAATTTAAAAAGTTTTATCTAAATATTATTCTAATTTGAATGTAAAAATACACGCAGAAAAAGAAATTCATCAAGTATGTGTTAAATATTTTTTGGTCAAAAACCATCGGTATCCGAAACTTCACTGGATTTCGACTAAGTCCGGCTTAAGTACTGTAAAGCCTATACAGAAGGCGAATTTTTCAACATAACAATTTTTTTATTAAAAACTTGAACTCGAGACATTTCTAACCACTTCATTCCAACTAATGTCGATCAGATACGTGTATTAAATCTATAAACATGCTAAACCTACGTGGAATTTCCCACAATATATGAGTTCAAATTTTATCCCTAGCTGTTTCTTAGGAGCAGCACAGGACAACAAGAAATATAGAATATATGGACATTATTGCAATCAAATGGGCACAGAGGACTAAAAAAGAAGAAAAGAGACAAGCAAAAATACACCAACATCACAATAAATACACCAAACCCCACTATATACCTTTGATGTAGAAAATGGCCCCCATATGCAAAGCAAGAGGCAGACCAGAGCTTTATTTGTGCAATTTGTGTCAAATCAAAAGATAGGACCCTTACTCTCTCTCTCTCTCTCTCTCTCTCTCTCACAGACCCACTTTACAAAATTTGGCTTCCGCTGCACAAAGTTAGCCTTTGGAAGCAGCAGCAGCCTATATATTTCTCTTTCTCATCATCATTTTATGCTTTCATTTCTTCTTCACTTGCTTCAACACTTTCACTGTACTTACCTTTCCCTGTCAAAATCTTGTAATAATAGCTCTTAACTAACAAGGCGGCTTTCAAAGTGATTATTATGTTGTTCTTATAATAATTCTATCATTACTAGTTTACTGCTATTTGTATTTTATTTTATAAGTATGATGCAGGAGACATTTTACACTTTGGAGGGCTTTCGAGCTTGGAACGTGCATGGTGTCTTTTCCGCTGAATAAATATAATTTATTGAAGGATAAATCACTATTTAGTCTATTTATTTTTGAATTTTTATTAAATAATTGGATCGTTCTCAATTTTTAGATATATTAAATTATTTATTCCCGTTTAAAAATGTACTTTTAGTGTTAAATATTTTATAGTGAATTACTATTTGATCTTTCGATTTTATATAATGTTATTATTTAGCCTCTCACATTTAATATATTATTACTGTTTTATCACTCATTTAAGAATCAAAATTACACATTTTAAATGAAAGAATAACTAAATAGTTTAACATATTCAAGAATCATCCAATTATTTAATTAAAATACATAAACTAAATAGCAATTAAGATAAAATCTTGATTAAATAGTAATTTATCCTTTATTAGAAGTAAACATTAAGCTCTATAGATAATTCGGTTTAATTTGATTCGACTTTTTATATAAAAATTTGATTTATCTGCTTTGGATTAATTCTGTTTAAATTATCAAAACAATAATATAGTTTTGCTCGATCACAACATTAGTTAGTGTAGTAGGTCTATGAATTCCATCATTTTTGGCTGAATACATAAATTTATCCCTGAATTTTACAATTTTAACCTTGTAGCACCCTAAATTATGTGAATGACCTATTATTATATACTTGAACTTGCAAATTTTGATAACTTTACATACTTTTTCACATTAACATTAATAATTTTTAAGGATTTTTGCTTTTATATTTATTTAATATGTAGTTAGCATAGTTTTTGGAGCAATAATTTTCATGTTTTTCAACTTTTTGATAGTATTTAATGGATACAATGTTGCAAGTTGAAGTATTTAATAAAATAATTTTATAAATTGAAATATTTAATTGGTATAATTTTATAAGTTGAAGTGTTTGATAGATTAAAATAAAAATCGAGGGTGTCACAAGACTAAAATAACAAAATTCAGGGGTGAAATTACGTATTCAGCCCTTCATTTTTCTTCTTTTAATGAATTTATAAATATTCTCCTAATTAGTAATAACTATTGGTAGAAAAACACACGCAAAAAAAAAAAAAAAAAAAAAAAAAAAAAAAGTTAAAAAACCCGTTTTAAAAGGGGAAAGGAAGGGCGAGGAGAGAGAAGCGAAAAAAAAAAAAAAAAAAAAAAAAGTTAAAAAACGTTAAGAGAGGGAGGGAGAGAGAAGCGAGTTAAACTTAAATAAAAAGCTCGAAATGGGTTAAGAAGTTATTTCTCACAAGAGTGAAAGAGCAATATGCTACCTCCCATTTTTAAGTAGATAAGAATTGCCAATGTTGTTGCAATCAAATCGGATTGACCGGTCAGACCGGTTAAATTAGAAATCAGGTGGTTGTCTGGTTCGAATATAATATTGTTCCGGATTTTGAAAAAAAAAAAAGGGTTGGACTGTTGATGAAAATGGAAAAAAAAAAAACCTAGTTTTTTTTGATAAAACCGGAAAATCAGATTTTTTTTTTTTTGATAAAAACATGTTCATTTAAAAAAAAGTGTAGTTATTTTTATACATATATGGTATGGTTTGTGTGTTTGCGGGATTCAAATTTGAGTTTTCAATTTGATTAAACAATGTGATTTGAACATTTGAATGTTAAATTATTAATATTTGTTTAAGTTGGAAATTATTAGTTAAAATTTTTTTATTTATATATATTTTTTTATTATATTTTCTTTTGTTATGGGGTGATGTCCAACTCTTACGACTATTAGCGGACAAGGTAATTCTTGTTTTCCATTTCGAGTTCATGCAAATGCCGCCTCCACATGGATCAGCAAATTTTCAATACACATGGGGTTATGATCCATGAGCATTGGCAGGCTTAAGCCCAAACATAGATTAATTAACTGACTGGATGCCTCCAAAAATTGAATCAAAAATTGCCGAAAGTTTATCCAGCGTGAATATTATTTTGTTATATAGAATGAATATTTAATGAGAATGATATATATGTTAATTATTGTGAAAATAATTTTTGTTGTAAATATATACTTCTATAAAAAAAAATTGAAAATTAAAAAATTAAAAAAAGATCCGATTGGACGGTCCGATCTTGGCTCAATCATGTCGCGGGTATGGTTACCGGTCCGATTCTGACAATATTGAGAATTGTTAACATGCATACTTAAGTCGCATCGCCATATTGAGTGCAAGATGCGAGGAAAAGTAAAATTATAGGAGAATAAAGGTGTGTGGAAAGCAATATTGCAGATAAGTAAATTGCGAAAAATGTAAATTGCTGGGGATAAAAATATAGATACTTATATTGAAAGGTCCAATAAAGTAAATAATAGGAATTTAAACGACAAAATATTGAAATTTAACTTTGAGTGGATTTATGTACGTGTTAATTGATTGGAGATCTTCTTCTACAAATGTTTCTTAAATTTATAATCTTTCATGGAATGTTCTAGAGCACCAAGTTTCTTCATACTACGTCTTTTTTGAACATGAAGAACGGGACTTAATGCACCATTTTTTGTCGTAGCTGCACGCCTTTGAACATGGTGATCATGGTCATTAAGATGACTTGCTTCTTCCTCAATCCTCAATCTCTACCATTGTATCTTGTTGATTGTGGCAATCATGGTTATAGGCGCCTACTGTACATCTGATCATTAGTGATTGATCCATGTGTTACTTAAAATACTCTTAACAAATAACAATTATTTGTAATTATGTATTAAATTAGAGCCATGAATCCGGTCTAAATAAATATTTTTATTTATTTGATCTACAGATGGAGCCATAAATTCGGTTTAGACAAATATTTTAATTGATTTGATCCATAAGTAGAGTTATGTCCCGGTTTAGGTAAGTATTTTCCTTTTATTTTTGTTTCTATTACTTTTTTTTTTCTCTTTTATATATTTTGTTACTTTAACGAGATTCATTGATTTTTTATTTTATGGAAGTATTGTATTTTCTTAGATTCTTTAAAATCTCAGTTTAAAATCTCCTTCAAATTGTAAGTTTTAATATTCTATTAATAATATCGGAGAATATGGTGTTTTGAGATCCTAGGTTGCTTGTGGAGTGTGCCTCTATATAAGATATGGGATTCGTATCTCTACCTCAAGTGTACTGTTTTATTTTTTTTTTTAAAAAAAATAATAAGTTCAATAATCACATGGAGGTACGAGGTAGGACAATTATTTTGAAAAAATCAAATGAAATTTTTTCAAAGTTTGAAAGGTTAAATATAATTTTTTTATATTTTGAAAGATTAAAATGTAAATTTAAAAAAAAAAAAAAAAAAGAAATTTTGGGGGGCACGGCCCCCTGGCCCCGATGGAGCTTCTTCCAGATAGTGTAGTTCTTACTTTGATGCAGCGCATACAAACTAGTATTTCAAGATCTCACCTCATATATATATAAAATATATGAATTAGTATACTTCATCAAATTGTCATTTGCCAGGGACAAAAGATAGATTTTAATCATTTTATTTTCAAAAAGATACGGTTTAGAAACGGCTGATTTTTGCTTTCGTTAGATATTAATAGGTTTAATTATAAAATGAAAAATTTCTATTTTAATGTCTTAACGGAAAACGTTACAATCAAATTTTTGAACTGATAAATTTTTTTCAATTAGGTGTTTTCATCGTACATGGCTCGCCAAAAACTCGAATATGACTTGTGAAATCAATTTAATATTCAAAAATTTACTAAGTAATACGATTTGTGGCTTGACACATTGGATTTTACATATCAAACAGGTTTAGTATAAAAATATAAGGACAAAAAAGAAAAAAATGTCTTTTTACCATCTTCTTTTTCGCACTCATCGGATGTCTAATGACTAAAGAACAACAAGGTACTGCAACAACGGCACCTACGGTCCTCTATTTCTACTACATATTTACTTTACTCAATTCAAAACCTTCTAGTATGGTGTGTAGATGGACGAGGCTGCTCTTTTGCAATGTTACTGTCACGATCGCCGGAAGCTGTTAGAATTTCTCCGATCTTCTGATTTGATCAAAGAGCTCCAAATTCCATCTGGTTCCATCTCTCTCTCTTTAATATCGATTTTTTTATTCTGTTAACGCCAATTATATTTTCCATTGCCTAAAATCATGTGAGAAAAGGTTCCTTTTCCACTTCCATTTAGAAAAGTAGAAAACTAATAACTAGTCAAATCATTAGGTTTTTACCCTGAACCTGTTTATAGGTGGTTAAAACGGATTAGCGTGCTGAGTTCGACAAGTATTCGCTTAACACGCGGTACGATTAGGGTCAATATGAACACGATCCATTTAATAATCATATCAAATTTGTAGATACAAACACGATACGAAAATTAGGAAGGTGACGCAAACACGATAAATGTAACCCCCTAATATTATAAACAGGTTAAGTGGGTCGTGTTGACCTATATGCAATCCGTGTAACTCGTCTAAAATCATAAACAGATTAAATGGATCATGTTGACCTATATGACCCACTTAACATGCTTATACTATTTTTAAATTTAACATATTTAACTCAAATCATATTTAAAAATATTTTTTCATATATGAAATATATAGATTTTTCAAGATTCATGACTAAAATAAAAAATTAATACAAAAATAAATTTTAAATAGGTTTTAGTTGGAGTATTTATATTTGACACTAAAATTATTTTTTTACTCTTAAATAAACGGATCACTCGTCCAACCTGCCTGTCAACCAGTGACACGATATATTTATATTCATATCATTAACGGATAATCTATTTATGGCACGAACTCATTTAACCTCAACCTTTATATATTTATTTTGCGTGTTAGGCGAATCGTGTTCGCTGTATCAGACCCATTTTGACACCCCTATCTACTTGACATGTCAAGCCACAAATCGTCCCACTCAGCAAATTTTTTAATATTAAGTGGATCTCACAAGTCCTATTCATATTTTCTGCGAGCCACGTAGGATGGAAACACATAATTCAAAAATCTATCGGTACAGAAACTTGATTAAAAACGTTTTTCGTTGAGACACTAAAATAGAAATTTTTGAAGAATTCACTCACTCAATTTATAATTAGACGGACATTAATATGTCAGGCATCTTTTTTATAAGCTTCCACTGCTAATTCTTTTTTTTTTTTATAGCTGTTGTAATTATTATTTTCAATTAATTCTCATAAAATTATATGCCTTGAAAAAATAAATAATTATTTCTATCTCAATATTTTTTCGACATTGAAATAATATTGGTTGGTATCTATATAAATATATTTATCTATCTATTTATATTTATATAAATATATATATAAATATCATTTATCTATCTATTTATATTAATATAAATAATATAATTTCTAAGATATTAAATGCTTATTATGGGAACATCAATAAATATTATATATAATATATATATATATATATTATATATATAAAAAGCAAACATTTTTTTTCTCTAGATTTCTCTAGAAAGTTGACATGTGGCATATATATTTGTCATTTTAATTTGACATTTGGTATATTTCTCCGATTAAACTTCCACATGACATAGTTTGATTTAATTATTTAATGTATTAATGTATTGATTTGGTTTGAATTTATTTATTTGGTTTGGTTTGATTTGATTTTTCAATGTATTGATGTATTGCTTTGGTTTAGATTTATTTTTGAGTTATTGTTTTTGATTTGGTTTGATTTAATTATTTATGGATTAATGTATTATTTTGATTTGGATTTATTTTGAATTAGTGCTTTTGGTTTGGTTTGATTTGATTATTTAATGTATTACCGACTTTAAGTAATTATTATTAATTATTAGTTTTTAAAAAATGATAAGTTTAATAACAATGAATTATTCAATTAATGTGTTGCTTTGTAACAAATGTTTACTCTCAAATACCAACCATTTCCTATCTTTAATGTATCTTTAACGTATGATTTGATTTGATTATTTCATGTATTAATGTATTGGTTTGATTTGGTTTTTTTTTAATTTATTTTGAATTAATATTTTTGATTTGTTGATTTGGTTTGATTTGATTATCCAATGTATAATGTTTTTAATTGGTTTGGATTTATTTGAGGTTAGCGTTTGTGATTGATTTGATTTTGATTATTTTAATTATTAAATGTATTAGTTTTGATTTGAATTATTTTGAATTAGTATTTTTTGATTTGGTTTGGTTTGATGATTATTTAATGTATAATGCTTTAAAGTTAATCAATATATATATAAGTTAGCAGGATTTTCTCCTAGTGTTTGTCACGTAGGATTCCAATAATAAACATGTGTATGCCTTAATTATTGATTTTTATATTATTTGAAAATAAATATAATTATGAATTGTTTTATTGATTGAATTTTATAACCGCTCTTAAATGTAATTATTAATATAACGTTAGAAAATTAATAGCATATTAAATAACAATTTACAATTTATATAAATTTTAATGACACATAACTTATGAATTTAATGATACGTACATTTATTATTTTATATTAAAAATTAAAAATTATTTTTTATTAGATTAAAATATGTTTAGTATAATTGATTAATTATAATTTTTAGAGAATTAATAACATGATGATTTATACAATTTTTATTTATAAAAAAAATTATTTATTCATGAATTTTATAGCGAGTTAATTATTTTTTACATTAATTCTAAAATATATCAAATTAATGAATTTTACCACCTTTCATTTAACTTTTTTTTTTTATTTATCTCTATAAATTTCAACATTTTTAATCCATACTCCTGAACATATGTTTATCTACTAATTTTTACTCTGATAATTAAAAATCACGGCTATATATTTTTTTTTACTATTGATATATCTTAATAATAATAATATTTTTTTAATAGTATAATAAAATAAATTTCATTCAATAATCTCTCTCTCTCTCTCTCTCTCTCTCTCTCTCTCCCTCTCTCTTCCTCTCTCTCTCTCTCTCTCTCTCTCTCTCTCTCTCTCTCTCCTCTCTCTCTTCTCTCTCTCTCTCTCCTCTCTCTCCCTCTTCTCTCTCTCTCTCTCTCTCTCCTCTCTCTATATATATATATATATATAGATATATATATATCTATATATATTCTTTTAATTTTTCCCTTTATTTTTCATTCGTGCCATAGCGGTGGTATATTGATATGTTTAGAATATAGAAAAGTTGATGATGTGATAGTTTTTTATCTATATATATTCTTTTAATTTTTTCCCTTTATTTTTTTCATCGTGCATAGCGGGGTATATTGATAATGTTAGAATATAGAAGTGATGATGTGATATGTTTTTCTTTATAATTAATTTTTTGATTTAATAAAATTTAATTTTTTTATTAAATAACGGAGTTACAAACTAATAAAGGATTTCATTACAGTTAATATATAATAAATATTAATTTTTTTATTAAATAGTTTTATTATAATAAAACTAGGAGTTATAATATAGTCATGGTTAATAAAAAGTAATTAAATAATATAGTTAGATTAACAAATAGAATTAAAATATTAATTTCAATTCACTAAATTTATTTTATTAAAATTAAATATTCTTATGTTTCATTTAATTTGAATATATAAGAAGTTCAAAGAGAAAAATAAACAGTTAACTAATATATCAAGTGAAATACAATAATTTGCTTATAATAATTAATTTTACTAACTAATATTTCAGTTCATTATTTGAGAATTTCAAAAAGAGCGTATAATTTTATCTTTCATCATTTAATAAAAAATGTATAAGAACATTATTTAAAGCAATACAAATATAAATTTTAATAATTTTATTTTTTAAAAAATTGCATTCAATTTAATTAAAAAAATATACAATCCGTACATTCCGCAGGTGCATGACTAGTTGGTTACTATAATTGTTGTTATCACTAAAATAAAAAAAATTTAATATCATAATTACATATTACAAAATATTTAAATATATTTATTAAATTAAATATGAATATTACAATATTTAAAATTATTTATCTACAAATCATTTTACAAACAAATTTTTAATTAAAAACTGATATATTAAAAAACTAAATTGAATATTAAAAAACTAATATTCATTAAATTTGAATGCAGTAGCTAGTACTACGTGTAGATTTGTTTGCGTATAGAAATAGTCGATCAATTTTTTTTGCAGAGAAGGAGAATGAAAAGTAAAATAATTAATAGTCAAAGTAAAAGGAGAGAAAGTCTAGAGAATTGACGGCTAAGATCGTTTTTGGTTGACCCATAGGCTTTTACTTTTCTTTTATAGATTTTTTCTGTTGTTTTCATTTCGCCTAGTTTTTTATAAAATCGGGTTAAAATCAGGTGATCTCCGATCCATATCTAAAGACGATCACACCCTGTAGAGTCAACTTCTCGACAATCAGAAACCCAAGTCAAATCACTAAGGCAAAGATTTTTAGTTGATGGGTAAAATATAATTGGTTCCACTTATATTCAAATTAACGTTTAAATCCCTTCATGTTTGAGAAATAGTTATGACATTAACTCGTATTTTCATCTCGCAATCTATTTTTCTATTCAAATGGTTAAACATTTTTTAGATACACTTTTAGATTGAAAGAGATTACTCTTTAAATAGAAAGACCCTATAGTGAGATAAAGCATAGGTTAAACATGTTATAATCATTTCTCAAATGTAAAAAGGTGTAAAGTGTTAATTTCAAAATATTATATTTGATCCTTAATTAATTAAAATTTCAAGGAAAAAAACTCAATTTGCCTCTGAAATTTGTGAATATACTCAACTTTTTGTACAATTTTCCTCTAAACTTAATAAATTGTCTTTTATTGGATTTAAAATTTAATTTGGATTATAATAGTAATTGCCAATTTGCAAAATTATACTCTTGTTATAGATAACTGTACCATACTATTTGCAAAAAAAATAAGAGAAAATTAACTTCTTAATTCAGTACATTTGACCAGTTAAAAGAAGCACAAACTTTTTGGTTCTAAAAAAAATTCAAATCTTTAATTGAGAAGAGATAGAATCCTCTTAAATGGTTCCCTCTCCTTTGCCAATTGATGTGTCTGTCCCGGTGGGGCAACCACCAGGTGTCACACCTCTTTCTTTTTGTGATTGTCTTCTTTCTCAATCTTCTCGGGCATTGAAGCAGCCTTCTATTCTAAAAAGTTCTAGTTTCAGTTACGAGATACCTATGTTGGTAGGATTTGTTTGGAATATGAAAAGGCAGACCCTTTGAAGCCAAAAGTTGTGGTTGATTGGGAGGTGATGCAAGAACTTAGTGAGCAATGGACTGATTCCTTGATTATGAAGGTCTATAGTAAATCGATTAGCTATACTTATTTAGTTAATCGCTTGAATTTATTATGGAAACCAGTTGCAGGTTTGGATGCGATTGACTTATGTTATGGTTTTTATTTAAATAAGTTTGAAGATAAAGAGGATATGTTACGTATTATTTCTGAAGGTCCTTATTTGGTTGGCGATCAGCCTCTTTTTATTCAAAAGTGGAAACCTGGATTTCAGCCTTCGACGACATCTATTTCTTTCATGGTTACATGGGTGAGGTTGAGTGAATTCCCTATAGAGTTTTATTGTTATAAAGTTCTTTTTACTGCCGCTAGTGCGATAGGGACCCCAGCTAAGATTGACAGGCAAACGGCTATGGCTACACGTGACAGATTTGCTAAAGTATCTTTGAATTAGATTTATCTCGTCTTTTGATTCCACGAGTTTTTGTTAGTGACGCTTAGAGGAGGGTTGAGTATGAAGGCATTGTTGGGTTGCTCCTGTGGTAGGGTCGATCATCGGCTGAAAGTTTGCTCGAGTCTGCTGGGTTGGAGGTTGAGGTTGTTAAGGAGTCTTCTTATCCTCCAAATATGGCTATGAGTGAATTTGTTTTGCATTCAAATGTGGATATTGAGAATTTCGAGCCTTGGATGGTGGCTAAGCGATAGAAATTTAAAATAAAGATTTAGGTGTGGATAAGCCTTCATCTCGTCGGTTGGGGTGAAAGCCAATCGCTTTGCTTCCTTAGCTAAAGAGAATCGCATGGTGAAATCTACTATGGGTCATTTGGGCTCTAATGGGCCTACAATAGTGAAGCATCGAACTAATGGGGGTATTAAAAAGGGGAAGGATGATGTTGTGGATTTGAGTGAAGGTTTGGGTAAGTTCCTGTGTGTTCTAGAAGATGAACCTTCAGTGCATCAGCGAAATATTGTTCCTTTAATAGGGTCTGTTCAGGGTGTGGCTCGATCTGTGACTTGTCTGCCTAGCTGGCCTTTAGGCATTTTGGTGGAGCTAGTTAATGGATCTCAGTTGCCAGTGGATAGGGGGGATCGGGCAAGTGATGTTATTGGACATGGGTCTGTTGTGGATGGGGCCTTCCATGCTTCACGTGATCTTACTTTGGGTTTTGACTTGGTAAAGTCCACTGCACCTCCTTCTGTGGGTGCAGGTTTGAATATGGTTAAGGATGGGTCTCATAGTCGGGTCCTATAGTGTTTTGACAAGTTGAAAGATCCTAACCCGCCTGACCCACTGGTTGCTGGGTTTTCTTTGATTTTACAAGCGTAGGTTGTTGGCATTAGTGGGGTTGGTGTTGACTATGTGGCATCAGGTTCTTCTTCTCGTGACGATAATGAAGAGCATTTTTCTAGTGGTGTTGCAGCTGGAGGTACTGTGTTGTCCCGCCGTCACTCTCATAGTCGCAGCCGTAGCCCTCGGCAGTCTCGTTGAAAGGTGTTGTTCTTGTGTTCTTTTTTTAATTCATTTAATATGGATTTAAAAGTTATTATGTGGAATTGTGGTGGTGTGGCTAAGAGGGGTTTTAGAATTTAGGTGAAGGACTTCCATAAATTGCATAGACATGATATTTTGATTGTTATGGAGCCTCATATCTCTAACGCTCATGTTGTTTCTGTAGCCCGTAAGCTTGATTTTTCGAATTTTATTCTTTCTCACCCTTTGGTTTTTGTTGGTGGTATGTGGATTTTGTGGCAAAATTATTTTTGTAGTATTCAGGAGCTATAAGTTATTTCTCAATTTGTGCACTGTTCTATATCTGTGCCTGGTTATGTTGTTTGGTTTTTAACTGCTGTCTAGACTAGTCTTGTCTATTCTCAGAAGGATTTATTTTGGTCTCGGATGTTCGATATTGTTGGTCAAATGGTTGCGCCTTGGTTGCTTTTTAGTGATTTTAATGATATTGCTAGCCTTGTAGAGAAGAGGGGTGTTGCTATTACTTCTGTTTTAAATTGTAGACACTTTATGGATACTGGGACCATTGTTCCTTGATGGATTTGGGTTGCTTATATGGATACTGGGACCATTGTTCCTTGATGGATTTGGGTTGCTTAAGGTGTCAGTTTACATGGACTCATTCTATTGTTGGTGTTAAGGTCATTCAGGAGCGTCTAGATAGGGCTTTATGTAATTCAGATTGGTGGTTTGCTTTTCCTGAGGCGTCTGTTATGTCTTTGCCTCGTCTTGCTTCTGATCATTTTCCTTGTTGTTGGCTACTAAAGTTTTTCCTTATGTCCTTGTGTTTAAACCTTCTTGGTTTGAAGCTACTTGGGCTACTAGGGAAGATTTTCAAGCAGTGGTAGATTCGGCTTGGGCTTAACCACATTCTTCTATATTTGGTGCTCTTTCGAATGTTCAGGAGCAGACTTGTAGTAGGAATCGGGATGTGTTTGATAATATCCATTATAATAAGCGGGTCCTTCTTCATCGTATTAAGGGGGTTCAGGCAGCTTTGCAGCGTCGGGTCTCTACATTCTTTCTTAATCTAGAGAAGGATTGTTATCTTAGTATAATTTGATTTTGCAGCAGGAGGAGGTTTTTTGGTTTCACAAATCTCGCATTCTTGGCTTTGGGGTGGTGATCGGTGCATTAAATATTATCATTAAATATTATCATGCTATTACCCGGGTTCGTCGGAAAAAAAATAAGATCGAATGTCTTAAAAATGATGCTGGTGATTGGATTTCGGATCCTACTACTCTGAAGGGTTTAGCCTGTGATTATTATGCTATTTTATTTTCTACTGATTCTTAATTTTCTCCGTCTGTGTTCTCTGGTATTGTTTTTTCTCATTTATCAGCAGATACTGTGGCGGATATGATGAGGCTGGTTTCTAGGGATGAGGTTTGGGCGGCAGTCTCTAGTATGGGTTCTTTTAAAGCTACGGGGCTTGATGGGTTCCAACCTTTATTTTTTAAGAAGTATTGGGATATTGTAGGTGATGAGGTGGTCTCTTTTGTTAATCACACGTTTTTTACTGGTGTGATGGATCCCCATTTGGCTAAAGGTTTTACTGTTCTCATTCCTAAGGTTGCTACTCTAAAATTTATCTTTCAGTTCAGGCCAAACACTCTTTGTAATGTCTCATATAAGGTGGTTATGAAGGTTTTGACTCTTCAGTTGCACCCTTTTTTATGGATAGGTTGATTAGTCATTTTTAGAGTAGCTTTATCCCGGAACGTACTACGGTTGATTTCCGGAGATCTAAGTCTAAAATGGGTTATTTTGTTTTGAAAGTTGATTTGGAAAAAGCTTCTGATAGAGTGAAGTGGGATTTTCTGGGGTTTGTTCTGGTTTCTTTTGGCTTTCCTGACAAAAAGCTTCTGATAGAGTGAAGTGGGATTTTCTGGGGTTTGTTCTGGTTTCTTTTGGCTTTCCTGACTTGTGGGTTTCTTTGATTATGAGTGATCTTGTCCAGTCTTGTTTGGCAGTGCTTTGGAATGGGAATCATTTTGGTTATTTTGTGCCTTCTCGGGGTCTGCTTTAGAGTGACCATTTATCCCCTTATCTGTTTGTCCTTTTTATGGAGGGCTATCTTTATTGATTCAACGTCAGGTGGTTAGGAAAAAGTGGGTCCCGGCTCATGCTTCGAGGGGTTGTCCTCCTATTAGTCTTCTGCTATTTGCCGATGACTTAATTATTTTCGGGAAAGCTTTTGTGCAACAAGCTAAAGTAGTTCATAATGCTTTGGCGAACTTTTGCAAAGGAAGTGGGCAGAAGGCCAATCTGGCCAAATCTCGCATTTTCTTCTCCAAGACGGTCTCTCATCCTATACGACATAGGCTCCAGTAGTTACTGGGTGTGGCGATTACCTCAAATTTAGGCAAGTATCTGGGGGTTCTTTTACTTCATGGGCGGTCTCCTGTGGCACTTTATCAGGACATTATTCAGAAGGTGGAGGTTCGTTTGGCGAATTGGAGGTCCCGTTTGCTTAGTCCTGCTGGTAAGGAAGTTCTTATTAAATCTTTTGTACTTCTTTACCTGTTTATACTATACAAACTATGTGGTTACTTTCTTCTATTTGCAGGACTATTGATAAGTTATCTCGTAATTTTTATTGGGGGTCTACGGTGGAGCATCGTAAGATGCATTTGGTTGGGTGAAATTGGCTTAATAAGCCTATGAAGTTTAGGAGTTTGGGTTTCCGGAGTGCCTGTTGTTTAATGTTGCTGTGTTGGGTAAGTTGGATTGGAAGGCTTTTATGCATGACTCGGTTCTTTGGGCCTAGCTTTTGACTCATAAATATTGTCATGGTCGCTCTTTTCCTCCGGTCTTGCGGGGTTGTGATTCTTGTATTTGGAAGGGGTTTGTTTGTAGTTTCCAGCATCTTCAGTCTCATATTTCTGGGGGTGAGGAGCATCTTTAGGTGGTCGATCTTATTCATAACGATTATTGGGATCTTTCTGTGTTACGTATCTGTATTTCTGATGATATTAAGTGCTTAATTTATGCGGTTTCTCTTCCTTTGGTTGCTTCTGTTCAAGATTCCATTTTGTGGAATTTTTCTTCTAATGTTGAGTTTTCTATTAAAGCAGTCTATTTATCTTTATTATTGGAGGAGGTGCATGTAGGTATTGATTTTGTTTCTTTCTCATGGATCTGGTTTGTTGATGGTTTGCCTAAATTGAGATATTTTCTTTGGCTGATTCTGCATAGCTGTTTGCCTACTAATTCTTTTTTCAGTTTTAGAGAGGTATGACCCTTTCTAGTCTATGTAGTTTATGTTCTATGGAGGAGGAGTCTCTGTTGCATCTTTTTCGTGATTGTGTTGTGGTGCGAGCATGGTGGTAGCAATGGAGTTTGCCTCCTAATTTTTTTGGGCTGGATGATATTGTGTTGTGGTTGCGTTTAAATTTATCCTTGCACATGCCTGGTCCCTTTTGTATCTCCTAGCATCATTGGTTTTTAGCTGCTATTTGGTGGGTTTGGAAAGCGAGGAACTTGTATGTTTTTTGAAATGAACTTATTGTTATTTCTGCTTTTAAATCGTTGTGTCTTTAAAGTAGTCAGTTTTGTGTAGCTGGGTTTAAGCCTCAGGAGGGTTGGATGAAGTTAAATTGTGATGGCAGTAGTCTTACTAATTCAAGGTTGACTGGTGGTGATGTGTTCCGTGATTGTTGAGGGAGGTGGCTTGGAGGCTATTCTCTTAATATTGATCACTCTACTATTTTAGTTGGTGAATTATCCTTTATTAGGACAAGGATTATTCTTGCTTGGGACAATGATTTCTGTAAGGTTGTTGTCTGATTGGTTGGAAGCTGTTAGGTTGGTGAACTCAGGGTTATCTATTGCTCATCCTTTTGTTGTTTTATTTTGGATATTCAGAGCTTGAAGACTCGTGATTGGGACATGACATCCCTTCTTTTTTATTTATTTGGGAAGCTAGTCCTAATTTCTTGTCTTTGATTATTTAGGCCGATGCTTGTCTGGTTTTTTGAGATAGGTTTTTGCTTTTTGTTCTGCTCTTCTTTTGCCACCAAAAAAAAAAAAAAAAATTCAAATCTTTTGTATTTTAAACTTTAAATTTCAACAATAATTACAATCAATCACGAAAGGGTCATGTATATTCGGCTAGAACTTCAGGATTATTATATTCGGTTTGGTCAATTTATATATATATATATATGCTTATTTTAAATTTGCACTCATTAATTTGAGATATTTTAATGAACAAATAATAATATTTCAAAACTATTAATCAATGTAATGTTGAAAGTTATTAATATCTTTATAATTTTAATAATAATTGATGAATCAAATAACTTATAATTCAATACCCGAATTTATTATTACTACTGATTTTCTGATGTGTATGTTGTCAATTACTCATTATTTATATTTATTTATGATTTTTTATAATGTTGAATACTAGTTATGCTCTTTTTATTATATCATTAAATTTAGATGTTTTATAATATTAAAATATAATTTCATATTTATATTAATGTGGATATAATGGTTTATATATATATATATCCACACTTTAATTTAATTTATAATTACCATTTATCAAAATTTCATTATAGATATATATAACATATAATTCTATAATATTATCTAATAAACACGTTTCAATGTAGGTACTTGTATATATAAAAGTTTCTGTTAAAAAATTTAAATTAACATTTAATAACAAATTTACTTCCTATCAGGTCAATAATTTTAAAAAGACGTGTATATATATAAAATGAATTTCAAACTTTGATGACAAAAAAAAAAAAGAGATATGAAAACATAAACTTTTGATGAACAAAAAAAAAAAAAGAGATATTAAACATGATAAAAAAGAATAAATATATATATATATAAATTTTTTTTTTTTTGGAAATAAAAAATTTTGAATTATTCCCCACTCCACTCCCCTTCCCCACTTTTTTTGAAATAAAAAATTTGAATTATTCCCCACTCCACTCCCCTTCCCCACCATGCACAGAGACAAATCCATATATATGTTCGTTTTATTTAAAAAAAAAAAAAAGAAAAAGCTTTAGAAAGCAAAAGGTTAATAATTTGGAAAGGCTTAATATGTATATTCTATTTGGAAAAATATAAATCATACACGTATAAAGGAAAAAAAAATCTTAAATTAAAAAAATATTTCTCACTTTTTTACGTCTCTCATAAATAAAATCTTTTTTAAGCATCATTATCATATATATTTGTTTAAAAAATAAATTTAAAAAGATAAAATTTAAAATTTTTGAGGTATTAATTATCTATATGTATTTATTCAAAAAAAATAATTTTAATAAATTATATCTAATAAATTAATAAAATATAATTTTTAATTGACCACATTTAAGGTATTTTAAAATATTTTAAATTTCACTACGAATATAACTGAAAACTCTATTATTTCCATCATTCACACATTTATTTAAATTCTAAATTATAAAGAAAATAATTCCACCTTTTCAATAACCAACATGAGTAAAAAAACAATCTATCATATTACAATAAAAAAATATCACAAGAAGTACTATAGTTCTTGATAGTGCATATAAAATTCATCAACCTTTAAAATAGTCTTCCAACCAATTGATGAAAAAAAATAAAAAAGAAAGAGAGAAGAAGAAGAGAGGAGAATGATAATTCTTTAATTCAATTCTATTAATCATTTTATATTGTAATAGCTTGTAATATTATAAGGCCAAATACATAAATTCAACTTGTAACTTTAATTTTTCAATATTATGATAAATTCTCGCATATTGTGTAAATTTGATTGCATATAAACTCTTATTTTTTATATTGAAAGAGCTAAATTGGACATAGGAAGTTTCCTCTATTAACAAATTTTGTGCTAGCTAATTCTGTTTCTTAGTTTATAAAAGTATTTCATTTGATTGGTAAAGAAAAAGATAAATAATACTACAACAAATTCATTAATTAGATATTCATATGAAATGTAATTAATCCAAATCTTGTTAAATTCATAATAAATTTTATTTTTGCATTTATCATCTCAAATTCATTTATAAATTAGAAAAAAAAAATAAATAGAGAAGTGGTTCAAACAACTAAAGGGGTAAATTCAATTGCTACATACAGAATAAACAATATCAGAAATTGAAAAAAAAAAAAAAAAACAAAAAAATACACTCTTTTTTCTTTTAAGATCTATAAGATAATGGTGGACTTAAAATTGATTTGAAATTGATATGATCGAATTTAATCCTAATTTTGTTACAGTGAAAGAATTCAAATTTGATAATCTTATATTAAACGGTATTTATCAAGTTTATAAAAATGAAAAACTTTATTTTCTCGTGAATCTTCTTTAACATTGAAAATTAAGAAATGTATTAAGAATAATATTTCTGAATGTACTTTCAACGTTGCTCGAATAAGGATGAAAGACTTAAAGAAGAACAATATTTTGCTTGACTTATAAATAAAAAACAATTAATTAAAATAAGTCAAAAGTTATAAATGAGATAGATCATGTTTGCTTTAGCTATTTAATTTTTAATATCCACTTAAAAGGGTTTTTTTTTTTAATTTATAAGTCATTTTGAAAATATATTGTTTTGATCTACATAACAAATTACTCTACTTTTACGTATTTGTTAACTTAACATTAAACAATTCAAAAGTAAATTTTAAGTCATTTTATCAAACACTTAAATATTTATTTTTAAACAAAATATATTTTAAATTTAAAAGTAAAACTAAGAAACTCAATGTTCATGTGTATAAATAGACTCAAGGATATCTATTATTCGAAAATGAAAATCTAATTATTTTTTTACTAATGATATTATCTATAAACATGTCCAAATTCTTCTTTTAGCAATATAATATTCTAAAAAATAATTAAGAATACTACAAATTTATCAATTAGAAATTAACATGAAATGTGCTTAATCCAAATCTTACTTGAAATCATAACAACTACTCATTTATAAAGAACTAATACTAATATAGCAATCATGTGATCTAATAGAATTTAACCTCAAGGGCAAATAAGTCCTTCTGCTGCCACATACAGAATAAACAAAATGGGAAACTGAAAAAAAAAAAAAAATACACTTCTTTAATTTAATTTATTCTTATTATCTTTTTTTTTTTAAATTTAAATGAAAAAATAAGTATTAACTTTTTAATTGTGCTTTGGAAATGTCTTCTCATTTCTTTTCTGCACAATCTCTCAGTCAGGCGATTTCGTGCTCTCTCTCTCTCTCTTACTTTTATTATTTTCTTTTTGTTTTCCATCTTTGACTCTCTCTGTACTTTTTATTTTACAACGAAGACTCCTCTGTTTCTCCCTCTCTCTGCCGTTTCCTTGTTCTTTCTCCGTCCGTTTCCTCCGCCACCGTGACGTCCGTTAGCTCCTATTTCTTGTATTCCGTCGGTGCAAAGCGGTTTCCTTTCGCCGGGAAACCGCTATTATTCAGCTTGAAGAAACGGCTGTTTATTTCTTTTGCCTTGTTAGTGAACAGTGGCGATCACTAACTTTGACTTGGAAATTTTTTAGCTTCTGAGGAGAATTGTAGATCTGTTGAAGAGTTGATTTTTGGCTTAGACAGAGAAAGAGAGGAGAGGAAGAGGTGGAGGGTGATTTGATGTGACGACTTAGTAGATGGTATATGATGAACGGAGCTCCGGTGAGCGATCGGAGAGGGAGGTGGAGTTTTGGTAAATATCTTCACATGGAATGGCAGATCTTGTTAGCTACGGTAATGCCGAACGTGACATCGAGCAGGTTCTCCTCTTTCTGCCGCTTTTCCTTTTCCTTTCTCCCTTGATTTTCTCGCTGCTCTCTTGCCTTAAATTTTTGTCAAGTTGGGATTTTTTTTCTTAATTTCGGTCTAATTTTTGTCAAAATTTTACTCTTCTGTTTATTTATTTTTATGGTATTAAAATTAGTTCGAGGTGCGAAATGCCACCGAATTCCGCGGCCAAATTGTTGGTTTTTTTTTTTTTTAATTTATTTATTTGAAGCTTATTTAGAGACAAAAAAATGTCAAAACGTCTCTTTAATTTTTGGTTATGGTGTATCACATTAAATTTAAGTGAACAATTACAGTCTTATATTTTTCCGATGCAAAGGGAAAAAAATTTTACAACCTTATTGGGTCATGAATGCATAATTTTTTTTCATGACTTGTATTTTCTTTTTGCAACTTTTTAATCGCCTATTGTTAGCTATTTAAATGGGTGCTTGAAATTTTATTTAGAGGAAACATGACATTGTGATGGGAAGAAGTGAATATTTTGCCTGTCCAATTCTGAGACATTGGCTAATTGCACCAATTATATCAAAAATCAATGGTGACTATCTGTCTGGACTTGAAGAAATGAGTATTATGGGGGTATTATCAATAGGTCTCATAACATGTTATCTTGTTGCAAAAAACTTGGTTTATTCATAACTTTGCAAACTTGTATAGGTTGACATCCATTTGCAAGGGGTGGTGTAGAAAATTGTTCTATTTCAAGCAGGATTAGTAAGACGTTCAAAGTTAAAAAAAAAAAAAAAAATGATGCACCTTTATGACTTGTATCCTTGACAAGCCTGCAACCTGTTGATGCCATTCAGCTGGAAGTTTTAGAGTTTAATGGCTTTGATGAGCCAAAGTCCGTGCAACATATTTAACTGAATAACAAGACAACAAGACATCCGATTTTTTTATTTGCATGTGATAATGTGATGGCTGTGAACCAATGGAGTTTGTTATAAATTATGTTTCTATCTTTTGCAGGCATTAATTGCTTTGAAGAAGGGTGCTCAACTTCTGAAATATGGTCGCAAGGGAAAGCCTAAGTTTTGTCCATTCAGACTTTCTAATGTAAGTTTTTTTTCCCTTCACTTGTGAGCCTTTAATGGGGGGCACCCTCGAATATCAGTGCTAGTTTCTTGTTGAGGTGAAACTTCAAGATCACTGTTTGCTCCAATGTGATGGGATTCAAAATATACTTAGCTTTTGCGTTTCTCTTTTAAATAAAGCAACTTGTTGAACCCTCTCTACTTCAGTATCTTGGGGAGTTGAAAAGTATGTCCTTGATATTTTTTTATATTACTATCTTGTTTTTCAGATGATTGTTCCATTATGTTTGTATAACCATCCTGTGAGTTAGTGTTAATAATCACAGGCTTCTATGTGTTCCATATATATTTTTTTTGATACTTTTCTATTACTATGATTTGTTTATTCTTCTGATTGGTTCTGATATTCTCCACAATTTGACTTTTGATCCTGCAACTTCTGGCTTCTCTCGCCTGTTCTCTTCCATAATATCATATCGTTGTTGTTCTCTTTATAAAATTACAGGATGAAACAACTTTAATCTGGATTTCAAGTAGTGGCGAAAGAAGTTTGAAGCTAGCTTCTGTCTCTAAAATAATTCCTGGACAACGAACTGTACGTTTTTTATATCTCTTATGCATTAATTTGTTGCTTTCTATCATGGTATATAGAGTATTCCTGCTTATTAGTTTTGGTGGTTAAGTCCATGCATATTCAGAAAAATATTCTAAGGATCTCTCTTCAATGTGCTGCCAGGCTGTTTTCCAACGTTATCTCCGTCCTGAGAAGGACTATTTATCTTTCTCTCTTATATACAATAACGGAAAGCGATCCCTTGATCTGGTTAGTGATGATGTTGTGATATTGCTGTTAGTTCTTTTTAAATCTGCTTAAACTGTGAATCTTATATGTTGTTGCCTTTTAGATTTGCAAGGACAAAGTTGAGGCAGAGGTGTGGATTGCAGGCTTAAAAGCATTAATATCCTCTGGTCAAGGTGGACGGTCCAAAATTGATGGATGGAATGATGGAGGCCTTTACCTTGATGTAATTGCACCTATTTTGTACTTATGTACCATTTTATCATCATTGTTCCTTTATCCCTCCCCAAAATACTATCTTTAGTTCAGTCTTGTTTCATCTTTGAACGTCTAGTTCAGTTTGCAAACTTTTTTTCTTGGGACTCTGTTTCTTATTGTTATTGTTTTTTGTTTTTTAAAATTTTTTATAATAATAATAATAACAATAAGAAGAAGAAGAAGAAGAAACCCAAAAAGGAATATAATTGACATGAATATTTGGGTATGTTTTCGCCAATATATGTATATTGTTCAAGTAGATACTTTAAGCACCTTAATGTAATGCCAACGTTATAGAGGTGCAAAATATGGTGGTTATGATTTTTTTTTCCCCTTTCATACCATTGCTGATTGTTTCTGATGTGTAAAGTTTTGACAATTTGATTTCAGGACAGTAGAGACTTGACATCAAATAGTGCAAGTGACAGTTCCATTAGTGTTACTCGAGATATTAGCTCTCCAGACATTTCTGTTAGTTTTAATCCAAGTACTTCTCCAAGGAGTTTTCGGCCTGAGAATTCTCCAAATTCTGATCGATCACATGTAGCATCAGACAATACGAATATGCAAGTTAAAGGATCTGGTTCAGATGCTTTTCGGGTTAGTGTTTCTAGTGCCCCAAGCACTTCCAGTCATGGTTCTGCACCAGATGATTGTGATGCTTTAGGTGACGTATACATATGGGGTGAGGTAATATGTGATAATACTGTCAAGATTGGGGCCGATAAAAATGCTAATTATTTGAGCACAAGATCAGATGTACTTCTCCCTAGGCCATTAGAGTCTAATGTAGTTTTAGATGTGCATCATATAGCCTGTGGTGTAAGACATGCAGCATTGGTCACAAGGCAAGGTGAAGTTTTTACATGGGGTGAAGAATCTGGTGGACGGCTTGGCCATGGTGTTAGCAAGGATGTTGTTCTACCTCGTTTTGTTGAATCTTTGGCAGTTTCCACTGTTGACTTTGTAGCATGTGGAGAATTTCATACTTGTGCTGTCACAATGGCTGGAGAACTCTATACATGGGGGGACGGCACACATAATGCTGGGCTTCTTGGTCATGGTACTGATGTTAGTCACTGGATACCCAAGAGAATCTCAGGTCCACTTGAGGGACTTCAGGTTGCTTCAGTAACTTGTGGTCCATGGCATACAGCCTTGGTAACGTCAACAGGTCAACTTTTTACATTTGGTGATGGAACCTTTGGTGTCTTGGGCCATGGTGACAGAGAAAATGTTGCATATCCCAGAGAAGTAGAATCTCTCTCGGGTTTGAGGACAATTGCTGTTGCATGTGGGGTGTGGCATACTGCTGCCGTTGTTGAAGTTATTGTTACACAGTCTAGCGCTAGTATTTCGTCTGGAAAATTGTTTACTTGGGGTGACGGAGACAAAAATCGACTTGGACATGGAGACAAGGAACCTCGGCTTAAACCGACATGTGTTCCAGCATTAATTGATTACAATTTTCACAAAATTGCCTGTGGGCATAGTTTAACTGCTGGCTTGACCACATCAGGACATGTCTTTACAATGGGAAGTACTGTTTATGGTCAACTTGGGAATCCTTATGCTGATGGGAAGCTGCCTTGCTTGGTAGAGGATAAGCTTTCTGGAGAATCAGTTGAAGAAATTGCTTGTGGTGCTTATCACGTTGCAGTTTTAACATCAAGAAATGAAGTTTACACGTGGGGAAAAGGTGCCAATGGGAGATTGGGCCATGGAGATATTGAGGATCGTAAAACACCAACTCTCGTTGAAGCTTTGAAGGATAGACATGTAAAATATATTGCTTGTGGTGCTAACTACACAACAGCTATTTGTCTTCATAAATGGGTATCTGGTGCTGAGCAGTCACAGTGTTCATCCTGTAGACAGGCTTTTGGGTTTACTCGAAAGAGGCATAATTGCTATAATTGTGGGCTTGTGCACTGTCATTCGTGCAGCTCTAGAAAAGCAACAAGGGCAGCCTTAGCTCCTAATCCTGGCAAACCATATCGTGTTTGTGATTCTTGTTTTGCGAAACTAAACAAAGTATCGGAGGCTAGTAACCATAACCGGAGGAATTCTGTCCCTCGTCTTTCAGGTGAAAACAAAGACAGGTTGGACAAGTCTGAGATAAGGCTGTCAAAGTCTGCATTGTCTTCAAATATGGATTTGATTAAGCAGTTAGATAATAAAGCAGCCAAACAAGGGAAGAAATCTGATGCGTTCTCTCTTGTTCGCTCATCTCAAGCACCCTCTTTGTTACAGCTGAAAGATGTTGTATTGTCTGGTGCTGTTGATCTGCGAGCAAGGGTTCCAAAACCTGTCCTAACACCATCTGGGGTAAGTTCTAGGTCTGTGTCACCTTTCTCAAGGAGACCTAGCCCCCCACGTTCTGCAACACCTGTTCCAACAACATCAGGACTTTCCTTCTCAAAAAGTATAACTGATAGCTTGAAGAAGACAAATGAGCTTCTGAATCAAGAAGTGCTCAAGTTGCGTGCACAGGTAAATGGGCTTGTGAGTTTCTTATGTATTGGCTCAGGTTTCTATGTTATTATAATTCATAGATTAACTAGTTTACTTTTTGAAGTGATTGCCCGCTTGCTTGTTCCTTTTTCTCCCTTTTGCCTCCTGGATTGAATTTTTCCATTTCTTTTTGGGTGGGGGGATGGGTGCATTGTTTGCATGCATTTGATTTTTTAAGTCATGAGTCTCTATGATGTGCACAGGAGATGCTTAACTTTTACAGTTATGTATCTGGCTTAGGTTGAGAGCTTGAGACAGAGATGCGAATTGCAAGAGCTAGAGCTTCAGAAATCAGCAAAGAAAGTACAAGAAGCCATGGCAGTAGCAGCAGAAGAATCTTCCAAATCTAAAGCTGCAAAAGATGTCATAAAGTCACTTACTGCACAGGTACTCAGCTTTTGCATATTACAGTTATTATTCACATTTAGTTGCTGAAATATGTATCATTGGATTTTCCTAAGGATTGGAAAAACGCTTTTGTCATTCAGCAGGCATATTTGTAGTGATTGAGATGCTTATAGTTAATATCACTGTTTATTACCAATATTTCTGGTTATGCCTCTATTTATGAACTGTTGTAGTTTTTAATTATCAATTTCTCTACTATTACCTCAGCTGAAGGATATGGCTGAGAGGCTTCCACCTGGAGTCTATGACACTGAGAATATGAAGCCCACTTACCTATCAAATGGTTTGGAGCCAAACGGTGTTCATTATGCTGATACAAATGGAGACAAGCATTCAAGAGCTGATTCCATAAGTGGAGTTTCCTTGGCTTCCCCCATGGGAATTGACTCTATTTCGTCGAATGGAGCGCAGGGTACACCTCATCCCTTCCGGGATCCAACTCCAACCAATGGAGGGGATGACCATCCAGATGTAAGGCTGCCCAATGGTAGCGGAGGGGTTCAGTCAACCAGTACTGTGTCAGAGGCTGTTGATGGTAAGGAATGTAGGTCTCCTCATGATAGTGAGAATGGCATGAGATCAAGAGATTCATCAATAGTTGGTAGCAGTAATCAAGTTGAGGCTGAGTGGATTGAACAGTATGAACCTGGTGTATATATAACACTAGTGGCCCTCCGTGATGGAACTAGAGATCTTAAACGAGTGCGCTTCAGGTACTCTTTTACATCTTATATATCTTATTTTTAGATATTAATAGCCAACTTTATAATGCTTGGACATAGAAGGAAACCAAAACTTGGATATTATTTGGTGTTGATAATTTGAAATATATTCAAGATGATATTTTATTGTTTTCTGGAGTAATGCTGATTGTGATCAAATGCGCGTTTCCCTTTATGCGGGCCATTAATTTTATTTTGCTTGGGTGAAAAACAATAAAATGCCAAAGAAAATGTCTGGTGTTATCATATCTCTGCCTTCACATTTAAGTAGCAGTTAAAATATTCTAATTGGCTTTCATTTATGTAATAATATGATTCTGAAAATGCATCTGCAGCCGGAGAAGATTTGGGGAGCACCAAGCAGAAACTTGGTGGTCTGAGAATCGCGAAAGGGTGTATGAAAAGTACAATGTTCGTGGATCAGACAAATCATCAGTTTCTGGCCAGGCTGCTCGTAGATCAGAAGGAGCCATGTCAATCTGTTCCCAACCTTAGCAATAAAGGGAGGGAGGGAAGTTAGTGTCTCAACAGATTTTGTACCTTCAATAGCAAGGCGACTAAGCCTAAGCAAAGATGAAGTGAAATCACATCTGTTTTTTTGTCCTCTTCTCTCTTTCACTTTTTTAAACATTCTGATCCCCCCTTCCTCCATAATTTATTTTCTTCTTTCCATTTAATTTCTCGGGTATCGACCCTTTAGAAATCTGTTGTATTGTAGTGTATATAAAAGCATCAATGTTGAGATAATCTGGGCTAAGAAAGTTTTTGTTCTATGCTTTCCCACCGCCCCATACGTCCTTAATTTGCCCACTTCCCTTATATATGTTCTCTTATAATGCAAATTTTCTTATATGGTGGCACGTCCTGGGATGGACATTTCTCCCTTGTACATGATATAATCCAGACTCGATGAGCCCTATATTTCATTGCTTATCTCCAGGCATGCTAGAGTATTCTGGCATGCAAAATTGGATAAGAAATTGGCCAGGAATATCCAGCATTTGATATTTGAAATTCATGAATTTTTCTTCTCTCACGTGCACAAGTTTTATCCAGTTAGAACTTCTCTCTCGTAAGAGCTGTTTACTTTCTCTCTCTCTCTCTCTCTCTATATATATATATATGGATTTGCATTAGCAACTTATTTTTTGTTCAAGGACGAGAATAGTTGTGGAGGTATGTTTTGTTTGTTTGGTTGGGAAAGGGATCAGTTTATTCTTGGGGACATTGTTAGCAGTGAATCACCATCTGTCGCTACTTTTGCTAGCTAGGCTCTCATAACCACTGCGACCTTGAAGGTTTATATTGTCGGTTCGGTTTAAAAGGAAGAAATTTTCTATATAGAAAATCAAGCTGCTTGGTTTGGTTCTGCTCAATTTTTTGGTTCACTTGATTTTTAGAGATTTTAGGGTTTTAAATAATAAAAAATAAATCAAATTGCAATTCTTTTTATATAAATATCGAAAGTAACTAATCTGGTTGGTTTGACTTTGTTTTACGTTTTACCCGAAAAGTGTGAAGTTTTTTATTTTTTGTTAGGCTTAATGTATCAAAATCGTTCCACCTTTGCAGGCTTTTCCTAGTTCTCTTTATTTTGATATTGCTGTTAAATTTACCTCATTTTTGACCTTTTATAGCAATGACATCCCCTCAATTACAATGAATGATAGAATTGCAAATAAAAAAGTTTCTTTCTTTTTTAAAATATTAATTATAGAAAATTTTAAATATCCTTCTTAATATCGAATTATATTCAAATCTGATGGGAGACTCATTTATATATTGAGAAACATGATATTTGAGATATTTGCAATTAAAATAATTAAGAAATTATTTATTTAATTTTTTTAATACCAATCTAAAAAATTATAATAAATATAATTTTTCATTCTATAAATATAGAAAATATGAGAACAACATTTGTAATCAAAAAATAATATCTTATTAATTTAATTTTTATGCCATGCTACGAAATTGTTCTGGTAACTAATAGAAATTTATGCTATTAAATTATTAATTAAACATTTATTTCAAAAATTAAAATTTAATCTATGCAACATTATAAATATATCATAATGTAAGACAAAATTATAAACATCATCTATGGAAGAAAAGAACATCGTTAGATACTGGATATTTATATATTCTTTTATAATATAACTAGCTTTTAATCATATGTGTTGCAAGTTGTTGGTACTTGTTATCTATATTCATTATTCTTTATAATATAATGATAGTTTAAATTTTTATAATGTTAAGAGTATAATTCAATATTATTTTAGATAACAATAAACAGAATAGTTAATTTATATTAGCTTATATAATAATAATTGCAATGTATACTTATCTTTTTAAATTTTCGTTACACATTATAAAATTTAACAACCAAATAAAAAAATAAAAAAGGCAAAATATATCATAAATAATATAAATATTTAACATATGCCTTTTGTCACGACCCATTTCCATGCACCGGACCGGCACTAGGACCTGAGTGGGCTTAAGGCCCCTGAAGCCCATAGTAAGCCTGTATCACTTAAAACTCGCATTCTATTAACAATTGTGGATTCAGGCCCAATAACTTATTATTAACAATTGTGGATTCAGGCCCAATAACTTATTTCACAAATATATCCAAAGTACAGTCCATATAAATAATATCGGTACTCTTATTATTCACTTACAACCCATTTGGAATACAATTGCAGAACTCTAAATATCGGTACAATTGCAGAACTCTACTCCATAATTCACTATCCTTTGCATTTGCATATTCAATACAATGATTATTAATTTTATCGATCCGTATCTCTTTCGATTGGACTCACCGGACTCTTCTTCCATCTATTACCCTGAAATAACCCGAATTTTTATTTTCAAAGATTTTCCAATTAAAGTTAATAAATCGACGGCCTGGAAATGTGTTCAATTAATTAAATGCAAATTAATAATTCGTACAGTGATAAACCGAATCAAAAACCAACTGAAAAATCAAAAAATCAAATAAAAATCGAGATTTGGGCTGAATCGAACCGGAATCGAATCAAATCAGCCCAACCCACTTCTAGAAGCCTCTCCCCTCTATATCCAGCGCATGCCTCACTCTCCCCTTACCATTTCTAGGCCTCCGGTCCACCACCGGTACTGTCACCACCGCGCCACCACCTCCTCTTCTCTTCTTTTCTTCTTGCTTCTTTCTCTTCTTTCCTTTCTTTCCTTCTCCTTCTCTTCTGTGTTTCTGCGTTCCTGGCGAGAGACAGCTGCAGCAGAGGCGCGCCACCACCAGTTCGAGCGGAGCCATCGCACGCCACCAGTACTCCTCTCCGCAGCTTGCCGCCGCAGTACCTCCGCCAGCACCGCTCCTCTCAGTTTTCGTCCAGGCGAGTACTCGATCTGTCGCGCCTCAACGGATCTGTCGCTGCCACTGCCACTGCCGTCGCTCCAGCGCGCCTCCGACAAGTCCGATCTGTCGTCTCCGCCTCTCTGTGCCACTGCCAGTCGGATCCGGCCGCCAGCGTTCACTGCTCTTCAATCCGGCACGCGTGAAAATCCTCGATCTAGTGAAATTCGACAAAAAAAAAAAAAAATTATATTTGGGGTATAAATTAATTTTATTAATTTTAGTTAATTAATTTAATTTAATGAATTGTGGTTAATTGAATTTAGTAATTTTAGTTAGTTTAATTTTATTTAGTAAGTGGGAAGTAGTTAAGATTAATTTGAAATTTATTGATTAATTAAAATATTTGACTAGTTAAATTTAATTCTAGTATTACATAAATTTGTTAGGAAAGTTTGATAATAATAAATTTATGGAATTTAAATGTGGACTTAAAGTAGATGAATTGGCAGGTAATTTGAATTTATAAATTATGGATATAAGGTAGTGTGGATATTGTGATTCGGATGGAGGAAGGGAAAAATTAAATTGATTGATTAATCGATGGATGGGCTGTGAGAACTTGATAAAATGATTGATCGAGTTAATTGGTGGATAGTTGAATTTTAGGGGAAGTGACGTCGAAATTTCGGTAGAAAATAAAATTAATTATAGAAATCAAATTATTTATAGAGATTAAATTATTTATAGAAATTAATATAGAATATAGATATTGGAGTGATAAAATAAATAAGGAAACCCAAATATGCATATTAACAATGAATAAAATGATCGTGAACCAAAATAAATAAACCGAATGTAAATATAATTTTTTATTAAAAAAAAATTCGTATTAAGATTTTCTTGTTTATGTTTAGAGGTTTTAAAAGATTCGAAATGCGAGACAAAGGCTGAAGCATTTGTGGCTAGAAAGGCAGTCGCCGTAAAGGACAATAAAAAAACTTGAGGAGTGTTAGATAACTAGTATCACCGTCTGCAGTTATTGCATTCACGGGCTAAATGTTTACCGATGCATATTTTGTTGAAATTCCATATTAATGATGCCACTATTTATATTAAAATGTTTGATACTGTGTTATAAACATACTATGCCTGTTTTGTGTGGAAAATGGGATGAAGTGGGTCACCATGAGTTTGTGAGGATGGTCTATATGATATGGATCCTGAATATGATGAAATTATGATATGATATGGAATTTGACCGTCAGGCAGGGTAAATGGGAGATCGGCACCCCCATGTGCACCTGATGATACGGATTATATGGAAACCACAGGGTGGCTTCTTATTGGGCGCACCTGATAATCTGGATTTGAGGTAGCCCGCAGGGTGGCCTCCTATTGTGTGCGCCTAATGATCTAGATTTGATAGAGACGACCGGGTTGCCTCTTGTTGGTATATAAAAAAAAAAGAGAGAGAGAGAGAATGGAAAAGCAATGAGAGGGCTGGTCAAGTGAGGATTAGACCGGTCGGCCATGTATGGGGGATCAACTCCCTAGTGCACACATATATGAGGGCGAGCCATGTGTAAGGACGGCTCGTTAATTTCCACGTGCCAGTGATCGTGACTATATGGAAGGTGAGTAATAATGGTTGATTGCTGTTGTATTGCCGTTTATAGACAAACTGCATGATCATAAAATTAACATCATACCAGAAAAAAGATTTTAGCATCTGTTTGATTGTGTGGGGTGAGAGGGTTATAACCCTACTCATGAGTTTGGCGCCACCCCTTGAGCCACCTATTTTTTTTTAGGTAATAGAAGAAAGAAGAGTCCTATGGAGCTTGAAACATAATATGAGCAAGAACTGTTAATGAATGAAATAATGGAACCAGTTTTGGTATTTAAATCATAAGTTGAGCTACAAGTATTGGTATTTAAATATATGAACTGTATTAGTCATACAGAATTGAAATAAATTATTGGGCCTGTATCCACAATTATGAATAGGAAATGAGGTTTGCATAATTTAGGCTTACTACGGGCTTCGGGGGCCTTAAGCCCACCCAGGTCCTAGTGCCGGTCCGGCCTGTGGAAATGGGTCGTGACACTCAAAGTGTGTTGGGAGAGTTTTGCATGCATCACGTACAGCTTTCAATCTTTAGCTACCACAAATGAACCTTTTGTGAGCTTCCACTAACCATTTCTGAAGGTGCTACAGAAACCTTCATCATCAAATCTGCCAACCGAGATTTGGATCATACAAATGGCAATACAACAGCAATCACAATTATTATCACCCTCATATAATCATATCACGTGTAAATTAGTCAATGGAGTCACCGAAACCCGAGAAAGTGCATCACGTCCCACGATGGCCCATCCACTCAGTGATGTGCACCAGTGAGGCAATCCCCCATTCTGGCGACCGCGTTTAAATCCTCAACACGACCAGTCCGCTCAGTTGTGTTTTTCAAGTTCTCTCTTTTTTTTTTTTTTTTTTTTTTTTTTTTTTTTTATACCAACAGGAGCAAAACCCTGGTCGCCTCCATCAAATCTAATCATGCAGCGCTCACAACAGGAGCCACCTTGCGGCTGCGATCAAATCTAATCTAGATTATCAGGTGCGCAACAACAAGAGGCCATCCTGTGGTTTTCCATATCATACAGATCATAACGGTAGGTGCACACGGGGGCGTCGATCTCCTGTTTATACGGCTAACAGAAATCAGAATCAGGATCCATACAATAGAAACAGTATATAACGATAACAGTAATCAGAATCAGGATCCATATAACAGAAACAGTCTCACAAACCCATGGTGACCCACTTCATCCCTATTCCACACAAACAAGGCACAATATATACACAACACAAGTAATCAAATAATTTGTTTAATATCAACAAATAGTGCATCACACTATGGCAATTCAATAAAATAATGTATGATAACATTTAGCCGTGAATGCATGAATGCAGGCGGATGATGCGAATTATCTAACACTACTCATAGTTCTTTATTGTCCTTTATCCTTTAAGAAGGACTATCTTTATTATTGCATGCTTCTAGCTTTTGTCTTCACCTGTCGGGACTTTATAAACATCTAGAGCCGGAAAGGAGGTATTAATTAAGTCGATTGCGCAAGCTATTACTACTTATTGTATGAGTGTGGATGAATAGGGCCCACCTCCTTACCATTCAATAACACAGAGTACTTCACATCAGTTACACATAACATCATCCACTTCACCCACTTCTCACAAAAACCCATACCCAACACATAACATCATCCACTTCACCCACTTCTCACAAAAACCCATTCTCAGCATCATACCCCTCAAAAACTCCCAATTAACCCTGTCGTATGCTTTCGAAATATCAATTTTTGAAGCACATGCACCCCCTTGATTCTTCTTACTTTTAATATTATGAATTAATTCAAAAGCCACCGCCACATTATCAGAAATTAACCTCCCAGGAACGAAAGCAGATTGACATTCATCAATAATTAAAGGAAGAATATTTTTCAACCTATTTGCTAAGATTTTGCTACAATTTTATACAAAACATTGCAAAGCGAAATAGGTCTATACTCTTTTAACGACATAGGGTTATCACATTTAGGAAGCAACACAATATGGGTATCTGTCAAAGTTTTTGGGAAGGTACCTGTGGCAAGCCATTGTTTGCAGTCCCTCCAAATATCATCTCCAATCACATGCCAAAATTTTTGAAGGAACGTCGGATTTAGGCCATTCGGTCCAGGTGATTTGTCAGGTTGCATATCAAATGCAGCTTCTCTGATCTCATCCAATGTAAGTGGAGCCGTAAGAATATTGTTCTGGATAGCTGTCATCTTTGGTTGAACACGATTAAAAATTGCAATGCAAACTGATTCTTCTGCACTATAAACAGTAGAAAAATAATTCAATGTAAGTTGTTCCAAACTGTCATCATATGTAACTATCTCGCCATCCTCATTTTCCAACTTCATAATTTTAGCTCTCCTTTTTCTAGTCTTTATTGAAGCATGGAAATATTTGGAGTTTTGTTCCCCACAAGAAAGCCACAAGAAAGCCATCTCTGTTTCCCTATTTGTCTCATTCGACATTTTTCTTTCAATAGAATAGTATTCCATTCATTTTTTAGTCTTTGAACATTGACATCATCAAACCCATCTCTTGCCTCTTCTATACGTTGCTTTAATATCCTTTTTTGCTTCCACAATTTTTTATTAAATTGCCGACCCCACCTTTCCATTTCCTTAACACAAACATCTCTTTTATGTAACAATGGTCCACTATCATTATTACACCAAACATCTTTGACAAGGTGAGCCAATTCCCTCTCCCCCAACCAACTATTATCAAATCGAAACCTTCTATAATTATTGTCCACCTGTCTATAATTTAGTTAAAACTTTTTTCCTCTGCTCTATGCATGTACCTTTGCTTTATGCAATATCTCACCTAATGGTGTAAATCCACATTTCTCCTTTAGGAGGGATAGACATAAGTGAGATTGGTGGGAAGAGATATCTTTTTAGATGTTTCAATGGAATCGATACAGAGAGTATCGGAGGGATCCCCATGGCTATTTAACAATCATCTGCTGGTTTGGAAGGAGATCAATGAGGGAGATAATCCTTTGCTTATACCATTAACGCACTCTCCTGTTTGGGTCCAAATTCATGACTTAAAACATGGGTTTATGTCCCAAGAAATGGGAAAGCAGTTAGGGGATTTTATAGGGACCTTTATCGAATACGACCCAAAAGTATGTGTTGATTCTGATAATGAAAAGTTTATGAGAATGAAGGTTGTGTTGGACATTCGAAAGCCATTGAAGAGAAGGAAAAGATTGGTTGATGATAGCAACTTGATGTTTTATGTTCGATTCATATATGAAAAGGTGAAAACATTTTGTTATCTCTGTTGAATCATTGGACACACAGATAATTTTTGTGAATTGAGATTGAAGAAGAGACCGGATGAACTAATTATGGCCTGGGATGAGAGTTTGAGGGCCAGACCTCGCCGGAGATCACAGCCGGTGAGCAGCTGGATACGAAATATGGAAGGTGGAATTTTCGGTGCGAATCGAGGAAATTTAAATGAGGAAAATCTGGATAGGGATCCAATTATATCACGTGACTATAGAATCATCTTATTTCTGGTCAACTATATTAGGATATGGGCAATTTACAAGGAAAGATGGACTGTGATTTAGAGGGTGATGAAGTTGGGCCAGATACATCTCAGCCCATTGACTTAAATGAAGACATGCCTATGCAAAAGCCGAAGGAAATTAAGAAACGGCAGCGTGCCTTCAAACAAACAACAGATGGTGTTTATTTACACAATCAGGATTCATCATCAAGCTCAAACCCAGTTCAAAATATGGCTAGTATTCAGGAATCGACTGATCCTGCGTTGCAGGATAGCCGAAGGCAATGAGTCTCTTGAGTTGGAATTGCCAGGGCTTGGGCAATCCCAGCGCAATAAGGGCACTAAAGGATATCGGTACTTGTAGGCCTAAGGTGATTTTCCTTATGGAAACTTTAGTGCAATGTCACCGAATGGAGAGTGTGAATCGTTCTTTGGGGGTTGATAATTGTTTTACGGTTGATTGTGTGGGTAGGAGTGGAGGTCTTTGTCTGCTTTGGATGAATGATTTTGAAATAAATGTGACTAGTTTTTCTAGCAATTTTATTAATGCTTCGGTTAAAATTCAAGAAAAAGAGTGGAGATTAATGCTTCGGTTAAAATTCAAGAAAAAGAGTGGAGGATGACCGACTTTTATGGCTTTCCGAAAGGCTCAAGGCGACGAGCTTCATGGAACTTGCTTCGTAGTTTAGCTAGCATTGATGACAAACTGTGGTTGTGTTTGGGAGATTTCAATCACCTTTTAACGACGAATGATAAATTGGGAGGAACAGCTGTCCAACGTCATTTGCTGAATGGTTTTTCTGATGCAATTTCGGACTGCGAATTAGTGGATATTCCTTGGGAAGGTTTTTGGTTTACATGGGAGAAGAAGAGAGATGGGGTTGTGTATTGCAGGGAGAAGCTGGATACAGTAATGGCAAATATGGGTGGTCTTCTATGTATGTGAATGCTTTAGCTAAAATTATTGCAGCTGCTGTTTCTGACCATGCCCCATTATTTATTCAACTAAATTATAGATAGGTGGACAATAATTATAGAAGGTTTCAATTTGATAATAGTTTGTTAGGGGAGAGGGAATTGGCTCACCTTGTCAAAGATGTTTGGTGTAATAATGATAGTGGGCCATTGTTACATAAAAGAGATGTTTGTGTTAAGGAAATGGAAAGGTGGGGTCGACAATTTAATAAAAAATTTTGGAAGCAAAAAGTTAAGGAAATGGAAAGGTGGGGTCGACAATTTAATAAAAAATTTTGGAAGCAAAAAAGGATATTAAAGACTAAATCCGTTCAAAGACTGGGGTCGGCAATGTATAGAAGAGGCAAGAGATGGGTTTGATGATGTCAACGTTCAAAGACTAAAAAATGAATAGAATACTATTCTATTCAAAGAAGAGTGCCGAATGAGACAAATAGGGAAACAGAGATGGCTTTCTTATAGGGACCAAAACTCCAAATATTTCCATGCTTCAATAAAGACTAGAAAAAGGAGAGCTAAAATTATGAAGTTGGAAAATGAGGATGGCGAGATATTACAGATGATGACAATTTGGAACAACTTACATTGAATTATTTTTCTACTGTTTATAGTGCAGAAGAATCAGTTTGCATTGCAATTTTTAATCTTGTTCAACCAAACGTGACATCTATCCAGAACAATATTCTTATGGCTCCATTTACGTTGGATGAGATCGGAGAAGCTGCATTTGATATGCAGCCTGACAAATCACCTGGACTGGATGGCCTAAATCCGGCGTTCCTTCAAAAATTTTGGCATGTGATTGGAGATGATATTTGGAGGGACTACAAACGATGGCTTGACACAGGTACCTTCCTAAAAACTTTGACAGATACCCATATTGTGTTGCTTCCTGTGATAATCCTATGTCGTTAAAAGAATATAGACCTATTTCGCTTTGTAATGTTTTGTATAAAATTTTAGCAAAATCTTTAGCGAATAGGTTGAAAAATATTCTTCCTTTAATTATTGATGAATGTCAATCTGCTTTCATTCCTGGGAGGTTAATTTCTGATAACGTGGCTGTGGATTTTGAATTAATTCATAACATTAAAAGTAGAAAGAATCAAGGGGGTGCTTGTGATTTAAAAATTGATGTTTCGAAAGCATACGACAGGGTTAATTGGGAGTTTTTGAGGGGTATGATGCTGAGCATGGGTTTTTGTGAGAAGTGGGTGAAGTGGATGATGTTATGTGTAACTGATGTGAAGTACTATGTGTTATTGAATGGTAAGGAGGTGGGCCCTATTCGTCCTAGTAGAGGTTTGAGACAGGGCAATCCTTTGTCACCTTACTTGTTTTTATTTTGTGCGGAGGGTTTGTCTTTATTATTTCAGGATGCTAAAAGGAGAGGTACATTACAAGGTGTGAAGGTGGGAAGGAATTGTCCGAGCATTACACACTTGCTATTTGCGGATGATGATGATTCTTTTTTCTTTTTTGAGGGTTCTTTACAGGAAGCAGAGGAGGTCAATGATATTTTGAAGCAATATGAGAGAGCATCGTGTCAGGCCATTAATTTGAACAAATCGGGTATCTTTTTTAGCCCGAATATGAGTAGAGAATTGATGACTAATATCTCTACTATTTTGCATGTTGCTAGTTCAATTGGTGGGGTACTTATCTTGGTCTTCCATCTCTCATTGGCAAATCGAAAAAACAGGTGTTTGGCTTCCTTCAGGACAGACTTAAAAAAAGGATTGGTAATTGGTCTAACAGATTCCTCTCTAGAGCCGGAAAGGAGGTATTAATTAAGTTGATTGCGCAAGCTATTCCTACTTACTGTATGAGTGTGTTTAAAATACCTCTTTCTACATGTGAAGCGATGCAAAAAAGGATGAACAAGTATTGGTGGGGGGAGAAGGAAGGAGGGCATTGGTTAGCGTGGGAGAGGATGTGTTGTAGCAAAAGGGAAGGTGGTATGAGTTTCAGGGATCTTCATTGTTTTAATATGGCCATGTTAGCGAAGCAAGGGTGGTGTTGTAACATCCCTTTTCGGTCCACCCGTTAACCCGAATGAACCGAACCGAGACGCTACAAACTGGTTGACTTTATGTCTTGTCATGCTGATATCATAATGTATATTGGATATGCATAATGTATATTGAATATATATGCATGCTATGTTGTTCAAGTAATATGTAATTTATATTTACAAGACATATACTAGTGTCAAAATGAAATGGTGTCCAACTGTTGCCCTACATGCCATAAAAAAGGGGTAGACAAAAGATAACCATCCAAATGAGTGCTACCCTGAAACTGAAGTCTTCTACAGATGAACGCAGCATCAAGCTGACTCTCTACGTCCGAATCGCAAAACCTCCGACTGCGAGTTAAACAGGTAACTCGCTGAGCAAATAAAGCTCAGTGGATATCTCAACAAATGAAGAAACAATCAAGCACATACATAGATAGAAATAAGTATGTAAACACATATGGCACATATAAGCACACATGTTATGATACCTTCATTACCTTGATTATCTTTTGTACTGTTTGTAATACTGTATAATTTATGAAGTGTTATGTCAAGATATCTGTATGGCTCCATAAGGTTATAGTGAAACCGAAGTGATAAGAAAAACTGTATGAAACTGGATGAATAATGTATGCTTGGCTGCTATGGCCGATATATAATCATATCCACTCAACGGCCTGTAGCCGGAGTACCAAACTGTATGGGGCGCATAGTGGGCGTGCAGATCTGCGATTCCTATGTGCGCGACATAGCCTTATCTAAGTGGTTTCTATCCTAACGCTCAATGGAGCCTGAATGTTGGTATGTCAATAATATAACACAAACATCATATTAAGTTTCATAACTTCAAAAATCATATCGTCTTATGTTGAGTTTCAACTCATCGGATGTTGTATGCTTGCATTGTTGGTTTGATAACATTTTCAATGTGTGTATTTTGTTGTAAAATGATTGGGAGGCATACAAGTTGAGCAAAGGAAACAATTCATAGAAAGATAAAGTCCAAAAGTGCATGGAAAACACAAGTCGCGAGCGCGGCCTTGCAGGTCGCGAGGCGCCGAGATGCAAAAATGAGGAGTCAGTATTAGTCGGGCACAGTCGCGAGCGCGAGTGCAAAGTCGCGAAGCGCGTAAAGCTCCAAAATGAGAGTCACGAGAGTTCAGGTGGAAAGGTTGCCGAGCGCACAAATGAAAGATCGCGAGCGCGTATAAAGTGCCAAATGAGATCAGTGAGTGTCAGGCACCAAGTCTGCGAGCCTCGTCATGCAAATCGCCGCGCGGTCCGCGTTTTCCAGCCTGCTAGTCTGATACTCTTTGGTCATATCTCTCCAATATTACCAATTCCGATTTGGATGATTGCAAAGAAGCCCATGTAAAGCGTAAGCACCATAGAGGAACAAATAACTCTTCTATAACACTTTCCTTAATCCATGCATTAAAATGGGTCAAAATCAAGATGAAGTTCTAGTACAAAATATTCCAGCCAAAACCGTTTCAGGCAGTAAAACTCACTAAATTTACTTCAGTTTATTCAATCCTCCCCTGCTTTTCTCACCATTACCAGGTCCTCCCACTCAACATGAAGCAATACTTGTCTCATTAGAACCACACCACGACAAAATTCTTCATGCAAGAAAATGGTAAAATTGAAAAGAAGATATAAAAACCTTGACTCCAAAGAAAGCTTGAGCTCTTCTTAACGTTCCTTTTTCTACTACCTTTGAACTTCACTTCACCTATAAAAATAGCAGCCAAATATTCAATTATGAACTTCAAGAAGGTTACTACCTTGGATAGAGAGAGAAGTTTGAAGTTGAAAGGCTTAACTAGCCATGAAAAATGGATGGGAGAAAGGAAGGAGAAATGAAGGAAGATGAAGATAAAGATGATAAATGGGAAAGTGAAAATGGGAAAGTGAAATGGTTATTACGGGTAGGCCATCAAAATATCAATGAATTTTTATGTGAAACTTCCTAAATGGTACCTTAATTGTCAACAGGTTACTACTTAAGACCCAAGCTTGGTCTTTTAATGCAAATAAATCCTCACCCATATGCTTTGGTCTTTTTCTCTCAATCAAGTAAGTCCACTTATAACCCCATTCTACCCCAACCGCGTTTGGTTTGGCCCGACTCAACTCGACTCTATGAAATGACTCGACTCAGTGCTAAGACTCGACTCGGTAGGATGTCACAGTGGACCTCTAATTCGTTTTGAATAACATAATCCAATCGTTTATGGTGAATTAATACCCAAAAAGAAAAGGGAGTTATAAGGGGGTTGTGATTCCTTTGTATTTTCACATTTCTCGCATTATCTAAAATGCTCCTCTTGGTAGGCGTCCTAGTTATGTGTGGAGGAGTATTCATGCTGCTATTGGGTATTAAAATAGGGGGTACGATGGAGAGTAGGGAATGGGAAATTATCAGTGTATTATCACATCCGTGGATGCCTATGGATCATAGTTTTTGGGTGGAGGATCATAGGGACTTTGTTGATCCTAATATGAAAGTGAGGGAGCTTTTTGTGGAGGGGGAAGGGAGATGGGATGTGGGGAAGGTGATGATTCTTTTTAGCTTGAGAGAGTTTAGAGCTATATTAGGGATTCCTATTAGTATTAACGCTAATAGGGACCAAATTATATGGCATTGGGATAAAAAAGGCATTTATAGCGTTAGGTCTGGGCACTACGTGGCAAGGAGGTTGTTGAGGGGGAGGATGAATGACATAGAAGGTGGATGGTGGGGTACAATGTGGGGTTTAGATGCTTCCCCTAAATACAAGGATTTTTAATGTGGAGGGCTATAAGGAATGTGTTGCCTACGAAGGAGAGATTGAGAAGGAGAGGGGTGGAGATTAATATTGGGTGTCCTTGGTGTGGGGAGGAAGAGGATATTAATCATGCAATAGTATTATGTAGTAAGGCTAAGGGAGTTTGGATGCAAGGGAGGTATGAAGTAGGTGATATAAATATTTCTTTTACTAACTTCTTTTTCCAAGTACTTGTTAATGGTGATAAACTAAAATCCCAAAAGTTTTTGGTGTATGTTAGATATATTTGGATGGCAAGAAATAATGCTCTTTGGAACAATATAAAAGACATGTGCTACACTACATTCTTGAAGGCAAAAGAATACATGATTAGTTGGGAACATGCAAAGTTGGCGCAAAGGAGCATGGCTAGTGCATCCTCAAATACAAGTCGGTAGAGCCTTGCAATATTTCCACCCGGACATCTTAGCAACAGTGGAGACCAATCATGGCAAGCTTTTGTGGATGGTTCTATTTTTGAGCAAGAAGGCATGCAAGGCTTTGGAGCGGTGATGGAGACAGAGGAAGGCATTTTTATTCGAGCAGTTTCAAGTCACTTTACTGGTGGTACGGACCCTTTTATTGCGGAGGCTCTAGCTCTTTGTAGTTTTTTATTATTTCTCAAGCAAAATTATGTTAAGCGTGGAGGTACTATTTTCATAGACTCGCAGGTTTTATTTTTTGCTTTGAGCTCCTTTATTTTATTCAAAACGGATGTGGAGAGTATTATTTATGATTGTAAGGACTTATTTTAAGAACTCCCTTTGGTTTCGTGCAGATGGATTCGTGGGCAAGCGAACTTAAAGGGTCATACCCTAGCTCAAGCTTCTATTCGCTTTGCGCATCTATGCATCTGGAATTATATTCCTCATTGTTTGTCCGAGATTTATGATAATGAATGAAAGGCTATGAGTTTTACACTTTCAAAAAAAAAAATCAAAAATAATAAGAAATTTCTAAATAAGATGTCTAATTCGAGAAATGTATCTTACCTTAATTATTAGTTTTGGTTACTAGTTGTTTTACTCACATTTCAAACTAAACTGTATATTTATAATGTTTTCTTATTTATTTATTTATTCCAATTTATAACCTTTAGATAAAATTTCTAGTTATTCGGTGAGGAATATTTTAGATTAATAATAATAATAATGATATTATAATATTTTATAATACCTAAAGTTTTAGTCGTCACTACTTATTAATAATATAACTAATTTAATTCTTCATTTCATTAAGTGCTCATTAAGTGCTTTACTGAAAATTCGGCAGCATTTTCCCTATAAACTGGACTATCCAAATTTTACATAATCCACATGTCAACACATAGCCCATCCATCGGGCAATTCACATTAACGGATCCTGTCCGCCATAACCATCATTCAGCCGTTCATTCAATTCACACAATCCATTATAATTAATTGTTCTATAACTATTTATTTGTTAATAAAATTCCTAAAATCTATTATTAGCTAGGAATTTATATTTCAGTACCAACCTTATAGTTATAATTAATATTCATGAAATATATTTAACAATATCTAATTTCATTGATTTAAATAATCTAATTTCATTGATTTAAATATTTAATTAAATTCATTAATTAATTAATTCGGAATTTATTCAAAAATTGCGAACTGAGTCTTAGAGTGTACTGATCGAAAATCAGATGACGAATCCACCGTCTACACGAGAAGAGGACGATTCTGCCTTGTGGTGCCTCGCCTGAGTGTCGCCGGCCGGTTACCATACCGTCGCCCCCGTGCCCTGTAGGTGGCCGGAGAAGCGACTTTTGCCCAGAATTTTACAACATATATACCAAAATACTCGAAATCTCATGGGGACTCCGGATCCGTGATCAATTTGGACTGGTTAAGCCTTGTTTCGCCGGAAATGGCCCTGACAGTGGCTTCGCCGCCGCCGTTCATGGCGTTTTCCTCAAGCAAGCTTTGTCGTCGAAACTGATGGAAGAAAGAGACTCGTTGGGAAGAGAGGAGTCGATCAAAGCATGTCCCTCGCCTTGAAGCTGCTGGAAATGGCGTGGATCGCCGGAATTTGGTGAGCACGACCTGTCAAGGAGAACAACTCCGTTTCGCTCCCATTAAAGCTCTTTTCGCGCGAGAGGAGGCTGGAGACATGACCACCAGCACCATACGAGCCGACCACCACCTAGCTTTCGTTGAGCGGTGGCCGAAAACGAGGAGAGGGAGGAGGAGCGGCGCTGCTCCTTGCGTGCGTGAAGAAGAAGAGAGGAAGAGAGAAAAAGAGAGGAGAGGATGGGTCTAGAGAGTTCTGGGCCATTCTGGTTCGATTCAAGCCGGTTTGGTCCAACTCAACGATTTAGCTCAATTTTTGTTAGGTTTACGGGATTTTTATCTGGTTTACAGATCCGGTTTGATTTATTTTTACTAATTTAATTAGGTTTTATAACATTTCTTAAATTTACTCAATATTAATATTAATAATCATGATATTCGATTTTTAAGATAATTAAGTCACGTAGTAACCACATTCACATTTACATATTTAAAATACATTAATAGTTAAGGCTCCATATCCATTTTTGAAAATATCTAAAGGTTCTCAATCTGGTAATTCCGATAATGTGTTTTGGGCTTGAGCCCAACTCACAATTTAGGCCCAGATTGAAATTGCTCGGTATTAAAAATTCAAAAGTTTTGAAAATAAAAATTCAGGGTATTACACCTTTGTATAAAAGTAGGAAAGGAATAATATACACTAACCTGAACTAGATGGCTCCCCTAGCCCTTTTCCTCTAGTAATCACCCTCTCCTCAACTCCCTTTCTCGATCATATATAAAGGATAAATATGAAAAAGAAATTATTACTCATCGAAACTATAAACGTGATAAGTATTATGGAGACGTAGTATATTGTAACATAAAATATAATATATTAATATTTTCACACTTTATTTGCATTTATTGATAAAACAAGTATATTAAAAATTTAATCAATAAAAATTATTTTATTATGTCCAAGTGTTATATGATCTGAGTTTAAGCATGAAACACTTCATATCCAACACTTAACCACATCCTAGACACAAAATACTAACAATGAAAACAATGGAAGTGAATAGCATGCTAAATTCGTTCAAGGTTTATGAAATGCAGAATTTCAGCATTTGAGTAGCTGCCATTGCGTTGACTATATCTTGAATTCCCCATATTCAATTGACCTGAAATTTTGACAGCATGTTCCAAACATCTTAGGGTACTGTTCTGGAAAATTTCATAATTTTTAAAGCTCATTTGCATTTTTAAATGACATAATTAATGACATAATTATAGAATCTGAAGTTCAGTTTTTCTCATGGTGAGCAGCCTGTACTAATTTAATTATAACTCCATTTCCTTTTATCCAATGGCCTTCCCCTTTTACCACGACCTACCCAACATCTCAGCCTATCTCGATGTAACTTTTCATGAATTTTGAAGTTCATTTGTTGAGCCAAATAGGTCAATTACTGAAGCTGAAGTTCAGACAGCCCAACTATAACAGGTCTAACAATGATATATTTGCTCAAGCATTCTCAACTCACTTCCAGCACAAATTCATGCAATTCAACTCTTCTATTACTTACACAACATCATAATATAAGATATATCAGAATCCTAAGCATTCAATAAAATAAGATAAGCCAGAGTTCCATAGTTTCAATAGAATAATCCAAAACCAAACTCAAACATCATCGATCTTGGTGACTTATGAACTTAGACTTTGAAATTCATTGCATAACTATACTTTCAATCATCTTAAAGTCACCGTTAAATCACTTCTTCATCACTCATCTTCCAATCCAAATCAGAATTACAACAAACAATAAGCACCTCACTTCAAAGTTTCATTGGAATTCAAAAAGTAATCCATAGAAAAAGGAGGAAGTGAAATAATAATCTAACCTTTTCTTAAAGAATTGAAAATTCTTTGATTTTCACCTTCTTTTTGCCTTGGTTTTGACTCAAAACCCCCTCTCTCTTCTTGAATCGGTTTGGCTCTGCAATGAGTGAAAGTTGTCGTGGTTCTTTCCTCTTCTTCCAATAAAAATTATAGTAATGAAAACTTTATTAAGAAATTCATTCCATGTCCTTTAAATGCAAATTGGCACTATAAATCTCCTCTTTTGTTTTCCCCTTCATCTTTGGCACTGCTAATCTTTTTAATTCATTTTACTCTTTAGTCCTATTAGGTTATAAACCAAGTGGTGATTCTAATATTCTAAACTCGCACTTGGTTAAAAATCGTACGGAAATTTACCGTTTTTTCAGGCTTTTCAGTAAAATCGTGCTTTAATTACCGAGAGTCATTCATCTTCAACTCAGTTTTTTGATTTCCCTTTAAGCTTTCCCCTACAGTGGAATCTTGTAAAAGATCAATTAATGTTCAATTTAATTAATATTAATATCCCAATCTATAGTGTTTCCCATTATTTTAAGTTTTCCTTTTATTCGGATAACCGATATTCATCGAAAAAGCTAAAATAAAAGGTTTCCCATTATTTTAAGTTTTCCTTTTATTCGGATAACCGAATTCATCGAAAAAGCTAAAATAGAAAGAACTACAAAATTGAGGATATTACATTTGTATCTTGATTTTAGTCCCACATATAAAGACAATTAAATACCATGATTAAGAAAATAAATTATAAAAAAATTGATAACAAGATATAATATTTACCTTGAGATTAACTAATATTTTCTTTCATAAATATTTACTCTTTTCTTGGTTTTAAATGGCTTCATAAAGACAATCAAATATAATTATTTTCACATTGAAAATTGTATATTGTACATAAAATTGAAATTGAGAGTTTAAATTAATTGAAAGACACACACAATGAATTTAATTACTAATATGAATTAATTAATAAAACATAAATTTAGTAGAATTATATCACAATCAAATCAAATGAACTATAATTTTAATAAAAGAATATACAAACTATTGTATAGCGTGTTGGAATAATTTTCCAATTTTATCCTTATTTATACAATCAAATGAACTATTTTATGAGAGTCTTGTTTTATTTTCTTTGAATTCCGAATATGGGATAAAAAATTCTTTCCATAAAATATTAGACTAAGCAACCCTTGTTTGCATTCAAACAAACTCAACTTAGTTTAAATGGTGATTCAAAAAAATTGCTTATCTTCCCAAAATGAAGAATATATTATTTTCTCTCACTTTATTCATCAGTTTTGTGTTCATAATTTTTTTTCAAAGAGCATTTTCTAGCTATCATGTAAAGAAATCCGACATGTTCTTTGTTCCTGCGCTTTTAACCCAACAGAAAATGAATCTTCATGTTCTATCAATTACTATATTGAAAAACTTTTACTTTTACCTTTTGGAGGAATTCTCACTTCCATTTTTATTTTTTTATAGTGTTAATCTCCTTGATGAAGTATATACCACAAGTATATTCCAGAAACATATTTCCATATAAATGTGTTATTGCATGCTTAGATTCCAGAGAGATAAAAGTATGGAGAAAATGCAGTATGAAGGTTATGTTTCCAATCCTAATGTAGAAGAGAAAAATAAACAACCTGTATCTCTTCATGTTCCTTCTACCTCTCATACCATGAAATAAGCTTTTTAATTTGATTTCAGATTTAAGAACTTACTATGAAATTTTAGGTTAAATATTTGAAGTCAATTACAATTCTTGCACAACAATAATTTGAGACTACCTAAAACATTATCTTCACTTGCTACTCTTCAAAACTTGTTGTCTTAACTTTGTTTTTATTTGGAAAAGAGATGTATAATGTATCCTATATTAAATTTCAATGGATATTTAATTATTTATTTGATATTTTATTGCATACTTTTAGTTAATAAGAAATATGTATTTATGATTCAATTTTAGTTCAGTTAAGAAATGGTACAGTTTTGATTCAATTCCAATTCGATTCATAGTAAAAATAGAAATCAGAATCAATACGTGTATTTTTTCAGCTTCGGTTCTAATTTCGGTTATTATAAAATGATTTTTTTTTTTAATTTCGATTCGATTGGATTCGGTTCCTCCAAAAATCACGTAAAACCCCATAAAACACAGAGACAAAATAATAATTAATTATTGCTATAATCAATAAAAGCAAATAAGCAAAAAAATAATGTCAAGGTATAAGGCTCAAAACGTTAAAAACTCAAATACAAGCGTACACAGCTTAAAACTTTGAAACTCAAGATATTTATGCCTGTGATTGGTGGGTGCAGATGCGGACGCACATGGTAATTAATTACAAGGGCTGTGACCCCCCAAATTAAAAAAAAAAATTAAAATTTTAGTATAAATTTAAAAAAATATATATATTTGTTTTAACTTCTCTAATTAAGTAAAATTACATTTTGACCACCTAATTTTTTGGACTCAGTCCGCCACTAAATGGGTGGATATTAAAAGAAGAGAAAAGTAAAATTTTGAATTTAAAAATTTAATTTCCTCTACATATAAGAAAAAGGGTGTCTAATATAATTTAAATATTAAAATCATCCATTTAACATTTACCCTTAACTTGTAGAAATACAGTATTTTGTAATATGATTGAATGATGGTATGTATGCGACAAAATACGAAAATGATTTCTAGATACGGTTGGTACGTGTCCCATTCAGGCATACAATTGAATAAAATAATATATTATATTTATTAGTATGGAAAGTGCCATATACTTAACACAGGAATTATCAAGTCAATCATTTATACAATACAAACATGATTTGGTGGAAACTTAACTTTCTCAAGGCTGTATTACTGTCACTTAAACATGTTAAACTTCCCATAGTTTTGAAGAAGGTTGCATTATGTATCTGTCTTATGCTGTGTTAAGTGTTCTCTTGAAGAAAAAAAAATGTCCAATGAGGCTTTATGTACGGTGTGGTTCTTCTTCCAGCGTTGCGACTTGAGCGACTGGTCCTTTGAGATCCACGTGTGTCTGAGATATTTGGTTAACATACTTCCAACGCGTTGACAAAATTAACTATTTTAGTTGATGTTAATTGTTTTAGTGGTATTTAACTGTTTATTATTTGAATGGTTTTTTATGAAATGCTAAAAGTTAAACATTACATGATTAATTTTTCACAAAACGCTATATTAACCTCTAAAAACTAATTCAAATGTTATGTTACTAAACATTATAAAAAGTAGCGTTTAACGCTAAAAGCTACTTAAAAGTTATCACCGAATATGACTTTTGTCAAAATTATTATGATTTTAATAAAAATCTTTACGCTCCAATAAATAATTTTTTATCCATCTCTCTATGTATATAAAAATTTATATTAACTAATTAAAAAAAAAGTATTTGTGCCTCGGGTTTAACATCTTAGATTTGATAAGTTTTTCCTAATTTTTTAATTTAATAAAATGAAATATAAGTTTTTGATAAAAAAAATTTAAAAGTAGTTAATTAAATAATAATTTTTTGGATCCTAAAATTACTGAATTAAATTTAGGTTCTGTTTGACTAAAATTAGCTGTCTTGGTAGCTGTTAATCGTTTGAGTAACTTTTCATAAAATGGTAAAAGTTAAATATTATATGAGTTAACATTTTATAAAATACTATCTTAACCTTTATAAGCTAATTCAAATGCTATGTTACTGAATGCTATAAAAAAATAGTATTTAGCTTTTTGACTGGTTAAATCACTAAAAGCTATTTGAAAAGCTGTTGTGGAATATTGTCTTAGGGCATGTTCAGCAAATTTAACTATTTTAATAATTATTAGCTGTTTTAGTAACTTTTATTGGTTAGATGTTAGATATTATCTGTTAGCGTTTAAGTAGCGGTTGAAAGCGAAAGCGTTCGGTAAAAATAGCAACTTGATTGACAATTAAATTTAAAATAATAAAAAAGAATATTATAATATTTACTTGTAGCCATATAATTAAACTCATTGTAAAAAAAAAAAAAAAAAAAAAAATATATTTAACTTGTAGCCATATAATTTATAACTCATTGTAAAAAAAAAAAAAAAAAAAAAAAAAAACAGATAATTTCAGTAAACCTAAATTTTCAAAATTTAAAGAAGCAAAAATTGAAAAGTTCATTATTTTTTAAATAAAATTGAAATTTTTTAATATTTTAGGGAATCAATATTTTTAATTTTTAATATTTTCTTGAATTCAAATACAAATATATAAATAAATATTTTTTTTACTATCAATTATAAACAAGCAAAGCAGAAAAAATAATAAAAAGATATAATGTGATAAAGAAGGATTTTAAATTAATAAAGAATAGAGTTGTAAAAAAATTTCTACAAAAAAACTTAAATCGCTAAACGTTAGATAGGTTAACCTTTTAGAAAACGCTTCTTCATCCGCTAAGAAGCTACTTCTTATATCAGGGGTTTTAACCAATTCAAAAAGCTATTGCCGAACACAACTTTAGGGTATATTCGGCAAATTAGTTGTTTTGATAGTTGTTAACTATTTAGTAGTTAGCTATCTGAATAGCTTTTCATGAAACGCTAAAAGTTAAACGTTACATGAGTTAACTTTTCACAAAACGTTACCGTAATTTCTAAAAGTTAGTTAAATGTTATGTTACTGAATAACCTTTTAAGCTTTTAGTACGCGTAAAGCTAAAAGTTAAACGTAGTTAAACGTTACATGAGTTAACTTTTCACAAAACGTTACCGTAATTTCTAAAAGTTAGTTAAAATGTTATGTTACTGAATAACCTTTTAAGTAGCGTTTAGCATTTCAACCAATCAAAATATTAAAAGCTACTTAAAAAGCTATTACCGAACAAAATCTTAAAATCAATCCTAAACCTCCAATTTCAATTCCGATTCAGCTAGCTTTTAGAGAATAAGAACCGAAAAACAATTTCTTTTAATTATGTAATCGGATTTAAAATCAAAATTTTTAATCTGATTTTTATTCCAGCTTTTCCCCAAATTAATGCCAGTTCGATTCAATGATAGGAAAACTACTTTCATAATATGATATTGATGTAATATTATATTCAAAAATTTGTCGAATCGACGCTGACATGGAGTTAATAATCGTCAGATGATTATTATAAAAGCATAGCACAATGTCATTGGTAGAGTAAGATTTAGTGTAAAAAAAAGTTTAACTATTAGATGGGACATTTTGGTTTCTTCTGTAACACCTAGAGCTAGTGACACATTGTTTAATCTGGTAAGAGAAAGTTCATTAATTAAATACCTAATTAAGATGTGACTATGTGTATCATTCTGTCATTAACTTTATAATTAAATTTATGTGGCTATCTTCTTATAGCAAGGAATATAAAAACGACTAATGTCAACTAAGAGCACTTATTATATATCTACCAAGGAAATTTTTAAATACTAGAAGAAATTTTGCATGGGTCGTCTCTCTTTTACCGAACCCAACTGAAATTTTCCTCTAATCAAAGTCCAACATTTAATTTAATCTTTTTTGTGATTATTATTATTGGAATAGCCATTGACTTTATTTTGTCCTTAAATGCAACCGTTTCTTCTAACTTGGCTAACTCTTATTTGTAAGTAATTTGAATTTTAATGATATGATATGGTGATAAATGACACTTTGTTTCAACTTTTTCTTTACCAATGAATGAAATGATTCTTTATTCAATTTTATGACATATATTAGATCATACATAGTAAAGTAGTTTGGACATAATGCATATACATACAAATTTTATAACCAATCCTTTTTCAGGTTTCTTTCTTCATGTGAATCAAGATGTTGCATTAGCTAATAGCTACTCTTGAAATTTCCTTCTATCATATATTTATATACTGGTTATTTGAGCTCTGACTAGAATTAATAATTACAATCTTATAGGTAGGCATAACCATGGTTTTAGGATTGTCAATTTGATTTCCAAATCACTGAACTTTGTTCCAAAAAAGAGTGAAACATGAATCAAACTGCTTTTGGATGGTCCTAAGGTGGTTTCAATTTAGAATTAGAATGGGAATTAGATATTTTTTTGAAGTTCTTTTTTAGATTTTTTTTTTTTTTTCAATTCTTTTGATGTTATAGCATGATAAATAACAAAAAAGCGAATAAAAGTAGTAATAGTGTTAAGAAAGACTAAAGGAATTAGATAAAGTCTTAAATTTTATTTTAAAAAAATTATAACAAAACAAAAAATAGTTAGGAGTATCTTTCATAATTTTGATTTCACAAATTTGTTTTTTTGCTTTTTATAGTTGAAAGTAGTAAAATCCATGGTCGATTTCAATGTCAAAAAAAAAAAAAAATTTAAACCGAATCGTTGACAAAGTTTTAATTATGATTTAAAATACAAAAACTCTTAATCACGATTTAATTATAATTTTAATCAATTTGGTTTTAAACAGATTTCAATTTAAAAATTGAATCGTAGTCATGCTACTATATCAAAGGATCATTGATTGATAACAACATATCTATTCTTAACATCTAGTGAGCATGTATTTTTAAATTTTCAACCATGATATTTATACACCAAGTGTTAGTCAATTATTGATGGCATCAAGGTTTTCATTGGAATTATAATATTATACCCTGAAAATTCAATATTAAATATCACGAACCAAAACTTAAGAGTAAAACTCTTTCAGCTTTGAATATGTATTTAGTAGAAGTAGGACAAGGGCTACTATTCTTGCTTCTTTTCTATGAATTTAGCAACTCTTTCTCTCTCTCTCTATATATATATATGCATGATATACATACCCTTTTCTGGCATGGCATTCTTTATTCTTTGTTGCATTAAAGATAGACATGTATATTTAATTCATCAAGTAAAGTTTATTGTTTAATGTTACTTTGTTCTCTCATAGGAAAAGAGTATATACAGTAGTTATTATAAATATGTGTGTGTATGTATATATATATATATATAGTTATATTTGTAATTCAATGGCCAGTAAAAGTTTAATTGTTTAATGTTACTTTATGTTTCTCTCTATAAGAGAAAAGAGTATAATACAGTAGTTATTATAAATGAGGTGTGTGTGTATGTATATATATATAATATATAATATTATGATATTAGAGAGACGGAAGGAGAGAAGAGAGAGGAGAGAGCCATAGAAATGAGGCGACAGCAGGCCAAAAAGGAAAACTAGTAGTCATTAATTTATTATGTTCAAATCAACAGGCAAACAATGATATCACAGCGTCATCTTCAACAAAGATGTATGGGAGGAAGAAGAGGTAATGTATGGTCATGGTTCCATCAACTACTGTTCTGTTATCTTGCACGCAATATAATTTCAGACCACTACTATAGTTAATAATAGGCTTATAGCTTTAGCTTTCAGGTTCTATATTATATGATCCATTTAGAATACAGACAGAATTAATGATCAAGTTTACTTCCATCAAAAGCACCGCCATTATCAACTTATGGGTGGGTGAAAAGGCGCCGCCTCTGAAGCTTGAATGTCTTAAGAATTCCCGTGAAATTAATCAACTTAACCATCGAAGGTCAATATTTTACCTGTGCGGCACTTGTTGTTTAAATACTGGAAATAGTCTCTGAATTATTAAAGGTAGATGTTAATGTAAAACTTGTTGTGTAAATAAAAATAGATAAAGCAGAAAGCTTTTTACATGTTCTGGCGTACTGATTTTTTTGTTCCCAATGTTGTGTAAAAGGAATAAGTTCATTTGTGCCAATATCACTACCTATATAGCAAAGAAGAAAAATTCTTTCAAATCCCACATTAATTAAAACTCATGATTCAAGCTTTAGCCATTAATCTTAATATAGAATTAATTATATTCTTTTCAAAGACAGAGCTAACAAAAAGAGCCGAAACCCACTAAAAAAAGGACCTTTACCAAAACCAGTCCAATGATACATATACCCCAGAGAGAGAGAGAGAGAGAGAGAGAGCCATAGAATAGGCGACAGCAAAAAGAAACTAGTAGTTCATTAATTATTATATCAAATCAAAGCAAACATGATATCACGTCATCTTCACAAAATTTATGGGAGGAAGAGAGGTATGTATGGTCATTCCATCAACTACTGTTTGTTATCTTGCACGCATTAACATTTCAGACCACTACTATAGCTTATAATAGCTTATAGCTTTAGCTTCAGGTTCTATATTATATGATCATTAGAATCAGAGAATTATGATCAGTTTACTTCATCAAAAGCACCGCCATTATCAACTTTGATTGGGTTAAAAGGCTCTGAACTTGATGTCTACAATTCCATGATTATCAACTTAACCCATCGAAGGTCAATATTTTACTGTGCCACTTTTGTTTTAATACTGAAATAGTCTCCTGAATTATTAAAGTAATTAATGTAAAACTTGGTTAATAAAAATAGATAAAGCAGAAAGCTTTTACATGTCTGCTACTGATTTTTGTTCATTTGTGTAAAAAGAATAGTTCATTTTCTATCACTACCTAAATATAGCAAAAGAGAAAATTCTTTCAAATCCCACATTAATTAAACTCATGATCAAGCTTAGCCATTAATCTTAATTAATTAATTTTCTTTCTCAAGACAGAGCTAACAAAAAGAGCAAACCCACAAAAAAAGGACCTTACCAGTCCCATATACATATACCCATCAAGATGTTAATAATTTCTATGATGAGAAGTTGAAAAAAGGAAAGAAGAAAAAAAGAAAAAGAAAAGGAAAGAGAAGAAGACTTTATCATTTCTTGTGTTCTTGGGGTAGTTGTTTCTTAATTCGACCTTCAAGGAAATGGCTTTGTGCTTTGTAGACCAATGTCATTGTGCTTCTTCGAAGGACCAGATGGTGGTATTGGCATTGCTTTTGGCAAGAAACCAAAGAAAGTACGTGGAGAGTTATGATTCTTGGCCTTGAACTTGAAGATTTGGGTACTAGCAGTTTGTCTTGAGCAATGAGAGTCAGCGACAAAAGAAATAAGCAAGAGTAGCCATAACACCAAAGCTAAATGACTCTTACCCATCTCTCCAATCCCAACACAAATTAAGAGTGCAAGCAGAGAGAAAAAGAAAAGAACTTCAAGAAAATATGGGAGAGAAAGGAAGAGATTTGGTGAGCTAAAAGTTTAAAGATGATAGATATGTGATGTCCAGACACTAACTCCAAAAGATTATGCAATATAATATAGGTTATAAATAGGGAATTTGGTATGTTGGTATTGAGGTGAGGTGGCTTGTTTAAGACGGAAAATTATAATTGGAAAGGTATTAGAAAAGAGACTAAGAGAGTGGTTATAATTTATAAACAAAGAGGAATTGCGGAAACATGGGAAAGTGAATGTTGGGGAGTCATGTGCTACGGATTTGGCTTGTTGGTTATTTTTTGTTTCTTGTGTTTAGGCAATTAGATTAATCCAACTGATAAGATAAGAATTGATGATTTAAAATTTTAATATTTATAGTGATTATAAAACATTTCTCTTCTTAAATGTGGAAAGAAAGATAATAATACTTTTTTATTTATTAGAAGGCCAGTGATCCGAAATAATCCTAGGAGCTCACAATAAGAATAAACTTCTAATTAATTAATTAATTTAGTAAAAGCTCTTGTAATTAAGAGAACTCGAACTCAATATCTTTCACTCTCCATTTAATTCAACTAGGTTTTTTCACTTAGTATAATAGAACCCATGTCAGATGTAAGCGGAGAGCCTGACAATGAGGTTTAGTTGGCTTTACTATACTAAGTTTTTTCTTGATATTTTATTAATAATATTATGATTTTCAAAAAAAAAATTTAAATTCAAAATTTTTCACTTTTCATATTAGTCGTAATAGTGAGAAGATCAATCACATTTATAATCAAAATAACTCAAATTTGAAATCTTTCACTTTCCGTATTAATAAGAAAACAAACTACATGACATAGGATTGACATTATTTTAAAAAAGATTTAGAGCATCCAGAAAAGGAATTTAAAATATAAATTATTTTCCAAATAAAAAATGTATTTACACCAAAGAAATTAAGCATGTGCACATGTAACAATAGTCCTTGAAATAAATTTATAAGGGACTTAAGAGGGCCTAGTTAGAACGGGTCTCTAGGAGGCATGTCTTTGAGTGAAAAACTGTAATATAAAATTGGATAAGGCCAATAATTTCTTTTTCCAAATAGAAAAAAAAGAAAAGGGATTTGTGTGTGGAGAAAAAAGAGGGAGCTGTGTAGGATGGTTAGGTGATATTGTGGGTCCAAGGAGAAGTTAATGGCCGACGAGGGAACTCCAACTATACTGTTTTAAATACCAGAACAAAACAACATGGGATTTTGTCCCTTTGCCAAAGTGGAATAGACCCTTTAAAGGGCTTTTTGAGTAGCACGAGATGGTGTCCTTTCTCCTTTAACAACGTACTATCCCATTCCCTAATTTAAAGGAGTGTCCTGCTCCTCTCCCCAATCCCAACTCCCGGTAGTATTCTCTTTAGATAGTAATAAATCAAAACAATAGATTTGAGACATTAGTACTCTGTCAATCACTTCTGTTAGACCGTGTTTCGTAACAGATTTTTATGCAATTTTTAGTGTTCGGTGCAATATGTTAAACAGCTATTTTTACGGTGTTCGCTAATGTAATATTTTAATTAATTTTTTTAAAAATTAAGATATTATTTTATAAAAAATTAATTATATAATATTTAATTTTTAATATTTTATGAAAAATTACTTAAATAATTAAAAGTTAAATATTATTAAAATAACTAACAGTACTACTAAAATAATTAATTTTATCTAATAATACGTGCCACTGCCACTATCCCTTCTTCCTCCGCCTCCCTTCCATTTTTCTTCTATTTAAAGGAAGATTTCTTTATACATTATTAACTTTTTATAATCAATTCTTTGAAAAGAAAAAGAGAGGCTTGCAATATTTCAATGTGATATTGCAGTATTTTATTGCATAAATAGGTGTGTTTATGACTGATCAAATCCAGTGACCATGTTCATAAGTCTGAATTTGAAAAACAATTGAACTTTATAAAGATTAGTCTATTGAAGTTTGACCAATCCAATGAGCGTCTTTTATAAAGCATGTATTCAATTATTAAATTATTAATCTTAAATTTAAAAATATAAAAATGAATATTCAGTCATATTTATCAAATTGAAATTCTAATTCTAAATTTTTTAAAACCAATAATCTCTTTGTCCCATAATAATAATTAGAATAAGCAAACAGTCAATTCAATTTAATCAAAATTTCAGAAAGGAAAACCAAATTGAAGTTAATATTAGAACTAAACCATTTTTTGCCAAATTAGTTAATTTATAGATAAAAAGAAGATTTATATTAGTGGAGAGATAGACTATTATTTTGGAGTAGAAAGGAAGATTAATTTGTATATCCATTTGGACCACTTGTAATTAGTCTTCATTCAATTGAACTTGTAATTAGTTCCAGCATTTCAGCAACTGTTGCTGTGAATCTGTGATCATTATTATATCCTATTGCAAAAGCCCTTTTCTTGCAATGGATGAAGAAGAAGTGTACGGCTGATGGCACAGTAATAGGATAGACAGAGAGGACAAAATAGGGCTAATAAATATGTGGGCTCAAGTTGGGCGGCTACGGTTGATACGGAAACGCATTGATGATGGTTTGGTTTTGCAGTTAAAAACTAAAAAATGAAAGGCTGAAGCAGAAGAGGTCCCACGTGCCGTTTGAAGAGTTGGCAGAGAACAAAACTGAGAGACAAAGTATTTTTTTTTAGGGACAAACTGACGGAAAGTTATTGTGCAAATCTTATTTAGGCTTTAGCTTTATCAATCTCAGCTTTCACAGTAACCAAACATACACACTGTTTATATTATATGTGACCATTTCCTGGACAGCAGTTTCTCAATAATCCATAATTCCATATCTATATTTTACCTTTTGGATTTTAAATCCTTATTTGTTAGCAATTGTTTAGTAACAATGAAGTTTGAATATTATACTCTAAACTGTGAAATTGACATCTTAAATTGAATTGACATTTGATTAATTGAAATAAAAATTATTTTTTTATTATTATTATTATTATTTTTTAAGTCCGACATGAATATTCTTGAATTTGTGCTTGAAAATAATTTTTTAAATGCATAAATAGGAGTGAGCAAAATGACCACCATACCGAATTGAAAACAGAACCAAATATTGCTGAGTTCAATTTGGTTTATTTGCTCACAAGAAGATTGATTTTCATTTTAATTCCATTCAAACTGAAGTTCTTCTGATCTGGTTTGATTTTATAAAAATCAATCTGTCAGATCTAAAATCAAATTGACCCAAATAAATATTGTAAAAGGTCAATCAAACCGAGTAGGTTTGGTTCAGTTTAGTTCTTACCAACTTTAATTTGCGTCAATTTTGCTTTTGGAGGTTGAACATGCCTTTCTCTCTTTTGGTTCATTTCCATATTGAATTGTACTGACCGTCTGCTTATTTCAATGCATAAAAGATATTAAATATGAAAAATGCTATTGAACTCATTCGAAAATGTTTCTGTAGCATTACAAAGTATAATTTAGTAGCAAGTAGGGGTGGCCAAAATTTGATTTTTGGAACTAGAACCGTCGGTTCCGAACTGGTGGGAACTGGAACCAGTCCGAACTAAAATTGGAATCGGTCCGAACCGATTCGGTTTTGGTTCCACTAATTTTGAAACAGTGAACCGACAGTTCCAGCTCCAATAGGATCCGACGGTTCTAGTTCCGTCTGAAATCGGTCGGAACTGTCTGAAACCAGCCGAAACCATTGGAAAATCGGCCGGTTGGAACTGTTAAGGAACCGAAATCAGAACCGGAACCGTTCGATTCCAAATCATATCCAAAACCGTTAATTTTCGGTTCGGTTCCGGAATCGAAATCGGCGATTCTGGAACCGTGGCCACCCCTTGTAGTAAGTGCATATATGACCTGACTATATATCCAGATTCGAATTCTCTCCTCCAATACCCAAAAAGAGAAAATTTTTTTATAGATTTGAATATTATAGGCTTTAAGTTATTGAAGAACGAGCCTTAAGACATTACATTTAAAATTTTAAGTTGTAATCATCTCAATATAATTTTAAATTTAATGACTAACATACTTACTTGCTTGCCCGCTCCCATATAAGTTCAAATTTTTATCACCTTTTTACCCAAAATTTTTTTTATATCTTAAATGTATACTTAGTTTTTATGCGCTCCATTCACAATTTTTATCATACTTTTTTTTATTGTCCAATATTATTGTTATGTTTTCTTTTTAGAAGTGAATAATAATTGAAATTTATTATTTTGACTTTATATCATATATTTCTTTATTAATAAATATATTACTCAAATTACTATATTATCATTAATTAAATTTTGATATAAACAAAATTAAAATATCTTAATCCTCCACTTATATATTAATCATTGCATGAACCAAATAATTATAGTTTGATTAAGTTTAATAATAATTTAATATATATCATTTAATTTTAATGGAATACTAATATAAAGATATATTAAGAAAAAATAAAGAAAAAAAAAATTTTTTTTTTGAGCAAGCAAAAAATATAGTTTGACTATAATAACTAAATCTTATTAATACATATGTAAATCAAATTAGGACAAAAATTATGTGACAGAGAGTATTATTTTCTGAGAATAAGAATATCAATGTATTAATGTCTAATTAAGACCTGAATAAATTTAGAATCAAGCCATGTGCATCTCTAGTTCATGTAAAAGGTTGAACTTATGGCATCATTGACTTAAAAATTTTCTAGTATCTTAAACGCGTTTTCTTTTATTTATTTTCCCCAAACAAGGTCTAGAATTTTTAAGCCACGTGCATTTAATTCATATAAGTTGGCACTAATTTTCAATAATAATAATTTCATTGTGTTAACGTCTCGAGATACACTACCTCTAGTCCACATTTGAGAAAAAATAATTTATTTCAAAATATTTATTACATTTATGGTTTAAATGAGTAATAAATGTATTTTTCCATATTTACTCTTTGTATATGACCAATAATTATTATTTTAATTTTTAATTTTTTTTTGGAGAATTAATATTAAATTAAGGGTAATATAATTAATTTATTCGATAATTTATTGTAATTTAGATATATTTTGTGATTTTCTTAAAGAATGTGAAATTCCAAATGTGACAAGTATCATGAAATACAGCTATTATTTTCTTAAGCCATGTGCATTAATAATGTGTAACTTTGTTTTTTCATAAAAGGCGTAACATTCTTTAGGTTATGAAATGCCTAAAAGTTGTTTTCACAAATTATCCTTGGTTTTGACGTGAAGAATAATTTGATTAAATTATTTTCTATTTCAAAACTAAAAGTAGCCTATGATAGCTATTTTAGTTAATATAAATAAGGATAAAATTGGAAAAAAAATCACCTATTACTTCTTAAAATATTTTAAAAAATGACTTATATTTTGTAATAAAATAATCATATTATAATGACTTATATTCTGAGAGGAAATGAATATTTTAAAAGCAATTACTGAACATTCAAGTAAAAAGACGTACTTTCATACAAATTTTGGGATATTGTAATAAATTAATAAATTTCATATTTTGATATTTTATTTTAAAAAATGTCAGTTTGATGTTAAATATTAAAATAATATAATTTTCATTATTTGTTTACTAATTTACATTTTACTGTAGCATTTGTTGCCATCACCGTCGTTACTGTTGTCGTCATCATCGCTGTTGCTGTTGATGTTGTCGCTTTTATCCCCTTTGTCCTTGTTTGTCATTCAAAATCGATCGTCGAAAATCTATTGTAGTAATTGAATTACAAAAACCTTTATTTTTTAAGGTTATTTTTGGTATTATTACATTTTTTTTTTATCAAATTGAAATTATGTTAATTTCTAAATCTTTTTGACATTTTGTTTAACTTACCGACACTTTTTTTTTTTTTTTTTTTTTTTTTTAGAAAGCAATTACTGAACATATCAAGTAAAAGACAGTACTGTTTATCATACAAGTTTTGGGGCATAATTGTAATAAATGTAATAGAATTTCATATTTTGATATTTTATTTTAAAAAATGTCAGTTGATGATTAAATATTAAAATACATATTAATTATGTCATTAGTTGTGTTACTATTTACATTTTACTGTAGGCATTTGTTGCCGATGCACCGTCGTTAGCTGTTGTGCCGTCATCATGCGCTGTTGCTGTTGAAATGTGGTGTGCTTTATCACCCTTTTGTCCTTGTTTGTGCATTCAAAATCGATCGTCGGAAATCTATTTGGTAGTAAGGAATTACAAAAAACCTTTATTTGTTAAGGTTTATATTTGTGGAGTATTTATGTACATGTTTTTTTATACAAATTGGAAATTAATGTTAATTTCCTAAATCTTTTTTTGGACAGTTTCTGTTTAACCTTACCGCACTTATTTTTGTTTTTTTTTTTTTTTTGACATTATGTTAAGGTTGCCCGGCAACCATTTTCATTTATTATTGACGAACAAAGACTGTTTCCAGCCGCATCTTTTTTTTTTTTTTTTTTTTTTTGACATTTGTTAAGTTGCCCCAACCATTTTCATTTATTATTGACGACAAAGACTTTCAGCCATCAAGCTCGTGGCATTGGGTAGAGAAAGTGGGCCGATATGGGCCTTTTCAATTTAAGTAAGACTCAAACTTTCTTATTGGGCCTGTTAAATAATACATTATGCAGTTGCTAATACAGGAATAAAATGGAAAACACAACTTGAAACCTTGAACTTTACAAGTTTTAGTTATTGAGTCTTTGAAAATTTATTTGTCCACATAGACCATTTGAAATATTATTTTCAATGATATTGAGAGTATTAATTTATATATCAATTTGGACCACTTGTAATTATTCTTTATTTAGTTTAATTTCATTTCAGCAACTATTATTTTAGTGTTGTTTTATCCTATTACGATAAAAAGCCATTTCTTGCAATACATGGAGAAATGTATTCTCATTCTTGCAAAAACAATTTAGACATTCTACTATATATTTTTAGAAAATTAATGTATTATAATTATTTTTTAAATTTTTATAAAAAATTAAATATTGCTATTAAAGTGGGACAGAGAGAATAATTAGCACTACTATACCCTATTATTTTAGAAAATTATAAATATATAATATAAATATCATACTATTGACTATGGAGAGTAAAACATGTGCTAATGTTTTCTAAAAGCTGATAATTAGGTAATAAGAAAAAGATTGAACAATATTTATCAAACGAGGGTTGAATGAGACTTTAAGCTACCAAGCCTGTAGCACTGGGCCGACTAACTGGGCCCGATGATATGGGTTCTTTCAAAAAAGTAATGATAATACTTTCTTGTTCTGGAAGAAAATGGAAAAACATATTCTTAAGCTCCTAAATTTTATAAGTTTTGATTATTGAGCTTTGAAGATTTCTTTGAACATATTAATCTCCAGTCCCCAGATTTATTATTTCCAATGATATTCAGAATTGATTTAATATTTTTGAAAATGGCTCAATTTGTCACATCAGAATATATAATTTTGTTTTGACTATTGAATCTCAGCAAATTATTTTATTTACATTCACCATTCAAACTATTATTTTCAATAACATTAAAGAAATTTGCATTAAGATTTTGCCACATCATATTATAAAACTATTGCTGCCTCCTTTTCGTTATTTTGATATATTTTTATTTTTTTAGAAAAATTAAAAAAAAAAATAATTGAACCACCTCAATTTTATTCAAAAGATAGTGCAACTTTATCTAAATAAAAAAAAATAAATATTGCAAAAGATTATCAATTGTTGATACCTAAATCTTACCAAATAGTTATCAATTGACAAATTTTAATTCTAAACCAAATCAATTTTGAACCTTACATGTTACTTCTTCTGATTGCTAGACTGAAAAAAAAAATTTCGAAGAGTATTTTTTCGAATAAATTCCTAATTTTCACACTTCTTTTATTTACAAACTCAAATTTTATTATTATATTAGTAAAAAATATGAAAATATAAAGAAAATTCATTTTGAACTTCTAGTTCATTGAATTTGCCATTTGTATGTAAGCTCCGTTTATTTCCGCAAAATAACTTGCAGAAAAATATTTTCATGGAAAAGTTTTTTCTTGAAAAATATTTTTCAAATGACTTATTTTCTGTTATTTGGTTGTAATACTGAAAATTAGTTTAAAATATTAAAATTTTTATCTCATAAGACCATAAAAAATATTAATAATAATTGAAAATATTTCTCTCTCAAGATGACTTCAATATTTCCTCTGTTATTTGGTGTTATGGTAAAGTACTGGAAAATTGAGTTTAACAGATACTAAAATATTGTTTATCTCATGAAAGTGACTCGGAATAAGAAAAGTATTAATAATAATATAAATTTGTTTAATAATATAATGTTATTGTTTTAAATATGAAAATAGAATGGTCAAAAAATATAAATTTATGAAAGCCAGTCCGGTGCCGGGTGGTGGGGTGGCCACCACCGATGGTCGGTGGTAAAAGTGGTGACATCGTTGGTGAAGTTGAATAATAATATAAATTTTATAATTTAAAAATGTTATTGTTAAATATGAAAAGAATGCAAAAAAAATATAAATTATGAAAGCCGTCGGTGGCCGGTGGTGGTGGCCACCGATGGTCGGTGGTAAATGGTGACCGGTGGTAGTGACTATGATGATTAATAAATTAAAAAATATGGATTTATAAGATTTGCCAATGTCCGGAAAATGTTTTATTCTCTCGAAAATGAGAAGTTGTTTTTCTTAAAAAAATGATTTAATTTTACTTTGACCAGAAAAATATTTTCCGTTCGACTTATTTTATTTAATGCTCCAAATAACTAAAAATTATGAAAAATATTTTCCGCACGAAACAAACGAAGCCATACAATACAAAATGATTTTGGCATCGAAAAAGAGCACCAAAAGCCGAAGAGTATATACATATACATATATATATAGGAAGGCTGAGTCAATAGTCAGTAGTCATTAGTCTAAGTCTTAGACGTGTGTGTATGCATTTTCTTGTTTCTTGATCAAATTATCTAACTTATATTCAAAGTTTCACACATATCTAGTCTTTGATCTATATCTACTAATCTTACCACCTATATGAAAAACACCAAGTTAATTACTTATTTCTCAAACCCACCTTCTAAACTTCATTTAATTATAATTTTGTCATTTCATGAACCAATCGTTACAAGTCTCGCTGACTCAAAACTGGGACCAATTGGAACTTCGAAATAAGCGGGATCCATGCTTTAAAATAAACCTCACTTCCTCTAAAATAAATGGTTTTAAGAGTTATGATCCTTTTTCTGCATTGTTCAAAACATCGGAACAATTTGATGATCCAAAAGATGTAGTAAAAAGATTAATAAAATTAATATGTCATTATCCTAGATATTTCATCCTCCTGATAATATAATCTACCCTCCTATTATTATTATTTTTATTTTTTTTCTGAAATTAGCCTTCGAGTGAAATGATGTGTTTCTATCACCCTCTTTAAGCCATTGGAATCGGATTCAAGATCTTTGAGCCTGCATGTAATCTTCTCTAAGTGACAACTCTGTGATTTGATATTTCAATAGCCCTTTGTGTTGAAATAGAAAAAAAAAATTCCTCCATTGCCATCCAATCCAACTATGGTTCAAATTAAGAATTATGGAGAAGAAAAAAGCTAAAAAATTCAAAGCAAAAACCTGCCTTCATTCTTCTGTTTCAGATATAATTTTCACAAGTATTATGACTTGTGAAACAGTAAAGGAGATATGAGACTCATTAAAAAATGAGTATCAAGGCAACGAGCAGATGAAATTAGTGCAAGTTTTGAATCTTAAAAGAGAATTTGAGATGCAAAAAATGAAAACATTGAGTATCAAAGGCAACGAGCAGAATGAAATATAGTAGCAAGTGGGAATCTTTAAAAGGAATTTGGAGATGCAAAAAGTGAAAACAATTTTGCGGAGGTGTCCAAAGAATATGTTAATCCATCTTGATGTCCATTGGTTAACAAAAATTAGATTAGTTGAGTGAGGAATTTCCTGATAAGAAGGGGTGGTTGAAAAAAATTCCTGTAGTCCTTACCCATAAAAGTTGTGAGTTCTGAAAATTTCTTGCTAGTTTGAAGACACAAAAAATCTTTTTGGGAATTTTCCGGGTTGTCAGGAAGCTAACTAATGCAAGACTACAAGCTGTGGAGCAAGCGAAGAGCATTTTCCAGAGGGAAAATATAACTATTAGAGGCCTGGCTTAATGTTGCCAAGACAGACACGAACAAATTTGTTATCAAAAAGAAGAAAATTTCCAACCATGTGGCATATGACACCAAAGAACAGATAATACATGAATGAAAGTGAGTTATTGGCATAAAGGGTAGAACCTCCAGTTGTTTAATTGTAAGAAATTTTGTCATATTCAGAAAAGGAGTTGGCAGGTATAATAAATTAAATTCAAATTTTGTGCAAGAAGGAAGGAACTCGTTATTTTTGAGTATTGGAGAGATGTGCCCTAAGAGAATATGGAGGAGAAGTGGGCGCTCAAAATAAAAAAAGTGATGAGAAGTGCAATCAATACTTGGAGAGAAGTGCCCTTCATAAAAACAAAAATTGTTAGGTTTGATGAAGGAAGTGCATCAATAATTGTGTGTGAGAAGGTTGCATGGCAAAAAATGATGAGTTGGAGAGAGCGGCTGCTTCAACAAAGTTAATTGAGATGTGTTCAAATGCGTAGATTGTAAATAAAATTGTTAATTGTTAATTATTGTAACTAAAAGATATTTATGTTTTGAAATTAAAGGAAGAATGTTAGGATTAAATTCACAAAATAATATTATGAAAAAATCCGTTGAGTATTGTCAATTTTTATTTAGGTGACAGATTTTTCTGCATAGAATTTGATATGTTTCTGTTATTAGTGATTAATGATTTTTAGAGATGTAGAGGTTTTAGGTCTATTTGATTCCACTAAAAGAGCCCTATAAATAGGCACAAATTTGATTCACTTGTAAGCCTATAAATAGGCACATTCGTTTGTTAATTGAATGAAGTACAAAACATTATTAATCATCTTGTGCATTTCCATTTTTTTTCCCTAAAAATCTCAACACTCTGGTCATTGATATTTTTCTTCAGATTGAGCTCTATCCTACAACTTCTTTAGCTTCTCCCTCAATTTTTCAGCAAGATTGATGTAGCATGATTAAAATTTGTTTAAGATTTTCAAATCCTTTCCAACCTAAGGAAATTTTATTATTAAGATACCCAAAGCTAGATCACGGCTCTTAAATAATAGACTTACACGATTCATTTCTAAGCCACATTTGTTAAACCAAAACAATTTCTTTTCCTACTTCTATTCCTTCTGAGGCCTTGTTTGGCAATTTTAACAGTTCTTTTGTTCAAATTGGAACAATTTTCTTTTCCTTTTTCTATTCCTTATCAGGCCCTATTTGGCAATTTTTCTTTTACTTCTGAGGTCCTGTTGGGCAATTTTTCTTTTCCTTCTTCTATTCCTTGTATTTGGCAATTTTAGCATTTCTAGTAGCTGTTAGCTATTGTGATAACTCTCAACTATTTCACTAGCTGTTAGCAGTTAGATATTTAACTGTTAGTGGTTAATTATTTATATAGCGTGGTTTAGAATATATGTAATATTACTGAACCCGATAATTAATCAAAATACTAAACATAACTCCAAACTCTATTACCGAATAGAACCTGATTTACAAGTAAGACTTTGGAATGCAATGAATAAAAAGAGAAATAATATATTTATGCAATGTTACTTGAATTCTCAAAAATAATAATAAATTGCAAATTTAGCAGAAGGCAGGGATGTAAGGATTTAAGACTAGTTAAAATTGAAAATCATAATTAATAATTGTTATATTAACTTCCGTCCATTTCATAAATTTATCTTCAAATATTTCTAAAATATAAAAGGTGAATATCGTTCTATGAATTAATAAATTAGAGAAATTTTTTTTTTTAAATACAACAAAAGATTAGTTAATCTTCAAAAATTTCACATGAATGTAATCTAAATGCAAAATACTGACGTTAATTTTACGTAAAATAATCTTTATGATAATTTAATTTAATTTTTTTAATAGAAGCTTCAATAGCAGTTGGTCCAACTCGTATATATATATTAGTTGAATTTTGTTTCCATAAACACATTCAAACATGGAATCAGAATTAATTGCTTACTTCTATCGATAATGCCAATATAAAATGGGGATGAGAATATATACCTGCTCAGACTTAATTCACTAATTAATATTTTAATGGGTACGTTTCAGAAAAATGATAATACAAAGACAAGCCTCCAAGTCTCCCTATCATGATCAAGAAATATTTATATATATGGTCTGATTTGGACTATTTAGCCTTCTTTGACCTCGTTTAGTTTATGGCACTTGTCATTATTGTTTTACTAAAAAAATGAAAAAGTTGAATTAGGAAAGCTATTGAAGTATTTATTATCAAAATTACTTGCAATATAAGGTCTGAAACGATATGGATTAGAATGAATTTAAGAAAAAATAATATATTTTCAATTACGTATATGACCCTGTGTTCCCTTCCTTTCTCTTCTCTTCTTTTCTTTTTTTTTTTTTTTTTTTTTTTTCCCCTTCATTTAACAATTGGGTTTGTTTACTAAAAAAAAAATGAAAAAAGGTTGGAAGTGAGGAGAAAGACTATTTGGAAAAGTATTTGTATTTTTTATGCAAAATTACTGAAAAGTATAAGGTCTGAAACCGATATGGATTAGAATGAAAGTTTAAGAAAAAAAATTAATATTTTCAAATTTGAGCGTTATGTACCACTGTGGTTCCTCGCTTTCGTCTTCTCTGTTCTTTCTTTTTTTTTTTTTTTTCTTTTTCGCCCTACACAAAGAAGCGTCTCTCAAGTTAGAGGAATGGTTGATTGCCAAGTAAAACCCTTGTTTAACAGTGAATTGGCGCGTTATTTTTAAAACCCCTCTATCTGTTGGGCCAGAATTCCTACCTTGAATAATGTTTTTCTTCCTTAATCCACAGCCACAAGTTCATGAATCTTTTTTTTTTTAAATAACCGTGTAATTCTATTATTTTTTTATTTTATACATATGTTTTCATACTCGGTTAAGTGAAATGATTATAAAAAAAGCTCTTATATAACATTGTTTGGATTAACATTTTTCTTTTTTTTTTTTTTTTTCTTTTTTCCCCTACACAAGAAGCGTCTCTCAAGTTAAGGATGGTATTCAAGTAAAACCTTTTTAACAGTGAATTGCGCGTTATTTTAAACCCCTTATCTGTTGCCAGAATTCTCTTGAATATGTTTCTTTTCCCTTAATCCAACCACATGTTCATAATCTTTTTTTTTAATCCGTGTAATTCTTTATTTTTTATTTTATACATATGTTTTCATACTCGCTTAAGTGATATTAAAAAAAACTCTTATATAACATGTTTGATTAACATTAATCAATTGTTTCTTTTAGTTTTAGAATAAATAAAAAAAAGACACATTCTTTGTCAATTACTTTCAGTGCAAACATGTTTTCCTTCCCTCCTGAGGGGAAAAAAAAAAATTTAGGTGATTACCATTGAAATTCAGTAAGTTAAAATTTCCTTGGGGAAATAAAAATCAATAAGTTACTTTAATTCATCTATATTATAGCTTAGGTAGAAATACCTAATGGACTGAAAACTACAAGTTGATTTCATTTCATACCACTTTTCATCCTTTTAGCTTGAGTGAATTTTAAAAACATGGCAAGACAGTCAAATAATATAGTCAAGCTTTATTATCAATATGTTTGTCCAAATACATAATTTAACACTTCAATATTATTATAAGATAAGTTTATTGGTACGCCTTATTGTAGAATTGACATATTAAATTTTTTAATTTATAAAATTATATTTTGTTAAATAATTTAATTTATAAAATTTTACTATGTATTTATTTGTGTTTGATCCATGGATCTCATCATTAATATTCATAGTGTATAAAATAGAAATTAAAAAAAATCGACAACTAATCAAAATTTATCTCTCGTCTTATTTCCGAGAGGGCAAATTTTGGTTCTAACTAAAAAATGGAACTAAACTGAAATTATTTTGCTCAATTTCATTAATAATTTCAGTATTCAATTGAATGACCTAATTCTCATTTCTATCTATTCCTTTCCTTTTCTTCTTTCTTTTATTTTTTATATTACCTTAAGTATTTTCAACTATTAAAATTAAATTTTATTTATATCAAATTAATTTATTAAAAGATAAAATGCTTCAAATGAATATTTATTTCGTTTTGAATATTGAATTCTCGACCTAAAGGTGTTGAATCGGTCATGAGATCACTCTTGGTTCCTTTTCCTCTTCCCTCCTCTTTAAGAAATCTTTCCTTTGCCTTTACCCCTTTTGGCTATTTACAATGTGGGGACCATCATTCAAAGAACAACCCAAAGGGACACTCCATAAATTACGCGAACCAAATGGACACAAGTCCACTCGTGCTTCCCATGTTCCACGCTTGCATCCTATTCCATTCCCCTTCATATTTTTTACTAGTATTTCTAATTTCCGTTTTTATATTTTATTTAACAAAAACAAAACTCCGTGTTTGACACTTTGACCAACGACCTAACCCACCACCATTTCATCAAAACGACGTCATCCCCTTTGACTCTTCTCCTACAAAACCCTCTCTCCTCCAATCTTTCTCCATTCTCCCAAACTCTTTTCGGTTTTTCTCTTTCTTTCCCTCTCTCCTTCTCTCTTTCATAAAAAGATGGGAAGAAACGAGCTGTACATTACCGTACCCAATCTCTTCCGGTGTCCAATATCTCTAGACGTCATGAAGTCTCCGGTAAGTCTCTGCACTGGCGTCACATATGATCGCTCCAGTATCCAGCACTGGCTCGATAGTGGACACGACACCTGTCCCGCTACGATGCAGGTCCTCGACACCAAAGACTTCGTTCCTAATCTCACTCTCCACCGCCTTATCAACCTCTGGAATCAATCTTCTACTCGCCGGCCTGATTCCGAAAACTCTCCGGCTGCTGCGACGATCTCCGACCAGCAAGTTGGGATTTGGATTGAGGAAATTAAGCGTGAAAGAGTGGAATCGCTGGTGAAGATTGTGGAGTTCTTGAATTATTCAGAGGAGAATAGTAGATTTTTGGTGAGATTTGATGGTTTTATTGATGCAATTGTTATTGTTTTAAGCAGAGAAGGAGTAGAAATTCAGGTTTTGGAGTTGATTATTAGGGTTTTGGACTTAATTTTGGTTCAAAATGGAATCAAAGAGAAAGTGCACAGATTATTCCTTCAAAATCAGAATTGCTTGTCTTCGTTTCTCTCTGTTATCAAAAATGGAAATTCAAATTCGAAAATCCAATCCATTAGAGTTTTGGGTTCAATTTCACTCAACAATGAATCGAAACGGTTCATTGCTGAAACACAAAACCTCATCCCGGTTCTTCTCCATCTCCTCAAATCAGAAACCGATCTACCGGCTTTACACGACACCGTTTTGTCTCTTTTGATCTCTCTAACCATAACTCGCTCGATCAAAACCCAAATCGTCCAGCTCGGACTCGTTCAGCTCCTCTCAAACACCCTCTCCAACAAAAACGCAGCCATTTCACTGATTGAGAAGTGCCTAAAGCTATTATCAATCATTTCAACATGCACAGAAGGTCGGGCAGCGATAAGCGAGGACGCGAAATGCGCAGGGTGTATTGTAGAGAGATTAATGAAGGTGACAAAAACGGCGACGGAGGATGCCGTATTGGTGTTGTGGAGTTTATGCTGTACGTTCCGGGACGAGAGGGTGCAGGAGAAGGTTATGGGCAGCAATGGATTGACGAAGTTATTGTTGGTGATGCAAAGCGAAGGAGATGGGACTGTGAGAAGGATGTGCGGAGAATTGATTAAGGTAATGAGAAATAGGTACAAAAATGGTGGAAATGGGATGGTGGTGAGTTATGAGACTAAAACTACTCATATCATGCCCTGTTAGATTTGCAATTGGAATAGTGAAAAAAAGAAAAAGAAGTTAATTTTGATAATTTTAGGAAGACATGAATTAGGATTTTGTTGATATTAACATCAAACACAAGGAAAAGAAAGAAATTCTTTTTTTTTTTTTTTTTTTTTTTTATATGGGATGGAAATTAGGTACAAAAATGGTGGAAATGGGGATGGTGGTGGAGTTATGAGACTAACTACTCCGAATCGATCATGCCCTGTTAGATTTGCAATTTGGAATAGGTGAATAAAAAGAAAAAAAGAAGTTAATTTGTTGATAATTTTTAGGAAAAGGACATGAATTAGCGATTTTTGTTGATGATTAGATGAACATCAAGACAGCAAGGAACATAGAAAGAAATTCTTTTTTTTTTTATTTTTTTTTTTTTTTTTTTTTTTTTTTTTTTTGGTTTTTAAGTTGTAAGTGTTAGAATTGACCATTCAACTTCTCTAATGAAATTTATACAATCATTTGACATTATGGATGGTTTGTTTTTATTCTTTGTTATTTTCTTATTTTTTGCTTTGATCTTTAGATTTTTGAATGTTATTCTTTCATCGTCAATTAGAATTTGCGTGATATAATTTAAACATTTATGAATTTATCAGATTTGTTTAATTGAGGAAATAAATAAATAAAAAGACAACTTTGAAAAAAAATAAATGAAAAGACAACTATAATCAAAGAACATTTTTGAGATTGATTACCCTGACTTAGGTCATGAGTTTAATCATCTAAGTTAGTCCGTGTTAGTCCTTTTGCTTTCAAGGCAAGATGGGATTAATCGAATTAATTAAGTTTATTGTGAACCGTTCAAACGGCCATAAGACTAAGACTGGATACCTTATGCAAGTAATAAAATAAAAAATAGATACCTCTACTAAGTATTAAAACATTGATTTTATTATCTTTTTAATTAGTAATAAAATTCAAATCATTTAATTTTATTCTATAAATATTTAATAATTCAACAAATCAAATGTGATTTGGTTCAAGTCCTCTCAAACTCTTGATGATGAGCAAACGTGAGGGTTACCTAGTGTTATGGGAGCTCTTAACGAATAAAAAAAATTTAAAAATTCATAACTTTTATTGGAGCTTAATTTACATTCCATAAAACTTAATTTCCAATATATAGACAAAATAATTGTAATTATCCCGTAGCTAGATAACGCTTTTTGTATAGATATTTTGTTCAATAGGAGATTTTATTATTTGTATATAAATAGTTTGCAAAAAAAAAAAAAAAATGTGATTTGTTGTGTCATAGGAGAATTTTATTATTTGTATCATAAAGTATAGGTTTGCAGAAAAGAAAAAAAATGTGAAAGGTGCAAGATGGAAACAAAATCTTGTTTCTGAATTAGATAAATAAACGAGTAATGTCACACTTTTATCTGTAAGTCATATGCAGATATAAACCTTAGGTTTAATGATTATTTATCCTTCATATTGATTCAACGTATGATTTGTTGCAAATGAAAATAATTTGATTAGGCTTAAAATTATATGAGAGCGTTAGTGGAGTAATGAGGCTAGATGATAGTAGATGGGAAAGTTTTTAAAGAAGACAACAAATTTTATTATTATTTGAAGAAGAAAAAAGAATGGCTCCCTTGTGAGTTTTATAAAAGTAATCATCTTTTTAGCCCAAACATGGACGCATAAAATAAACGCACTAGATGCTAAGAGGTATGCTTAGTTGAGTGAAATTTGAAAATGCTGAGAAAAGAGATAATAGAATCAATCAGAGAATTGGGATGGAAGAGGTAAGTGAAACAATGTATTTTAATTTAGTTAAAATTAGCTGTTTTTAGTAATTAAAAAAAAAAAAAAAAAATGTAGGTGCAATGGAAAAAAACAAAATCTTGTTTCTGAATTAATAAATAAAAACGAGTAAGTCACTTTTATCAATCAGATTAAACTTTAGGTTTATGATTATTATAATCCTTCATATTGATTCACTATGATTGTTGCAAATGATAATTTGATTATCTTAAATTATAGTTAGTGGAGTAATGAGCTAATGATGTAGATGGAAAGTTAAAGAGACAACAAAATTTTATTTATTTGAAAAGAAAAAAGAATGGCTCCCTGTGATTTTATAAAAGTAATCATCTTTTTCAGCAAACATGAACAAAAATAAAGCAAGCTAGATGCTAAGATTGCTTAGTTGATGTGAAATTTGAAATGCTGAGAAAAGAGATATAGAATCAACAGAGAATTGGATGAGAGGAAGTGAAATGTATTTTCAAATTTAGTTAAAATTAGCTGTTTTAGTAATTATTAGTTGTTTTAACAGCGTCTAGCTGATTGAGTAGTTTTTATAAAATAATAAAAGTTAAATGTTACATGAATTAATTTTTGATAAAACGTTATATTAATCTCTAAAAATTAATTCAAATGTTATGTTGCCGAACAGTATAAAAAATAGCGTTTAGTGTCGCTAAAATCTACTTGAAAAGCTGTTGTCTAACACAATCTTAATTTGTCGAGAATTGTACGAGCTCGGGCTCCGTTGGCCATCCAATCCCCTTTTGGATATAGAACGGCCATTGTTCGAATTATTTCAAAAACAGTTTTTAAGTAATTTTTAATATTTTGATTAGTAACTTTTAGCTTTTAACGTTTTATTGAAAGTTACTTAAAGAGTTACTAATTGCTTAAATAGTTAAATGCTGTTAGAATAGCTAACAATTACAAAAATAGTTAATTTTACCGAATAAGCTTCAAAGGTGTGTGAAATAAAAAGAAAAAGAGAAAGAGATGAAAAAAAAAAAAAACCAAAAAGGAGAAAAGTATATCCTATGACAATGTCAATAATGCCGATACTAAAGGAGTAAGCGCTTTTAACATGTGGGATTGAAAATGTCAAAATTGAGCAACTGTAGGGGAGAATAGCACTAATGAAACAGCAATTGGCATAGAATTTTCCCTTTGATTTTGGACGGAGTGTCCAATCCCTAAAGTCCAAACTACAGGACCATTGGGATCAATATTTTATTCGGGAGGAATTTCTCTTTTCTAGCCTACTCAATGTTAAAATATATATTTTATATACATTGATGTAACCTAAGAGTTTTTCCTTTTTCCTTTTTTTTTTTTTATTTCGATTTTATTCTTTTTTTTTCTCAAATATATAATCAGAAATACTCTCATTTTAGTAAAAATACTAAATTTCATTGATTTGATCCATAGGTGGAGACATGAACCAAATTTAAGTAAGTTTTCTCGTAGGGTCGAGTAGTCTTCAATTTAAATGATCCAATCAAATCAGATCAGATTAATTTAATTTAATTTTTAATTTTAACAGGAAAAATTTTTAAATATTTTCAGTTAAAATGACTTTGATTAACTAGAAAAACTCTTATTCAGAAAAAAAAAAGAAAAAGAAAAACTCTATAAATCAATTAAAGTGAATCTAATTGACCGGTCTAATTGATTTTGTTTAATTTTCATTTAGAAAAAAATATTATTTATTCAATTTATATTGATTTGATTTACTTTGAACCAAATTGATCAAATGTTCTGCCCTATATTAATCAATCTTGCATTCCAATATTTCCGGTCAGGAATGCATGATTTATACCTAAAAGGGAGAAATATAAATATTTAAATTTATTAATATTTTGAAAACTAAACATAAACCTATTTTAGAGGAGATAGTGACTTTTGTCGGTCTCATTGTATTTGTTAACGAAGGAATTACCTGCACTCGGTGGTGTATGGTTCACTCCATCACCAAACTAATCAATGAATAATTTTTTTATTCTGTCCATTTTTTCTTAGAAAATAGTCAGAAATACTCTCATCAGAAATAGAAATATAAATTAATTGATTTGATATATGGTTGGACCAATACATTGAAAAAAAAAGTAAGTTTTTCGCGATAGAAAAATATCTACATTCTTCTTACAAGATTCAAATTTGATATTTTTTTACAAAAATTTCCAGTTTTTGCTAATTAATTAAGTATGTTAACAATGGTCAATGTAATTAAGTGCTACTGTTTTGTGGATCTAGGTGAATGGATATAATTTGGCCACAGCAAATATTGACTATCAGAACTACAAGCCCTTCTACATATTTTTGAAAGCATTAATTTTTGAGTTTGGTGTGCTATAATGCGATAGGCCATGCTTTGTACTGGGCCAAAGGCTGTTTGCTTACTATTCCTAAGATGGTGGAAACTTCCCTTGAAGAAGATAAGCCATTGGAGACTACCTCCGCTTCCTTCATTACATTTGGTCGTGGGGTCAACTTAAACATGTCTTTCTTGCATGGAGAGAGCTTGTCTATTTTTTCATTTATTGTTTTGACAAAGATGTGTGGTTCTTGAATGCGATACATTTTAATTAACCTCATACCGTACTTATACCGTCACTTCCAAAAAATGAAATAGATAAACAAGTGGATGAAATGTTAAAATCACGAGAAAGCACTATTTTATCATTGTATTTATCTTTATCTTTTACCTTTGGTACTCTGTTTTATGCTTTTATTAATATTTTAATTTGTATATTTTCAGTTTAAAAGTACAAATATGCAAACAATATAGATTAATTAATTCGGTAAAATACAGAGACACAATAAAATAATTTTTCAAAAGTATATATATAAAAGAAAAGGCTTGAACTTGGGTATTTTTACAACTTTGACAAATCCTTCTACTGTGAATAAAATATTTACCGGTAATAAGTATTTTGGCAGACCTTTTAGAAGCTTGGGTATTAGCCACAACAATCTCTCAACTGCTTAGCATCCACAAATAGAAAGATTGAACAAATGTGTAGAGAGTATGTCAGATACGTGACTTTTCAAAAGCCTTCTTTCTTACTGGAGTAAGTAGCTATCCCTTGCTGTGTGGTGGTGCGTATATCGTCGCTACATTCCTTTCCAGCATAAATATGTGCCCTTTCATGCATTATATGGTCATCCACCCCCTCATTTCCATATTATTTTAGAGAATGGCAATTGTATAGAATCTATCACTGCTTTCTAATTATATTGCTCAACCTGTAGGCGTTGCACTAGCCCCAGGCCCCAGGCTATAGGCCCCAAGCCCCAGGCTATAGGCCCCAAGCTATGTTAGGGAAACGTGGAACAACATTTGAAATATAATTTTACACGGAAAATGATATTTTATACAAAAACAGAAATAGGGAAATGCTCATAGCTAGAAATTTCCCTGCATCATAGAGCCCCAGTTTCAAACTCTGTTTGCTAGTTTGAGCCCCTCTACCGTTGGGCCAAATGCCCTTCTGTGTAACTTTTACAAAATACAATACAGTACAATTTCTTTCTTCTGTCTCTCATCTTCTCTTCTCTCTTCCTTTCTCTTCTAATTCTTCTCCCTCTCGTCTGTAATTCATTTTCTTTCACTTTCTATCACGTTCCACAAATTAAACAAATATGGATCTTTAAGTTGACACAATCAAACCCAAATGGACAAAAACACCATTAGATTTCAAAGTAGCATGATCTAATTTAAAAATTTCACCCATTTGAGTGGCCACTGGTTGTAACAGTAACCTGGCCTGGATAATATCCTTGGTCTGTAAGGCCAAATAAAATGGTCGCAACCAGCTTTCCCCAACTAAAATATATATTGGCTTATAGAGAGATTTATGGACTAATTAACATTGGACAGTGAAGTTGAATAAAGAGAATTTCATCCAAAGCAGGCAATGAAATGCAGTAATAGATACAATTAATACAAGTCACCATACCAGCAGCTATGGACATGCTCTCATGTTAAGAACAGATCTGTGTACACAAGCAAAATTTTTATTTTTCTTCAAACATAGTCAGTTACAGACATCAAATATTCAGTGACAAGCATACATTCACTTCATAGACTATTTTATATTGTGCAAGAGCAAGGTATCATTATTGCATCAAATGCATAACACACCTTTAGCATTGACAAAAACATTTCCCTCCTCACTTCTTAAATTCGATCTTCTTGCTTCACATATTCTTTTACCTTATCGTGCACTAGTTTTCAAAAAGGGAGAAGAACAGGAAAAATTTTTTGTTAGTAATAATCATATCATTATCTAACATCAGAACCACAACCATTCTTCAAAACAAATTGGCTGGTTTCTAAGTCCTTGATTTGGATAGGTTTCTAGTATTAAAACCTTCTAGATTTGGATAGGTTTCCAGTATCCAAAGTATGCGCATGAATTGCAATAGAATTTGAATTGGGTTGAACTGTAACAATTGTAGAATCAATTATCCATTGACAAGTAATTCACACTCATCTTGAAAACAACAAAGGTAAATGTCAACTCAGATATTCTCCCACATTAGTATCCTTACAGACAGCAAACCACTAAGAGTAGATCAATCTGTGCTCAAACTACTATGATGGTAGCCTTTTCTACCCAATGTCTGCATACTACGAATTTTTATTCTAGACACACTACCCCATTATTGATTGCCAAGTTGAGCTCCTTGCTTTAAACCCTACAAAACTACACGCACACCTTTCTGGATTCAATTTATCCTCCATTACCTGGAAGCACTCATTTTTTATGTCATGCTAATTACCTATAACAGAACAATACTAGAGAAGAAGGAAGCTATCAATTTCAAGAACTCACACAGAATACAAATACAAAAACTGGGAACTTTTTTCGCCAGTAGTCAATTGTTTGGGTGCAGATGTACTACAGCCTTCACCATCTATATAAAATAATAGGAAAAACCAAAATTTGTTCCATCTCCTCAAAGTCTCAGCACAAAGGTAAGGTTATTCCACAGTCGCTTAGGAGGTCACAACAGGTTCAAACCACATCTCCATAGGTCCTACAAGATGGGATGCCTTGGGCACTTGGACTTTGTCCCCTAGATACAGCAGAAGCACTACAAACCGCATTCATGGGTGATTTGAAGCACATATAAAGCCATTTCATATTAGATGTTTTTGTTCAGAGAAGGGTATACAAGAGCATCAAAGAGAGAGAAAAAAAGAAAAGGCAAAAAAAAGAGAAAAAAAAATCCTCCAAAACAAACCTGTCTAAAGGGACAGTCCTATCTAAGTTGATCAACAACATTCAAAACAAAGGAAGAAAGGAAATAAAAGGCTCCTCAAAAAATGTCAAACTAACTGATCTAAAGCAAGCTATTTTGAAATTTGAGATAACCATGTCAAATGTGTCTTCAGATGTAGACAACTTGTCGCTGCAATAAGATTCAGTTACATAAGGACTCTTGTAGAAAATACTCAACTAAATTGTATGTATCGGCCCAAAAAAATAGCCTAGAGCAATTAATCAAGCCAAAACTGAATCATTGTTGCTTAGCTTGCTGTTTTATTTCTATTTTTAACTTTTGCAACTGTAAAAGAAACGATAGCAAAACCAAAACTCAGTGTACTATTGAAAGCTATTGTTTTTGTACCTTTCTGTGAAAGGAAAAGCTAATATATGTCTAAGTTTCTTTATTCAAAATGCGTACAATAAAGAAAGAATGATATATAACTTACTTTAAGAAAAACAAAGCCATAATAGAAAGGATAAGAATTATCACCAATAATAGCACATAATACTCGATTTATAGCCATTAATCAAGCAGGAGCAACATCCAATTCACGCAACTCTTTGTGCTTCAAATACTGATGCAAAATAGTAAGTCTAGCTGTCTCAAATGCAAAGTACCCCAAAGCAGAAAAGCATGCACTATGAACCACTCTTGGACCCATTCCTCTAGTAAATCCAACCCAGCCTTCCTCCTTCAAAATCTGCTTAACAGTTGCAGAAACCCCGCCATACATTGCAGCTGCAACCTTATCCACCACTTCCTTATTCACCTGTGTCATCAATCTTGTCTTAACCACATCAAGTGGTGTTGTTATTGATGCTGAAATTGCCCCAGCTAATGCCCCACAACATACACTCTCAATAGGCTCCAAATGACTCTTTTTAGTCTTACTTAATACTGCCGCCTTTAAATACTCAAATGAAGAATAACTTAGTACACCAGCAGGTAAATTTCTTAACAAAGTAGCAGAGTACCCTGCATATAGACCCAAGATACCATCTTTTTCTAATATTTTCAACAATACTTGCCATGACCTGCCTTTAGCACCAGCTTGCATTCTTTGAGTTATCAATTCTTTTGGTACCATAATAGCTGAAGATACAATATTTCCCATGGCACCAGCAGTAGGAGGGATAAGCACAGATGGGTATCTCTCTAATTTGGATAAAATTGATTTCCCAAATTCACAAGTCCCAAAATACACAGCTGATGATGCCGTAGAACCCACAATGACTGCAGATACACCACTATAAAACCCTGAAATCCCTTTTTCTTGAAATGTTTTGACTATAGCATCAAATGTGCTGCTATAAACCTGAGATGCACCCTCTGTTTGCAACTTTGTTTTGATTGTATCAAGCGGGTGCAGGCACACATAAGTAAATGCACCGGCTATGCCACCACCTCCAGCTCCTATTAGTGCTCGTTCAAAGACAGAGAGGTTCTTCATGAGGGTTTGGACTTTGGGGCTGTTCCTTAAAGTGGGTTTGAGCCATTTGGAGAAATCCGATGTTGTTTTGCGGTTTGAGGAGAGAGAATTGGAAGCAAATTGAAGGGATTTGGCGATGGGTTTGTTGTGGTTTTTTGTGGTTTTTTGTGGGGTTTGGGTGGAAAAGGGAGAGGAGAGGTGAGTGAAGAGATTGGTGAAGTCATTTTGGATTATTGAGTGGGATGGATTACAAGAGTCTGGAGATGGAAGGCCTAGAAATGCACAGAGATTGGCTTCCATTGCTAGAGAAAGAAAGCTTCTTTTCTATCTCCGCTTTCACCGGTTCGGGTAAGGCGTTTTAGAAGCTAAAAGGTAAGAACTGGGAGACCTGTAAACGATGTCGTTGCAAGTGGGTGAATATTGTGACTCAAAATGACGTCGTACTAAAGGTATATATTTCATCGATTCTCAAATCTAAAGTTTCATCTGCTCACCAACTACAACAAGAAGTCTACAACTTCCCTTGTATTGAAAAGGTGCAGACTTCTAGGCCCAGTGACTAAAAAAGCAGGCCCAATCTCTCCTCCTCCTCCATTTCAGTAACAAACTGGTTCTTTTCCCTCCAATTTTTCCCTCTCTCTCTCTCTCTCTCTCCCCCCCCCCTCTCAAATCTAAAGTTTTCAATCGCTACCAAACCTACCACGAAGTCTAAACTTCCCTTGTATTGAACAAGGTGCAAGACATTCTAGGCCAGTGACTAAAAAACGCAGGCCCAATCTCTCCTCCTCCTCCACCTTTCACGTACACAAACTGGTTCTTCTTCCCTCCAATGTTTTCCCTCCTCTCTCTCTCTCTCTCTCACCCCCCCCCCACCGCCACCCTCAACCCTTCTTCCTTCAAATAAACAAGCAAAGGTCCATCCCTGGGTTCCTTCTTCTTCGTACAGAAATCTGCCTCCTAAAGAACACCTAACTTTCTCTCTCTCACAGCAACCACCCCTGTACAGCACCAAGATTCTCGTCTTTCCCTTCCTTTACCAATCGGACATTCTACATACTTAACTGCTGCTGCTGTTTCGGTTCCATTTCTTTCTCTTTTTCAAACTTCATTCTTTCTCTCTCGCTTTCCCGTTCCTTTCTCGCCTGCAGAGTATCACTCTCTATCGGACGAAATGCTAGGTTTAGAAACACATTCCCATTACTCTCCACTCAAGAACAGATTGCTCTGTCTCTAACTTTCTTCTAATTCTGGGGTTGGAAGAGCTCTCTACTCGATATCCAATACCCCCCCCCCACCCCCACCCCTACCCTTCTTCTTCAAATAAACAAGAAAGTCCATCCTGGGTTCTTCTTCTTCGTAGAAATCTCTCCTAAACACCTATTTTCTCTCTCAAGAACCACCCCTGTCAGCAACCAAGATTCTTCGTTTTCCTTTCTTTACAATGGAATTTACAACTACTCTGCTGTTATGGTTCCATTTCTTTCTCTTTTTCAACTTCATTTTTCTCTCGCTTTCCGTTCCTTTCTCGCCTGCAAAGAGTATCACTCTCTATGGAGATGCTAGGTTTAGAAACAATTCCATTACTCTCACTCAAGAACAGAATTGCTCTGTCTCTAACTCTTCTTCTAATTCTGGGGTTGGAAGAGCTCTCTATCGATATCCAATTAGGTTTGTTGATCCAAAAACCAAAAAGATTGCATCTTTCTCCATCCAATTCTCCTTCTCCATAATCCCATCTCCAACATGCTCTTTTGGTGACGGTATAGCATTCTTGATCACTTCTAATCCCAAATCTTTTAGCCTCTATAATGGGTACATGGGTCTTCCCGCAGGAAGGGCCTTAAATCCAAAAGATTCATTCTTTGCTGTTGAATTTGATACAAGTCATGATCGTTCCCTTTTTGATATCAACAATAATCATATTGGAATTGATGTCAATAATACAGTTGTATCTTTTGCTTCTGTTGATGTTGTATCAGAAGGGATTGATCTTAGAAGTGGGAGAAAGATCAATTCTTGGATTGAGTACATAGATTCTGATAAGTTGATTCAGGTTTGGGTTAATTACTTGAAAATTAAGCCTCCAAAGCCTATTATTGTGTCTAAAGTTGATCTTTCTGAGTACTTTAAGGAGTTTATGCATGTTGGTTTCTCTGCTTCTAATGGGGAAGGCTCTGCTGTTCATGTAATTGATTATTGGCGATTCAATACTACTTTGAATACAACTGAAGAATATGTTTGTTTCGTGGATTCTGCGGAGGCTCCAAATAATAATGATGACCCAATTGTTTTTCATGATAGAACAGCAGAGACTTTGGTGTTGGCTATGGCTTGTTTAGTTGCATATGCATTCGCCATAACTGTCATTTACTTTGTAATAAGGCAAAAGAAGTGTAATCTTGGCAAAAGAAATCAAGAAGATCAAATTCCCATAGCGCAACGAGGACTAAAAAGATTTTCAATTGAAGACATAATGATAGCTACAGTGGGGTTTTCTCCTGATAAAATTATTAGAGAAGGAGGTTCAGCTACAATGTATAGGGGGTTTTTTCGAGATCTAGGAACTTTTGCAGTTAAGAGGTTCCAACTTGCAGATTGGTTTCGCCACCAATCCATTTCTAAGTTTGCAACAATGGCCTATTACTTAAGACACAATAACTTGGTTCAGCTTCGAGGGTGGTGCTATGAGGAAGAAGAATTAGTCTTTGTCTATGAATACTTACGTAATGGCAATCTTGACGGAATCCTTCATAATAATACGAGTTCTCCGATTGTCCTCTCATGGAAGCATAGGCTAAATATAGTTCTTGGAGTTGCTTCTGCTCTTTCGTATCTACACGAAGAATGCGAGGAAGTGTTAATTCATGGAGATGTGAGAACCAGCGGCATATTTCTTGATGAAAAATTCAATGCCAAACTTGGAGATTTTGGTGTAGCATACATCTACAAACATTGTCCAGTTACATTTGAAAAAACGGGATATAGTGCTCCTGAATATCTTGATTTTGGTATTCCTTCTGTTAAAACTGATGTTTACAGCTTTGGTGTGGTTGTGCTAGAGGTTGCCACAGGAAAAAAGCCTATTGAAGATGATGGTACTATGCTTGTTGATTGGGTACGGAGGTTATTATACCAAGGAAAACTTCTTCAGGCTGCTGATTCAAAATTAGAAGGGAAGTTTGATGAACTGGAGATGGAAAGGTTGCTAGGTGTAGGAATTGATTGTGTGCATCCACATCCGCAGTTTAGGCCAAAAGTTAGAGAAGCCGTTAATATTCTTATAGGCCAAGCAACAAATCCTGACGGTCCGGATACCAATGAAGGGTCATGGGTGTCTCCGAGTAGCCATTTCAGCAGTGGGACAAGCAGAGAAATTTGAATGCATGAAAGAGATTACAATCTGATTTTGCGAAGAAAATAAAAGTTGCTCCTTTTGTAAATTGTTAGTCTTTTGTCATTTTTTTTTTTTTTTGGTTCTTCAAGTTGGTTTTCTTTTTCAAGACAGTTTATAAAATGATGGGGATAGTTTTGAGATGTTCTTGAAGGATACCTGATGAGAAATGAAATCATTTTGTTTCGTTTGGTTTTTCAATTTTCACCTGTTTAAGTCTATCTGTTTGGTTTGAAGTATATTCCAGTTTGTATTCTTTTTTCCTAGTAACTTGTTCAAGTCCATTGAGTTTAAGCCCTTTACTAACATCTCATCAGATTTCATTAAGAACAAGAGCCATGAACTATTCAATGGATAAAGAGAAAAGAAAGAACTATTCTAATGATCGATCTTATGTAAGTGTACTGTAGTGTTCAAAATTCAAATCTTGGTGGGTCCAGCAAATTTTCATAGCTGACCTGGCACTTCCTAAATTGGAAACAAGCTGGAAGGGCGGTGTAAAAAAAAAAACAAAAACTAAAAAAGTACTGCCCTTTCGCTTTCGATATGCAAGTAGAAGGCAATCAAGAAAACAGAGAGATGCACGACCAGAAAATTGCTACTGCCCTACTGGGTGTGGTGTCTGAACAGTAGTGACAGTATAATTTAGACCCATTAAAGCCGAATGATTTGAATGTTTTAACCATTCAAGTTGATGTTTCTCTCAGTTTCTTTTTGTCATTTAAATTATTTTGTAGTTAACAAGTGCTTGACGGTTGATGGGTTTTCACGGCACATTATGTAGTTTGTTGCTGCCAAGTTAACGTTTTTATAGCTTTTCTTTGTCTGGTTTCTTGGAAACTAGTGTAAAATAGGGAAAGGTTTGGAGTCTTTTTCCCCTCGGATTTTAAAGAAATCCGTGAGAAAATTTTCTGTTGAGTTAATAACTCATTTTCTCGGGAATCAATCAGGGCTAGAAGAGTTTGTGTGTTTGCTGAGGAACTGAAGAAGAAAATGAAAGCAGCTGTAGCATAATGCTCCAGATTTGATCCCAAATGAAAAGGTAAAGTAGAACAAAATTGTTATTATTATTATTATTATTATTATTATTTTGAGAATGCTGAAAAAAAATTATTTTTAGATTTTTTGTGGGTGGAACTGTGAGCAAAAGGGTCTTATGCAGCTTCAAATAAAATTTTGGAAACTATGTAATAGATCTTAAACAACCTTAGATCCGTGTATAAGTTGTTTCCATGTAAGTCCTCGAGCTTCCTTAAGATTCTCTTCAAATATCACCATTTTAGCGATGCTTTAGTTAAGGGTAGCTATATTTGTGTGCCAAAAAGCATCTTTCCTTCTCAAAATATATATGTTGTCCAGTTATGTAAACAAAACAAAGAAGAATACCACCTAAATGCAGGTTGCTTTTGTAGTGTGGTTACCTCTTGAGAGATGTTAAAAAATCCTCTTTTTTGGAACTTCTATCGTCAAAGAAAGTCCCATTTTCTTGGAAGAATTTATAGACTTAGCGCTTGGAATAACCATTTTTGTTGAGCAAGATTTAGGGCTTGGAGTCACATACTTTGCAGTTTCTAAAATTTGTAACTATAGATATCCACATGTTAGTTCTTGTTCTTGTTTGTCTTGAAGGCATTATTTTCTCTAGACTGATGAAGATATTACCCTCTCTTTGCCCTGGGAAGGAGTTTCTCTCTTCCTTATCCTCTTCTATAGTGACATTTTATGATAGGAAGCTGTTCCTACAGTGTTTAATTGGTCCGTGCTTGCTTAGTGTATTACGTTAACTTTTTCTTTGTATTCTCTTGCAGCCAGTGAGGCCAACAACCTCTCCCACAACTTATATTTGTAAGTGATTTCTCAGTTAGGTACATTCATGGCTTTCAATCAATTTATACATGTGTAGTATGTTAGTTAGTTAGTTAGTTAGTTAGTTAGTGAACAAGTGTCAGGATACTAGAAGTTGCAGTCTTGACTTAAGCTTTATCTAGCTACAGTTGCACAAAGAACTGCTTCCAAAATGCTTCCCTTTGTCCAACTAAGGAGAAGTCAACGCTTGAAGGATATCCAACCAGATAAAAATAGTTCAAATTTGGAGAAGAATAAGCCCTCCAGAAAACCTAGAGGACCAAGAAAATTGATTTCAAAAGAGCAAGCCTTGCCGTTGCATGGGCCACATCAGGACAACCAACCTACTGAGGCAATTTGTGCTTGTTCCTTATTAAATCAGGAGAAAGATATGGCCTTTTGCACAAAATGTGGAAGGCAGAGGAAATTTATTAGCTCAAAGAATGAGAGAAATTGCAAGAAAATGAAACACAAGCATGCTAATTTTAACAACCTAGTGGGAGGTACAGGTGAACCATCAAACATCATAAATCAAGATTTTAATGTTATTGCAACACCATTTAAGGATCCTACCTCGATGTAAGTCAGTTATTCTCTTTCCTTCTTTCAGTTTTCGTAGAGAAAGACTTGTGAATTGTAGCTTTTGATATTTAGCATTGCTGATGTAATTCTATTTATATAATCCATATATTCTTCTTAACAGAGGCAGCATCTGTGTCAATTGTAAAAATATTGGTACAGTGAATAGACTTGCAGCTCATATTTCAAGTAAAGCTGGTGCTAAAATGTTTGAGGTGGCACAACAGCTACAACAATTGCTTCAATTAGAAATGGTTTCTAGGCTAGATGTATGGCCTGTCAGTTTTGATACCTTTCCTCCAACTGATAATGTTATTGACCTTTACATTCTTCCAGTGGACAGAAGGTGATGTTTCCTTTCTTCTTTTCATAGTGTGATGCTTTGCAGTCTTGTCTCTGTATTATTGAGTTTCTTTGTGACATATTTTCACTTTTTCTACAGAAGTGATGGAGTTTTTGATAGGTTGCTGAATTATATGACCGGGAAAGACATTGTTCTTAAAGCTGTAATTGGTGATGTCTCTGTCTTGGTTTTTACATCCCTTCAGCTTACATATAAATACTGGAGTGAGTGAAAGCACCCTTATATAATAATAACATATGACTCAAATACATGCTATTTTCATACGTTTGTCTCCCCCTTTTCTTGATTTATGACATACAAATCTAAATTATATTTTTTAATTGATTTAAATTCTTTACTTCTTTTTTTTTTTCCAATGATTTATACTAGGAACAACTTCTGGGAGGTATTATTTATGGGCTGTGTTTCTTGGAAAGAATGCTTTCTTTCATTCTTTCCAAATCAACTGGATGAACATAAATCCATCTACAACTGTGGTTGTTCCATTGCCTTGAATCTTGTAAATGAAGTGCATCCTATTACTGAGTGTGAGAGAAACGTATGCACCAACTCGGATACCAGACAAGGTTCTTACTAATTTTCCTTTACTCCAACAATATGGAATATATGTCAAAAATATATCCCCATTTGAATGTTGAATTAACTTGGGAATAAGATAAAGTTGAATTCTGTCATTTGTTATATATTATGTCCTTAAGTAATTATAATTAATTCATGTTATGGAAAATTTACAAAACACAAAGTAATTGATGATAAATAACAGATAGAAGTAATGCAAATTGTTTAAAATCATATAATAAACACACTGTAGAAAGCACCTTTCTTTCTTTTTTTTTTTTTTAATTTTTTTTATTTGCCGATGACTTTTCTTGAATTGAAAATAGAGGAGGACGAAAATTTAGATATGAGTCGGGAGTTTGTTCTCGCGAATGATGGCGGCAATTTTTAGTCAGAATCTACCTCCACCTTGGCTGGAATAGAATTTTTAGAGCAGCAAGCTAGAAGAGCAGTCAATGAAAGCGTTGCTGAAGAAGGAATTTGCGGAATTATTGCTGATTCCATCAGGCAAAAAATTGGTGCAATAGAAAGAACTTCTTCGGATAAATATCCTGAAGGCGCAAGCAAGGAAGTAATCAGTGAAGAGACTTCTAGTGGTGTAATTGATGCATGTGTTGCTCTTACTGCAATTCATATTGGCTCTGCAGAGAGCAGATATAGGGCTGATCAATCTTCTGCTGAAGGCATTTTTGCCTCTCGTTGTCCAGACAGGGAAGATGCTTTGGATGAACTTAGCAGGGATAAGTCTGATGTCCTTGAGGCACCTTCCATTATTTATTTACAAGAATTTGTTCCAAACACTGCACTTCAATCATGTACTAAGGAACAAGGTGCATACAGCCCAGACAGATTGAGCATTAATAGTGTTGGCACATCAGTTATTGACATGGCAAGTACTTTTGATGATCTAACCGGCACAGATGAAATCAGATCAGCAGATAACTGTTACGAACAGGTGGGTCCTTATTCTATAAATCCAAGGTTTGCACCAGTTCTTCGTGCCATAATGGACAAGCATGGCGACATTGCACAAGAATATCCTATCAAATGCAGCAAAATGCTTACTTTTGCACTGGAGAGGGTTTGTGAAGCTGTTCAGGATTTGAATACTGTGCGATTCATCAATCTTCGAAGAAGTCATCTTCAGTCCTTGCATTCTGCTATTACTGATGCTGAGCTTGTTAGATGTAAAATGGCTTCGCAACAGATATGAAGAACTTGTGGAAGCAGTTGATAAAATTAAGGACTACAAGAACCTGAAAGTTAACAGAAGAAAAGACGAAAAAACTTGCTGCACTTAAGAAAAAGGCTTTCTTATTGAAGAAAACTGAGATATTGAAGCTGCAATCTGAGATTGTAACACTAGAAAGTGAAGTTGCTGAAGTGGAAGCAAAGAGTGAAAGCATTACTGGTGCTATTAAAGATGTTACTGTCAAATGTAAGCATTTCCGTCACAACTCACTAATGGATGGTTTACTTCAGAACTCTTTTGCATAAATTTTTATGCTTTTCTAAGACTCTGAATCCTAGCTGAAAGTGAGCTTGGAGCATAATTAATTACATAAGTTATTGTAGCAATCCCTTCATTTCCGTCACAAGTCTTTTGCATAGGTTTTTTATTGTTGAAAACATTTTTTTTTATATTCATTGCCAAATAGGATACTTGAATTGTTACGATCAATTAATTAGAAAAATTAGTTATTTTTGAAAGTAATTCTGTTTTCCATCCTTTATTCATTAAGCAAATACATATTTATAGGCTATATAATCTTATAACTAATACTATAAATCAACAATACAATCGCAAATAATCATAACAGAATATCTTAGTCAATATTTACATATTTACTATCACACCCCCGCAGTCGTAGGGTTAGGAGGACGAATGCTAAGGCTAGTCCTGAAATCTTCAAATAAGACACGGGGTAAGCCCTTGGTGAAAATGTCGGCAATCTGAAACCGAGATGGAAGATGGCGTACACGGATTTCCCCTTTACTAACTTTCTCACGAATAAAATGAATATCAAGTTCAATATGTTTGGTTCGTTGATGTTGAACGGGATTACCAGACAGGTATATGGCACTGATATTATCGCAATGAACCAGTGTTGCTTTGTCGAGTGGTAAATGAAGCTCAAGCAACAAGTTACGAAGCCAACAAGATTCGGATACCACATTGGCAACCCCCTTGTACTCTGCCTCAGCACTAGATTTAGAGATAGTAGGCTGTCTTTTGGAGGACCATGAGAGTAAGTTGTCTCCGAGGAAAACACAATATCCGGATGTTGAACGTCTAGTGTCTGGGCAGCCGGCCCAATCAGCATCAGTGTATGCAATAAGAGAGTGTAAGGAGGAGGACCTTAGATGCAAACCATAAGCCAGTGTACCCTTGATGTACCGAATAACTCGTTTCAAGGCATTCATATGAAGCTCAGATGGGTTGTGCATAAAAAGACATAATTGTTGTACGGCATAGAAATATCTGGCCTAGTAAATGTCAATTACTGCAATGCTCCGGCCAGTTTACGATAAAGTTGAGGATCAAGGCATAATTTCCCATTAGCAGCACTCATTTTTCCATTAACGGCAACTGGCGTAAAAGAAAGCTTACATTGCTCCATTCCGGCACGTTGTAAGATCTCAGCTGCATATTTTTGTTGAGAGAGGAACAGACCATGTTTAGTGTTCTTAGTGTCTGGGCCAAGCCGCCCAATCAGCCATCAGTGTATGCAAATAGAGAGCTGTACAGCGAGGAGGCAGCTTCAGATGCAACACCATAACGCCAGTGTACCCTTGATGATACCGAATAAACTCGTTTCAAGGCATTCCATCATGAAGCTCAGATGGGCTTGTCGCATAAAAAGACATAATTGTTGTACCGGCATAAGACAATATCTTTGCGCCTAGTAAAATGTCCAAGTACCTCAATGCCGCCGGCCAGTTTTACGATAAAGTGAGGATCAAGGCATCAATTCTCCCATTAGCAGCAGGCCAGTTTACGATAAAGTTGAGGATCAAGGCATAATTTCCCATTAGCAGCACTCATTTTTCCATTAACGGCAACTGGCGTAAAAGAAAGCTTACATTGCTCCATTCCGGCACGTTGTAAGATCTCAGTTGCATATTTTTGTTGAGAGAGGAACAGACCATGTTTAGTGTGTGTAACACTAATGCCAAGAAAATAATGCAGTCGGCCCAAATCTTTCATTGCGAACTCTGTGCCTAGAAGGTGGATTATGTGCTGTCGAAGTTCACTAGAAGAGGCTGTAAGTATGATGTCATCAACATATAAGAGTAGATATGCAATATTATGACCATGCTTATAAATAAACAAAGAATGATCTACTATGCTATGTTAGAACCCAATCTTGACAAAATCTGTGAACCGCTGATACCAGGCACGTGGTGCCTGCTTCAAACCATAGAGTGATTTCTGTAACAAGCAGACATGATCTGGTTTGCTCAAGTCTCGAAAGCCCAACGGTTGGTGCATATACACGGTTTCAGTCAAATGCCCATGAAGAAAGGCGTTTTTGACGTCTAACTGATGTATCTGCCAAGATTTGGAAACTGCAATACTGAGCACAGTACGAATGGTGGCCGGTTTGACAACTGGACTAAATGTTTCTGCACAATCAATGCCTGCTTTTTGTGAGCGTCCATCACCTACAAGACGAGCTTTGTAGCGCTCAAAAGAACCATCAGAGTTAAATTTATGTCTAAAAATCCACATGGAACGAATGACATTCACATTTGATGGCCGAGGTACCAACACCCAAGTCTTATTCTGAATTAGGGCCTCATATTCATCAGTCATAGCATTTTTCCAATTCGAATCATTAAGTGCACGGGCTGGATTGGTTGGAAGAGGAGAAAGTGGTGTGTGATGAGTGTGAAAAGCGTGGCTGTACTTTGGATTAGGTTTGGTAATGCCCCGTTGACTGCGAGTAGTCATATTATGTATTCTTTGTGGCGGCACAACAGCTAGAGGGAGAGGGGAATGGTGCGGCACAACAGCTAGAGGGAGAGGGGAATGGTGGTTGTGCTAGCGGTGGGTCCAGTAATAGGGCTTGGAGCATGTGGGCGAAGGTGGAGGAGTAAGTATTTTGGTGGTGAAGTTTGGTAGGTTGTATGTGGCAAGTGGGGCTGGTATGGATGACTGAGGTTTGCGGCCATAATAGGTTGTAGTAGGTGCCATAATAGGTGTAGTAGGTGCAGAATTATATATTTGCTGCAAGAGTACAGGAGATATTGGGGCATCCAAAAAATCATAATGAGAGGGGGAAGATGAATTAATATCAGAAAATGGAAAACTAGATTCATCAAATGTTACATGACGAGAAATAATTATTTTCTGTGTTTGAAGATCAAGACATTTGTATCCTCTATGGTTTTTAGGAAACCCAAGAAAGACAAATGGTGTAGAACGAGACTGTAACTTATTTAGAGAAGACAACGGAAGCAAAGGGAAACAAGAACACCCAAAAACCCGAAGGTTGGACAACGCTGGAACACGTTGATATAAAACATGTATAGGAGTAAGGAAATTCAGATTCTTGCACGGCAATATGTTCAAAATATATGTAGCCATATCAAGGGCATGATACCAAAAAGAGGCAGGAACAGACGAATGCAACAAAAGAGTATGAACTATATTGTTGACTGTTCGAATTTTGCGCTCAGATTTACCATTTTGAGACGAGGTATAAGGACAAGAAAACCGACGAACAATGCCATTCGTTAAACAGAAGTTCTGAAGGGTATGATTATCATATTCTCGTCCGTTATCACATTGTAATTGTTTAATGGAAGTGGAGAACTGTGTTTTAACAAAAGCATAAAATCGAATAAACGTAGACACAACCTGGGACTTATGAGACAACGGAAATTTCCACAAAAAGTTGGTATAATCATCTAAGAACAAGACATAATATTTATGACCACATGAACTTTGAACAGGTGAAGTCCATACATCACTATGGATTATTGCAAAAGGTTGAGAAGTGAAATTCAAAGAATCTCATACATCACTATGGATTATTGCAAAAGGTTGAGAAGTGAAATTCAAAGAATCTAAAAATGGTAAACGTACACTTTTACTAAGTGGACAAGAATTACAAAATGAAAAATTTTCTTTATTACAACCAATGAGATTATTCTTTCGAAGTGAATGAAGAACATTCCCACCTGGATGGCCTAACCGCAAATGCCATAAATTTGGCGAAACAGAACACACAGAAGCAGACTGAACAGTAGGTGCAGAAATATTAAACGGATACAGATCACCAGTACTCTCACATCTCAGAATTTTGGTCCCCGTCGGATATGCCTTCACAGAAAATCCAAAAGGATCAAATTCAACAGACACCCAATTGTCAGTGGTAAACTTTCGAACAGAAATAAGATTCTTTATTATCTTAGGGGCATGTAGAACATTAGATAATTTTAAAGGATGTTTGGCTTTAGTTAGGGGTACGTGCCCTAATCCTCGAATTGGAATAACAGCACCATTACCAACAATTATACCATTATTGGGGCTCAATTGAGAATAAGAAGTGAGCGTACCTTGTTGAGAAGTCATGTGGGATGTTGCTCCTGAATCCATAAACCACTGCTCCTCAGGTTGGTGTAAAGGCATGGTGTGGAGTGCTTGATCAATGTCAGTGGGAGCATAACCAGTTGTTGATGAACCAGTAACAGAGGGATTGTAACCCGAAACAGATGCAGTTGTTGATGAACCAGTAACAGAGGGATTGTAACCCGAAACAGATGGTGTAACAGTTGCGGCATGAAACGCCTGTGGTGAAACCTGAGACGGATGAGGACCCAACACCCCCGGAGATCGAATTTGCTGCGCTGGTCTGGAGACCCATGGTGTGGAAGGATATGGGCAAGGCGGTGGTGGCGCCATCTAGGGTTGAGGCGAACTCCAATTGCTCCAAACCGGGTATTGCCAATAGGATTGCTGCGGAAAAGAGAGGGGCACGAAAGACTGTTGTGGAAATCGTGAATTTGGGCGATAACTATTATTCGACCCATTGCTGCGATTATTTTGGCCCCTTTCTGTTTTCCCATGTGCCGCTTGCCTTTTGAAGAAGCCCTAGAATTTTCCCCATTAGGATGGGACCCACTGGACTCGGTATCCACCCTCATCAGCATAGCAGTATGCGAAGATGTATTATTTTCTTGCTTCAGCCGTTCTGCTTTCGTGGTCTCTTCTAACAGGAGCATCGATCGAACTTGGGAAAAGGAAGGCATGGGGTTTTTGTTCTGCTGAACAAATCTTTGAATATCGCAAACTCCTAACTTCGCAAAGAACCGGTTAGAGTCGAAGAAACAATAGACGATGCATCAGAAAACTCGAGTTTCAGCCCGACATTTGCGAGCTTTCAAGGTTGATCAGCCAACACTTAGACGCCGCTGTATAAGTTCTTTAGCATCCGAAAAAATCACGGAGATGATATTGAGTATAAGTTTTAGCATCCGAAAAATCACGGAGATGAGTATTGGCAAACTCAGTCTCCAAATGAATGGCACGAGCAGTTTTATTATCCTGAAATAAATCAGCCAGATGAGTCCACGCATCCAAGGCAGTGTCATCAGGGCTTATAATAGTATTTAGAAGATCATTGGATATCGTACTATATATCCATTGTCGAACAACATTATCAATTCGACTCCAAGTGGCTTGTTCCTCTGCAGATCGAACAACCGGAGTTGTAACCGGTGTAATGTGATCATGGGTGAGGGTAGCTTTGGTATGAATAGTGAAGAGTGTTGCCCAATTGCTGTATTGAGCGGACTCATAATCAAGAGTTAGAGGAATGGCTGTTCTGATATTGGTAATAGTGGTGGCTGGATGCACCTTGTCAGCCATTGAAAGGAAAGAAAATAGTAAGAAAGAAAGCAGGGAAAGAAGAAGAAGGAGAAAGAAGGGTATCACCTAAAGCTCTGATACCATGAAAGTAATTTTGTTTTCCATCCTTTATTCATTAAGCAAATACATATTTATAGGCTATATAATCTTATAACTAATACTATAAATCAGCAATACAATCGCAAATAATCATAACAGAATATCTTAGTCAATATTTACATATTTACTATCAATTTTATTATATTATGCTAATAGTTATATTTTTTTTCTTACTCATTATGTAATATTTATGTTGCTAAAAAAATTATAATTATTATTTATTTAACAAATTTATTTTTTTCCTACGTCATAGAATCATATATTTTCTCAAATTAAATATTTTACTCTTGTTTATAAAAATATTTTTATTCAATACTCTCAATTTTCATAAGGTTAAAAATATTTTATGCAATCTCTTTTCTGCTTCCACGGGCGGTTTGCGAATAGTCCTCAGATTTATTTTCAAATCTGAATTATTGTCACTGAAATATTAGGATTTGTTGTTACCCATATTTTGAATATTTTGAGATTTTGTTCTCAGATTTTGTTCTGAGTTATTGTTATCACTAGTATGATGATTTTGTCTAGTGTCTTTTATTATTTGGATAGTTATGTAGAAAGAAGTGGAGATCTCTTTTCCAGTAGAAAGAAGTGCAAATTTCCTAATAGAAAGAAGAAATTTGAAGGTAATAAGATCGGACCTGTAGAAAGATCATAAAATCGAACAATGGCAATGAATAGTCACCAAGTAGAGCAAGCGATCGTCTATGGCACAAATATTATGCTATATCAACTCGATTAGATACTTTAAATCAAGATTGTATTCTTTATTTATTTATTTATTTTTTTTTGTATAAGTGGTTTATCATTAGACTTTCTATACAAAAATATAGAAATATATTAATTTGTATCTCATATCTGTTTACAATTTCCAATTAATAAAATTTCTAGTTTGATTTTTTTTAAAAAAAAAATATCTTTTGAAATGGATTAGCAGGAAATTTTGGAGTTCATATAATAATAATAATATTTAATTTTACAACTAGATATAAATCAAAAAGTAATTTTACTTATCAAAGAGTGTTTGGGATGAATATTTGTAAGGTAGAGGTTAATAAATTTTTAATTTCAGTTTGGTTGGTAAAGCCATAAACATCGTCTAAATAAGTATAATTCAAAAAAATAACTTGATTTCTATATATATAAAAAAAAAAAATGGAATGCATGAATTTAATTGGGGAATACATTCTAGAATCTCTAACACCACACAATGGCCCGTTTGAAGGGACTATTGTGGGGTCCCTCTGACATGTGGGACCCACACACATTTGAAACGAAAAAAAAAATATAAAATACGTTTTTGTTTTAGTGGTAGTCAAAGAGAGACTGTCGAACAAAGAAGAAAAAAAAAAGCACGTTTATTTTGTTATTCAAAGGACGGTGCCAAACAAAGAAAGAAAAAAAAAGGAAAAGTGGACGCGTGATTAGACGGTGCCAAACAACAGAAGAAAAAACAAGGAAAATGTTGAACGAGCGTGATTAACGCGTCCACTGCGTTTATTTTTCACTTCAAAGCGTAACAAAAACAAATAAAAAAAACTAAGATTATAATTTTAGGAAAAGGGTTTCTAAAATTGCGGGAAAGAGAGAAAATTAGGAAAGGGTTTCTAAAATTGGGAAAGAGAGAAAATAGTAAGGATTGTAATTTTTGGGGTGTTTTTGTTAAACACTTAGAGTGCCATTATTTTTTATAATCTCTTTTGTACCTACTATTTTTAGTAGAAGAATTATTCAGAGTTTTTGTCCCCTGGACGTAGCCCATAGCAGTTGAAGGGTGAACCATGTAAATCTTGGTGTTCTTATTTTTCATATGGCATTTACGGTAATTATTTAATTTTTACCGTGATTATTATTTCTGGTGGATTCGATCGTCAATATCCAATACGTAATTATTGGAGTATTTTTCGCGGGCCCCACTCGAGATAAGTTATAATCCAACAACTGGTATCAGAGCCTGGTTGGTAAATTCTGTCAAAGTTACTATTCATGTGAATAGTAAATTTCGTGAATAGTCAAATTTTGTCAGATTCAGAATTCAACATGGCTAACGACGGGGCAATGATCAAATTGACGGATTCGAATTATTCAATGTGGAAATCTAGAATGGAGGACTACGATTCAATGAAATTTATTGCAAATTGTGGACAATCTAGAATGGGAGAAGACTACCTCAATCTGCAAACGATTGCTGTATGATCCAATTGAAGGATCACTCGAATAAAATAAAACGTGTTGACAGATAGCAAGCAGAAGAAATTGAAAGAAACTGCAGGGAAGAGAAATTAAAAAAAAAGCAGACATTCAGGTACAATACGTCCTCAAGGGATAACCAGAAAATTGCATAAGAGCCTGATAAAACAAACCATTGTGAAAGAAATGAACCACCAAAGATCCCCAAGTTCTCTGAAAGAAATTGGAGGAAATATGTACAGAAACGGCTACGATTGAATCACTCAAGCGAAAAATCTCTTCAGGATGCGATAAACGAAGTCATTGAACTTGAAGCCTATCAGAGCGACTATCAAGTTACACAAACAAACCTGCAACGATGTTTTGAAAGACAGTTCTGTAACTGAGTTAGCATAGGTTAGCACGGTATGTCCTTAGCAAGACGAGATGCAAGCATGTCCTACTGTTGAGATCTCTACCGGATAGCTTAGGATTACTCTATTGTGTGATGAATCCATTTGTAAGCTAACTTCACGCTCCATTCAATGGGAATGCTATGTTTGTACACATTGTCTATGGTAAAAGGAAATAGAATCTACTTACTTATGAAGATTATATGAAGAAGAGATGTTGCCTAAAAAGTATACCTACCTCTAGTCACAGCCCTTGTCACAGGAGAATAGGGTACAACATAGCGGGGCGGGCGAGCAAAAGTAAGAGCGTTTCATACCCAAGGCATGCTTAAAGTTCAGGTGGTAGATCCAAGTCTTTAGAGAGATGAGTAGAAATGTATACCATGCGGTAAGGAAGGTCATCTCAACAAAGAAAAATCTGTCGTTTCACTGTGTCAAACAGAGATATGGATAATGCAGAGTAAGACAGTTGAGAAATACAGAACAATTACATCCTGCTACCAGTCCTCAGAGTCAATGGTGAAACCGGTTCAACTGTAGTCAAATCTCATGATGGCAGAATTATATTGTCCAAGTATGTGTAGGAAGCAGATGACAATAATATCCCGATAGTGTGATAGTAGACTCCGAAAAGCTGCGTTTCATACCACTGTGTTCCACGAAAAGGGGCAATAACTTTTTCATCACTATAAATTAGTCCATGAGACTTTCTCCTACGCATTGTAAATAACTGGAAATAATTTAGCTGTCCGCAATGTTCATCGGTCTGGGATCGATCGCGTGATATCTGCATAAAGACAAGTGTCGGGATGCAACAAATTTCTAACAGCTTGTAAAAAAATGTACGTCCAGAAAATTCGCGACCATAAGTCCCCGGATCCTTCCGAGTTAACTCAACAACCTCTGCTATGCCGATCATGTCTGTGAGAATACCAACTACAAATTTACTGGAGACTAAGGGAAAGGGCACTCATCACCCATCCATACACATGGTGAAGGCCCGGTAATTGGGATAAATACTCACCCAAAGGGTCCTTTGGTATGTGGCGATGAGGAAAATATGTGCCGCTGTATAAGACGCACACAAATAATATGTGCGGCCGTTCAACTGAATACAGTTGCAAAGATGATGCTTCACCAAATCTGTGTCTGTGGCATCAGTTGCGCACGCTGGCGCATGTTAGTGAGAAGGTGAATATGTTGCTAAGAAAAGTTCTTCTTCTACCATTAGCCAAAGGTAAAACCCAAAACCCTTGATGAAATATTTTTATTTGGGAAAAGCAACATCGTGTCTCTTTGTTGGAAAAGCTCTGAGGACGGAGGCAACAACAAGTTGCAGTTGGTTACCACTCCTAGACGTAGTGTCCCCATGGGAGGTAGGAATCACATAGAGGGAAGTATCGCATATTTTCTTACACTTCATTGATTGACTTCTCACGAAAAACCCATGGAATCAGATTTGGAGTGTAGCGCAGCAAAAGACAAGTATTCAAGCACTTGTTCAGCAATTCCATGCCAATTGGTGGAAATGGAGCGTACTGGTGTGCATTGAAGTGTTTGCAACGGATAATGTGGTATAGTAATCTCTATAGTTAGATTTTAGAGATCTTATTGCCAGTTAGCACAGAGCGGTGATCAGGCATAAAAAGACAGTTCACTGTACGCCCTCAAACACAACGGCGGTCTGAACGGAGATGCAATCGGGCTACCATTACTTGAGAAAGCAGATCCCATGCTCAAAATGGCCCAACTACTCTAAGACCATTGGGGAAAAGTTGTCAATACCGTGTGTCTTACCTAAGGTCAAACGCTACTGAGCCTTCGATCAGCGCACCAGTTGATTCGTGATATCCCGGAGGGAAGTTGCTGACAGCGTAAGAAATATTTCATGATCGTGCTCCACCTGAGGTAATATGCGCTGCAAGGCATAGCATTTCCAACGGAGCAAGATCAAAGCGTGACGACCAAGTCAGGTTTCTTGCACTTTTGTTGGCGTTATAGAGACGAAGAGTTTGCTTACCAGGATTGTGGGCACCCAGTGAACTAAAAGATAAGTTGGTCCCGGAGCCCGAAGGACGTAGTATTTTACGAGAATGAGATCGTGAGGCAAAAATACAACTTGTGAAGATCCCACAATGCATGGGTGTTCTTGTTGATATTACACGCAGAAAGAAGCATCCTACAAGATGACCACAGGGAGGAAGAAGAATGCCAGAATCAGAACAAGGAAGAAGGTAAGAAGAAACCAGTCGTAGGGGATCAAGAGACAATTTGAAGATGATAACAGTTGATGCACGAGAGGGTGATTGAGAGCAGGAGGAGCCAGGAGAACCCCATTCCATCAGGAAGGATGTGAAAGCCTCAGTTAAGAAGTTCAACCAGAGGTAGCGTCCAACCATCTACAAAGGGTTACCCCCTAGTTCTGGAGTTAGCGATTGTTGAAGAGTACTGGATGAGGGGGACAAAGCCCAAGATGTGCAAAATCCTTGCAAAGATAGAGATTACTGGACAAAAAGCCATGCAAGAAGAGATTGAATCTTTGAAAAAGCAACTATGACACGTATGAACTGGTGAAACTCCAAAAGGGAACTTCCAAAAGGGAAGAGAACACTCAAGAACAAATGGGTGTACAAACTGAGGAAAGATGATGGCAACCTAGTGAGATACAAAGCTCGATTGGTCGTTAAAGGTTTTACTCAAAAGAAAGGTATTGACTTTGATGAGATTTTTTCACCAGTTGTGAAAATGAGTTCTATTCGAGTTGTACTAGGTCCTGTAGCCAATTTGAATATTGAGTTAGAGCAGCTTGATGTAAAGACCGCATTTTTGCTTGGGGATCTAGAGGAAGAAATCTATATGGAACAACCAGAAGGTTTCAAGATCAAGGGAAAAGAGGACATGGTTTGTCGCTCTTTGAAGAAGAGCTTGTACGGTTGAAACAGCACCTGCGACGAGTATGTTGATAAAAAGTTTGATTCTTCATGTGAGACGTCCAAGGATACAAAAGGACAGATACAGATCCTTGTGTATGATGTCAGAAAAATTCAAACCTGATCGTAAACTTTATCATCCTTTAACTTCTTATATGTTGATGATATGCTAAGTTGTAGTGACAGAAGCACTGATATGCTAATTGTTGGACCAGATGCACACATGATTAGCAGGTTAAAGAGAGATTTGTCAAAAGCATTTGACATGAAGGATTTGGGATCGGCAAGGCGAATTCACGGAATGGAGATTATTCGAGACAAAAAGTCCTGTTATGGTTATCGCAGGAAAAATATATTGAACGGGTTCTAGAGAGGTTCAATATAAAAAATGCTAAACCAGTTAGCACTCCGCTTGTTGCTCACTTCAAGTTGAGTAAGAAATACTACCCATCAACAGAGAAAGAAAAAGGAGATATGTCAAATGTTCCATATTCTTCAGCGGTCGGAAGTTTGATGTACGCAATGGTGTGTACGAGACCAATGATTTATCGCTCAGCAGTTTGGCCGGTAGTAAAAGACCTAAAATGATTTACTGTCAAATCCCACCAGAAGGACACATTGGGAAGCAGTAAAAGATCGATCTTCTATGAGGTACCTGAGAGGGGAACTACACAAGTATGTTTAACTTTGGAGATGAAAAAGTCGCTTGTGCACTGTGGTTACACAGATGTAAGATATGGTCCGGGTGATCTTGAAACAGAACCAAATCTACATCCAGGAGGATTAAACTTCTCCATTACACATATCAACAGGGGGAGCTATTCATTAGCATGCCAGATTTACAAATATAATGTGTTTCAAATAATCACACGTGACCGAAGCAGAGTACGTTGCAAGCAACTTGAACAGGAAAGAAAATGCTTTGTTAAAATGATTTTTCAAGAATTGGGTGTCAACAGGAAAGAAATTAGTATGTTTATTGTGGATACGTCAAAGTGTCGTTAGACTTGGAGCAAAAAATTACTATTGTATCTATGCTACCGGTGACGAATGCAATTGAGTAAGATATCATTGGCTTAGATCTTGCCTATGGAAGAGAAAGCCAGTTTCAGTTGCGAAAGATCCATCACAGACAGAAATGCCTGCAGATATATTGACAAAGGTTCTGATTACCGAAGGAGAAGTTCGAGCTATGTGTCAATTAGCAAGATACGCATGGATGAGATGAATAGTCACCACCATGTAGCTCGAGGAGGGAGAAAATTTTGGTGGGGTCCCTCCGACACCTGGGACCCCACCAACAACATTTGAATAAGAAACAAATAAATATATATAAAACATGTTTTTGTTTAGGTTGGCAGTCAAAGATAACTGCCAAACAAAGCGTAAGAAAAAAAAAGCAGTTCATGTGTATTCAAAAGGACGTGCCAAAAAAAGAAAGAAATAAATAAAAAAACTTATAAGTTTCGGACGCTAAGTGGACGCGTGATTAACGCGTCCACTGCGTCCCCTTCTCCTATGAAAAGGAGAATGATTTTCACTTCAAAGTGTACAAAAACAAAAGCATAGAAATACATAGAATGTATAGAAAATTTTAGGAAAGGGTTCCTAAAATTGGGCAAGAGAGAAAATAGTGAGAATTGAAATTTTTGGGGTGTTTTTGTTAAACACTTAGAGTACCACTATTTTTGTAATCTCTTTTGTACCTACTATTTTTAATAGAATAATTATTCCGAGTTTTTGTCCCGTGGACGTAGCCCATAACAGTTGAAGGGTGACAAAATTGAACGAAAGCCTCATAACAGTTGGAAGCGGTGAGACCAGTAAATCTTGATGTTCTATTTTCAATCTGGCAATTTACAGGTAAGGCACTATATTAATTTTGTATACCTTGATTATTATTTTCTGGGGATTTACGGTAATTATTTAATTTTTACCGTGATTATTATTTCTGGTGGATTCGATCGTCAATATCTAATACGTAATTATTGGAGCATTTTTCACGGCCCCACCTCGGGATAAATTATAATCCCAACAGGGACGACTGCTTTTATTGTCTTTGTTGTTAAAGGTCTGATTGGTGTTTACGGGACTATGGATTCTTGAAAATCATCCCAAATTCTGAAAAGAATTATATATTAATGTAATAGTTTTGTCCTAAATCTCTCGTCTCAAAAGTAATTATGTGATGGGATTCGCACTTTAATTGAAATCGATGCATATTATTTCAAGTTCCATTACATTCAATCATGTCCAAAAAAAATGGTATTTTTGTCCTATTTTTATTTAAAATTCTATATATTTCCTTTTTTTTATGAATTTCAAATCATGTTAATAAAAATTATTTCATCATTTTTACTTTTAGTTTTTCAATATGAAAAAAATAACACGCAGTTTCCTAGCCTGACACAGCTGGTTGGCGTATAAATTGAATCAATTAATTAAACATAAAGATTTTTTCCTCTATTGTTATTATTTAGGACAATAACGAGAATAGGTTAAGCCTCTATAATCATGAGCCAACCACTCTAAAGATCTAGAGGGAAGCAAGACCACAGTTAGAACAGCTGGTTTTAATTTTAAAATTGTTGATTCCGGTGATAAAAAAGGTGAAACCTAAACCGAACCTTTTTAAGGCTGTTCTGGAATTGACATTTTCGATTTTTTTCAAACTTTGAACCAAAATTAAATCATTTAGTTCAAATTTTTTAAAATGCTTTTTTTAGATTTGTAGCTTAAATAAATAAATATTACTAGTGGAAAAAACTAAATCAATTTAATAATAATTTTTAAAAGTTACTTTAAAAAATTATAATAAAATAAAAAATAATTTGGGAGTTTCTTTATGAAATTATATTTTACGGTTTTAAATCGGGACCATCGGTCTCGATTTCAAAAATTAAAAAATCAGAACCAAACTTTAAGTATACAGTTTCAGTTACAATTTAATGCCGATTTTAACTAATTCGATTATAATTCGATTCAAGTTTGAAATCAAATCATTGTTGTCCCTACCCGGAGGGGATCGTCCAACACGTGAAGCCCCAAAGACAAAGAAGATGCATACGAAGCTAGTTAGTCCCCACAATAGTTAGCCTCGCAATACACATGCAACAAAGACTTGCTTTTTATATTGTCTTTTAAAAACATTAGTCTTTTTTTTGACGTGCAGATTTTTATTTTTTATACTTTTTTAATTTTTTATCTATATAATATTAAAACATAAGTTTTTGTTTATATTAAAATAAATACAATTGGTTAATTTATCTATATAATATTAAGAAACATTTACAGTTGTTTATTTAAAAATTTATTTTTTATACTTTTTTAATTTTTTATCTATATAATATTAAAACATAAGTTTTTGTTTATATTAAAATAAATACAATTGGTTAATTTGTATTAGATTTTAGCTTATAAACTACTTACACTGTTATTTCTTATGTACTTGATTCTATTTTTATATAATAAGGTGGTCTCAAAATAAAGTTTTATCCAATTTTTATTCCTAATCCTTCAGTCTCTAATTTATAAATACAGATTCTTAAAACCCTGATAGGTGCTCAAAAAGAAAATCAAGTGATCACTCAATCCCTAACCATTGCCCTCAATCCCAAATCAATATCTATATACTGCTATAATGAATAATAATAATAATAATTTTTTTTACTGGTAGGTAAAAGAAAAGAAATTAGAAGATGATTTAAATTAATAATGTTAATCATTTAGCTATAATGGTAATATTACTTATCCAGTGCATTAGAGAAAAGAATATATGAACATGTACAACAACTCTTGAAACCCAAAACAGAAATATACAGTTGTAGTTTTTTCAATTTCATAAACACTATTTTCTTTTAAGTCAAACATATTTAGGATATTAAAGAAAAAATATCAAGAAAATTAAAAATGCTTAATCAGGAGGCTATCTATTTATTGCAGGGGAGAATCTCTTACTAAATTAAAGTGATAGTGGACGAATTAATTCACTAACGAAAAATAAAATAATAAATAATAAATTTTTATTAAGAATAAAACGATTTTAAGAACTCAACATATAATAAAAATAAATTATATTAAAAAATTACCAATTTAAATTTCAAAAATAACTCTAGAAATGCTATAATAATTAAATTTGATTTTGATGGACAAAAAAAAAAAGTTAAGTCAATAAATGAAAATTACAAAGCAAATCATGCTAAGAGCCAATATTGGTCAGTTAATGAGTTTATTCAAATATTTTGTTTCTCTATTGTTTTAAGTTGCAAATTTAAAATAAATAAATAAGTTAATTAATTAAAATAAAATAAATAAGGTTAAATTTACAGTACGTAATAAAAAAAATTACATAAAAAGGAAAACGTTATATCCTCTTTCCAATAAGCCCACAATTTTTCTACAACCATACAAAAAAAAATAAAAAAAAAAGAGCATACTTTTTCTTCTTTTTATGTATATATATTTATTTATTTAAAAAATTAATTTTAAAAATTATATTCTAAACTCAAATTAGCCTACCCAGAAGGGAAAAGCTGCTCTAAGTGAGTATTGATCCATCTATGAGATCGAACCCCTCGACCTTACCTAAAGAAAAAAGTGTTGCAATCATCTCATCCAAATACTTTATTGTCGTAAAAATGCTAATTAATCGAACAATTGTACGCCTATAAAACCTATTTTGAATATTCTAAAAAAAAAAAAAAAAAAGAGCATACTTTTTCTTCTCTTTTATTATATATATTTATTTATTTAAAAAATAATTTTTAGAAATTATATTAAATCAAATTAGCCTAAGAAGGGATAAAGTGCTCTAAGTGAGTATTTGATCCATCTATGAGGATCGAACCCTCGACCTTACCTAAAGAAAAGAGTGTTGAATCACTCATCCAAATACTTATTGTCGTAAAATGTAATTTTCGAATTGGTACGGCTAAAACTATTTTTGAATATTCTAAATTTCATTAAGGATGATATCGAAAATTTCATTATTCTCCCACATTTTCATATTTATATATAGTATAGATAATTATTTTTATTGCTTTTTAATTGATGGATTAACTTTTCATTGTTAACTTTTTGTTTTTTTTTTTCAAAGAAGTCTTCTTCGGTGCGTAGAAAAGTTCTGTTTTCCTTTTTTCTTTTTTTTTTTTTACAAGTAATTGGTGACTTTGTTTTTTGAAAAATCTTTCTAGGGAAAATATTTATCTTGAATGATATTTTTTAAATAATTAATTTTCTATTATTTGGTTGTATATTTAATTAGTTAAAAATATAAAAAGTTTTAATTTATGATATTAGAAAAATATTTATAATTATAGGAATTTTGTATTATAATAATTTAATATTAAATATAAAAAGTGAATACTTTTCAAAAAAATGCATAAAATCAAAAATGATAAATCATCATAATTATAGGTGATTGGTGATGGTGGCGGATCGTAACTGGTGATGAATTAATAAATTTTTGTTATAAATTAATAATAAATTTAACAATATCCAGAAAATATTCTCTTCTTTTGAAATAGAAAGTCATTTTCCTTTAAATGGCTTAGTTTTTTCTTTTGTTAGAAATATTTCAATAGTGGATAGTTGTGTATAGCAATTTAAAGTGAAAGTATTTAGTGAAAATAGTTATTTGATTAACTGTTAAATTTAAAATAATAAAACAGGAATATGTAGAGCTTGTTAATTTATAAAAAAATAATGGATCTAAGTGTAAAACAATTATCTATTAATTATTCTAAAATACTATATATTTCATTAGACATTATTTTAACCTCTAAAAGCTATTATATTGATTACATTGCGAAACAGACCATTTCCAAAATTTTGTTGTATCTAAGGAAAACTGTATCATCTTCAACAAACTGAATGAATTACTTTCCAATCTGATATGATTCAGTTACCAAATACTATTTGCAATATTACTTTAGTGCAATCTTAGACAATGCTTATTATGAAATAAAAATTATGAGTGTCTAAAAATTCTCTCTAGTCTCTGCAATATCTAAATTTTCATTTTTTATTTAACATATCTCTCTGTTTACTTTGCTCTAGTCTCTTGTGTACTAAAATTAGCTGTTGCTACAATACAAACTATATAATCCATAGAAAGGGGATTCATTCAATTATCGATACATTCGTTAAATTTGACAGTTTTTTAGTTTTCAAAAGAATTAAGAAAATGATTGAATAACTTAAATTTTAGAAATTTTGTCCTATAATTAATATAAAGGCTAAATGACAATAAAAAAAAAAACTTGAATTTTGATTGTTTTTACAATTTTAGCTTTTTTTTTTTTTTGGCTATTGTGCAATGAACTTATTTTTTCATTGTGATTATGGCCTCCATCATCTGTCTGTTATGAAGTTGTCGTGATATTGCCATTAGTGGAATCCATATTTTCACACAATAGCATCACAAGAGCAAAAAAAAAAAAAAAAAAAAAAAAAAAAAAAAAAATGTCTAAAATGATAAAAAAAAAAAAAAAAAAAACCTATAAAAAAAAAAAAAAAAAAAAAAACCTAAACTCTAGCTTTTTTGCAATTTGAACCAATTTTTCCTTTAAATTTTGACAATGTCAGTTATTTCATAATATTTGCATATACATACTTACCACAAAATTAATTATAGTTTAATCCTATAAAATTTAGATTTTCTTGATTAATTCTCCACAGTATAATCTATCACTCTACCATATACAATTTATAATTTAATTATATGTTTAATTCAAAATACGAAAATAACATTACAACATTATATTATATATTTTGCATTCTACCTAAATTAGAAAATTTTGAAATTAAAAATTAAATTATCGTAAAACAAACTAATTTACTATTAAATTAAATAAATTTTTAAATTAAATAATTTTCAAAAATCTAAATGAAATAAATAAGTTTATAGCATTATTTGCCAAAATAAAAAGAATTGACTAAATTGCATAAACAATCCAAGTTCATGCTCTTGTTAGTTATTTAAAGTTTTTTTGCCGAGCGGCACGATGATATACCGCTAATGACGTCACAACATGGATCCCACTAATGACAAAGCCAACAGGCAACAACTTTTAAGGCACAAGCACGAATAGGGGTGAGCAATTTCGGATATAACCGAAAATTCAAACCCAAATGAGTAATTTTGGTTTGGTTCGACTGTTAATAGCTCAATTTTGGTTTGGATCAGTTAGTTATAAATATTAATTTGATTTTTCGGTTATGGTGCGATTAATTTGATAAAAACTTCGGTTAATCCAAATTAACCAGATTATTTTTTTTAGGAAAAATTATTATTTCGTCCCTGATGTTTGTCATAATTATTTAAGTAGTCTCCGACATTTATACATATATTTATAACATGCCTGAAGTTTGCCGCCGTCATATTAATTGGTCCTTCCGTAAAAAAAAAATACACTTTTTCCGTTAATTTTGAGAAGAAAAGACGAAATTATCCTTTGAAAAAAAATTTTATCCTTTGAAAAATAATTATTTTGTCCCTGAAGTTTGGCCCAATAATTATTAATAGTACTCCGGAACATTTATACAAATATTAATAGACGTCACTGAGGTTAACTTCAGTCATATTAATTGGTCATTCCTTAATATTAATTGGTCATTCCATAAAAAAATATACACTTTTTCCATTAATTTTGAGTGGAAAAGACGAAATTATCATTTATAAGTTTTCATTGACATTATTATTAATCCATTTCCTCTAAAATATCTAAAACTCACATTTTCACCATCTTCCTCAACCCGACGCGGTCTTCATTGCCACCACCGTATCAATGAAAACTATCATCTCTATAACTAAATCACCACCAAAACTAAAACCCAACATCCAAACTCAATCAAGTCATCATCACCCTTCATCCATTTATCTCTCTCTTCTTGATTAGAGGATTTAGGATAGTTTAGTGAAATAACCCGAATTTTTATTTTTAAAGATTTTTCATTTAAATTTAATAAACTGACAGCGTAGAAACTGTATGTAATTATTTAAATGCAAATTAATAATTTGTACAGTGATAAAACGAATCGAAAACCAATTGAAAATCGGCAAATCAAACGAAAACCAAGATTTGGGCTGAATCGAACCGGACTCGAATCGAATCAACCCAAACCATCTAGAAACATCTCCTTTCTTTTTTTTTGTTCTTCTTCAACGCTCATCTCCCTCACCATTTTTGCGCCATCAGTCCACCATCGACACTGCCATCAGCACACTGCCAGCGCCACCTCCTCTTCTTCTTCTTCTTTCTCTTCTTTTCTTTCTTTCCTTCTCCTTTCTCTTCTGCGTTTCTGCTACTGGTGAGAGAAAGCCACAACGAACTGCGACTCCACCAGGCCAGGACGGATCTTCATCGCGCCGCCGTCACCACTGCCGCTCGATCTCTCTCCCTTGCGTTCATTCTCAGGAAACCCAGTGGCTCCGCTAGTGATCCTCGGACAGGTTGCGTCTCCATCCCTCCCTCCTTTCTCTGTTTCAGGCGAGCGAAGCTCTCTGTGGAGCGCACTCACCTGGACTGGTTCGGTCGCGACTCCAGCCACCCAGATCGAGCCTCTGTCGCACCACCAGCGATCTTCTTCTTCTTCCAACAGGTCTGTTCCGCCTTGCATGTGGCCACAGTTCGGTTGCCGCTGCTCCAGCACGATTCCGGCCACCCACTTGCACCTCCAGCGCATGTAGCTTTGATCCGGCACGCGTAAACCTCCGATCTAGCGAAATCCGACAAGAAAAATTATACTTGGGGTATAAATCAATTTTTGCTAATTCTCAGAATTTATTTTAGTAATTTGGGTATAATTTAACTTAGTAATTTTAGTTAATTAATTAACTTAGTAATTTTAGTTAATTAAATTAATTTTAGTAATCTTGATTAGTTAATTTAATTTAGCAAGTTTGATCGGTTGAATTAATTTGATTTAGTGTTGATCCGTGGATTAATAAAAATATACTTGATTAATTAAAATTAAATTCTGGTAATAAATAAAATTGTTGGGAAATTATGATTCATGGAATTAAAGAAAAATTAACAAAATATTGTTGATGTGAATAAATGTGGAGAACGGGACTAATTGACTGGATTGATTGTCCGATGGATTGGGCTGTGAGAACCTGAAAAATAATTGAATGAGTTAATTGATGGATAGTTAAATTTTTAGGAGAAGTGTTGCTGAAATTTTGATAGAAAATAAAATTAATTATAGAAATTAAATTACTTATAGAGATTAAATTATTTATAGAAATTAAAAATATAGAATATATAGAATAAGATTATTAGAGTGATAAATAAATATTTTGTCTGATATAGTTATTTTTCGGTGCCATGCTTAAATTTCTTAGATCGCCCGAATCCGTCTAGTGCTTCTCCTGGACAGAATCAAAGCTAGAACTTTGATTTTCATCACTGTGAGTAATAATAAATAATGCATATCAGCATTGCATTTGCATAGCATTTACATATATCTTATATTGTGCATTTTATACATTCTATTATGTCACTGGTACCGTATAAATATATTTTACGATTGCACATTTGAATGAATTGTTTGATTAATTGTGTTATGACTATACTGTGCTTTATTCGTGTGGAATTGGGATGAAGTGGGTCACCACGGGTTTGTGAGACCGATACTGTGATATGGATCCGACTGATATACTGTTTACTGTAATATGGATCCGACTGATATACTGTTTACTGTGATATGGATCTGTAATATTGATATACTGTTTACTGTGATATAGATCCGTAATACTGATATACTGTTTACTGTGATATGGATCCGACTGACATACTGTTTACAGTGATATGGATCCGTATACTGATATACTGTTTATTGTGATATGGATCCTGAAACTGATAATCTGAGAGGATGGGTCGTGTGATAGTACGGCTCGTCGGGGGTTTCGGTGACTCCACTGATTAATTTCTACGTGATGTGATTATTTGAAGGTGATATTGTTTGTGGGTACTGATATGATGGCATATGAGTGACTGTTGCGTGTTCATTCAGTATACTAGGGTGCATTTTGTGTGACTGTATGTGGTGTGTATTATTTATTATTATACTAGTGCATTTTGTGTTGACTGTAATGTGGTGGTGTCATTATTTATTATTTATTCACCTGAGTTGGCAAAACTCATCCCCCCAACAAACCTCCAGGTACTAGAAGCAGCTGACTCGACTGAAGTTTTGCTCTTCACCGCAGAGTTATAAAATGTAAACTTTAATATTTCTGATGTTTAATTTTGGATGTATAAATTATTCTATAGATTATTATTGAACTCCGCAGTTATAGGGTTGTGTATTTAAATTAGGCCTTTCCGTTTGCACCATGCTATAAATTAATTAGTGTGTAATTAACTGTAGATGAACCAGTAAGCCCATATTGCGGATATGATTTATCGTGAATAGACCCTTGTTAAATTTTATGTATCCTTGAGATTGGGCCAAATGGTTGAATATTTCTATAAACTTATATCGTAACTCATATGGGCTCACTGTTCTTAAGAAATTGGGAGAGCTATATAGATAGATTGCATAATTTAGGCTTACTACGGGACTCGGGGGCCTTAAGCTTACCTGGGCCCTAGTGTCGGTCCGGCCCATGGAAACGGGTCCTGACATTTAGTCATTCTATTAAAAATTAACAGCAAAAAGTGTGTTTTATTAAAAATTAACAGCAAAAAGTGTGTTTTTTGGACGGAAGGACCAAGTAATGTGATGGAAGAAACCTCAGGGACGTTATAAATATTTGTATAAATGGCGGGTACTACTTAAATAAAACTCAGCAACAAAATAATTATTTTCCCTTTTAGTTTTGTTGGTAATCTGGTTATGGAGATGATACTTGATAGAGACATAGTGGTGGCAATGAAGACCGCGTTGGGTTGAGGAAGATGGTGAAAATTTGAGTTTTAGGTATTTTAGAGGAAAGGGATTGACAATAATTAGGTATTTTAGAGGAAAGAGATTGACAATAATGTCAATGCAAACTTATAAAGGATAATTTCGTCTTTTCCACTCAAAAATTAACGGAAAAAGTGTATTTTTTTTATGGAAGGACCAATTAATATGGAAGTAAACCTCAGGGACATTATAAAGATTTGTATAAATGTTAGGGACTACTTAATAATTATGGCAAACTTCAGGGACGAAAGAATTATTTTTTCAAAGGATAATTTCATCTTTTTCTCTCAAAATTAACTGAAAAAATGTATTTTTTTGATGGAAGGACTAATTAATATGACGGTGGCAAACCTCAAGGACGTTATAAATATGTGTATAAATGTCGAGGACTACTTAAATAATTATGGCAAACCTCAGGGACGAAATAATAATTTTTCCTTTTTTTATTCTATACAATTGTCTATAAATTTATAAACATACGTATATAATTGTTTTAAGACTGTAAATTGTAAATTTGGAGACAGAAACACATATATTGAAAAATTTTGAATTTGAATATTTTCTCGTAATACTAATTCCGTTATCCGAACGGTTGTGATTTTTTGTAATAAAAATGCATACCAATGGATTCAGTTATTTTTAGTTTTATTTTAAATATGGTTTGAATTGGATAATAGATTTATGAAATTCGTCTATATTCGGATTGAGTTATTCAGTTTAGATTATTTTGGATTAGCCGAATGCTCACCCTTACATACGAAGGGTATAATTGCAATCCAAAAAATAAATCCACGGTCACCAATTGTCAAAATTAAAATAATTAATTGAAATTACAAATACAACCAAAGTTGATGCTTTTTTATTATTTAGCCAAATATAAAATGTCATTATTTTCTTTTTCATTATTTTTTCGGTTAATGTTAAATTTTCAAACATATCCTCCAAAACTCTAGCTAGGTTGGGTATATTATTGAAGTCTATTTGGGATTATAGTTGGGTTTCATAAGTTTTTCCTGGATTTTTAATAAAATGAATTTATTTTGCGGAAAAAAAAAACTATCCTTCAAAAAAAAAATATATACTATATATAATATATAATATATATATATATATATATATATAATATATATATTAAATAGGGTATACTTAATCATGCCAAAATTTAGACGGAATTGATTTGAATGAAAATGAATTTTTTTAAATTTCTTAACAAAAGATTAAAGTATTGATAATATTATAAACCTGACGGGGCTATAAACTTTTTTTTCTATAGACTTCTTTCTAAGTATTATATTCGTACGGCTTGCTTTTTTTTTTTTTTTTTTTTTTTTTTATTTTCATTTTTAAATCAAATGAAGACTTGCTTTTGATATTGCGTTCTTAATTATTCATTTCATGACTGCTTGTTATTTACGTTTTAACATTAATTGGTGTGTCCATGTATGAGAGATCATGGCCATATTGATACTGGATTAATTTTATAATTATCCATGTAAAAGTATAAGTCGCCAAATTTTACAATTCTCGTGCATTAGGAGTTAGCAGCCATCATTGAATTTACTTTATTTTATTTTATTTTATTTTTGATAGTGCAGTGCTGTCCATAACTTTTTTTTTTTTTTTTTTTTTAAATTTTTTTTTTTTTTTTTTTTAATCTATAAAAGCAGTAATTAAATGACTCTCATGACTCGGTAATATTATCAATTAGCAATCCTAATCATCTATTACTGCCCCAATTAGTTTTCAACTCCCATTCATTTCCATTTGATTTTTTCAAAACGTGATAATGCATGACAATTACTACTCCCTCCAATGTTTCTCTGTGTTTGTTTTGCTCCTTCTAATGGACGTGAGACCAGCTTTTGCAGTTGGAAATGATTCTGTTATGTGCAAAGAAAGGGAGAGACAAGCACTCCTTAACATCAAACATGACCTTATAGATTACTAGCGTTACCTCTCTTCTTGGGAAAGTGAAGAAGACAAAAGAGATTGTTGCAAATGGATGGGTGTCACTTGCATCGACCGAACAGGTCATGTTACAGAACTTGATCTTAGTTTCATGCATTTGAGAGGTAAGATGAGTCATTCCTTGCTTGAACTGAGACATCTAACTGACTTGGATTTAAGTTTTAATGATTTTGGCGGCACTCAGTTCCCAATTGATCATCAAACTGGTTCCCTCACCAATTTGATATTCTTCGAACTCTCAAATGCTAATTTTGGTGGAACCATCTCTTCTAATGACATTGGAAACAACAAGTGGGTTTATGGTCTTTCTTCTTTAATCAACCTAGATCTGAGTGGCATTCTACTGATTAACCCCAATGATTGATTGCCAATACTTAACAACAAGCTCGTTCACATTCATGAATTGTGGCTAAGTTCTAGAATCCTTCGGGAACTTGTCTGGATTGCACATTCTAGACCTATTAAGTAACAAGTTCAACGTACAACTTTTTGACTTGATCTAAAATCTATTCGGATCCACTGAGAGATCACTGGAGGAATTACACTTGGACAAAAATCAAATAACAGGTACAATACCAAATGATCTTGCAAGATTTTCATGTTTATCAATTCCATCACTTGGAAACAACCATTTGAATGGAAGCATAAACAAAAGCATTGCACATCTGTCTAAACTCGTAAGTTTGAATCTTAGTTGGAATTCATTGGATGGTGTCATTGAAGACCACTTTTCAACTCTATTAAAATTACAACTATTGGATTTATCAAATGATGTATTTTCTGAAATGCCTCCCAATTATTTTATGAATATGCAAACTTTAATGTTCTTGAATTTAAATAATAACAATTTGTCTAATGAAATTCCTCCTTTTATAGGATCTCTTACCAAATTTGAAACACTAAATTTAAGAAACAATAAATTATCAGGAAAGTTATCTTTTTCTTTAAAAAATTGTATTAATTTAAAATTCTTTGACCTAAGTGATAACAAAATATCAGAAAACATACCCATTTGGATTGGGAAAAATTTATCATCTTTGCAATATCTTAGCTTGAAATCCAATCAATTCTATGGAAGCATGCCTTTGCAACTGTGCCAATTGATAAATATTTAGACATTAGATCTCTCTATAAACAGTATAAATGGAACCATACCAAATTGCCTTAACAATTTAATAGCTATGGCTACGGGGAATTCCAATGAAACCATTAATCATGAATACTTGTACATCGCGTCGAGTGGCATTACAACTATTTTTTAGTAAATTGACGAGGCATTGATTTTTTGGAAGGGGATCAAGTATGAATTAGATAAAAATCTTGGAAGGTTGAGGATAATTGATTTTTTAAGTAACAAATTAGAATGAGAGATTTCAAGAAAAATAATCATCCTCGCAAGTCTTGAACAATTGAATTTGTCCAATAACAGGTTGAGTGGTGTAATTCCTGGTGAAATTGGTGGCATGAATAAATTAGAGTCACTCAATTTATCTCAGAATCAACTATCAGATAGACTTTCTGCAAGTATGTCTCATTTGAATTTCCTGAATGCCATAAATTTGTTACATAATAATTTTTCCGGAAGGATTCCATCAAGTGCTCAACTCCAGTCCTTCAGTGCTTCTGCATTTAGTTATCATCCAGCATTTTGTGGACTCCCACTTCCACAAAAGTGTATGGGAGATGATATTCAAGATTCTTCCAATGGTGATGAAAGAGATAGCGAAGAAGATGAATTCAAGAAATCACTCTATTTTGGAATGGGGCTTGGATTCTTTGTATGGTTCAGGGGAGTTTTTGGTACTTTACTGATGAAGAACTCTTGTAGACATTCCTTTTGCAAGTTTCTGGATGAATGGAGAGATTGGTTTTGCATGCTAATAATAGTGTGTACTTGATGAAGAGATTGGTACAAATCAAGGTAAGATCTTTTCCTCTTTCTATTAAAATTTTTACCATTGACAATAATTAAATTTATATCATATGGACATACTTTCTTTTCTTTTCTTTTCTTTTCTTTTCTTTTTTTTTTTTTTTTTTTTTCTTTTCTTTTCTTTTCCCCTTTTCTTTTTTTTTTTTTTTTTTGACCAATTTTTTTTTTTTTTTTTTGACAATTCTGGATGCTGATTATGAAACATTAATTTTTGTGCAATTGTTGTACTATGAAGCATTAATTTAGATTGAAATTTTGGAATATAAAATTTAAAACGAAATGCATTATAAAAAATTGTTGTATGAAAATAAAATGGAATTGTAAAATAAATTCCATGTTCTAAAATTTTAATCTTAAATTTTTATTTATTTTTAAAATATAATATATTAAATTGAATGATATATATATGCAATAATATAATTTAATTTGAATCATGATACTTAATGGAGTAAACTAATATTTGAGATTTGGTAAATTAACAATTCAACCCATTTTTCAAAGTTAAATTATTTAAATGGTATTAAGATACACTGGCGAAGCTAGGATCCTAAAGTTAGTGAGGACACATATGTATAATATATATTTTTTAGTATAAGAAATTTAAAAATAAATTGAATTATGTAATAAAAATCTACAATTTTCATTCACAATACAAAAAACAATTATTAAGCAACTATTAAGATATAATCACATTTTTTTAAGATTAAGATATAATCACATTTATAAAATACCTATTATCTCAAAAATAAGTTAACTATTTATTACACTGTATAAAGTACATATTAAATATGATAAGAATATAATATATGTTTAATTATTATTTTTAATAAATTTTTTAATTTGATCGGTTATAATTATTTACTACAATTAACTTATTATTATTATTTACAAAATTGAAAATTGATTAGTAAGTTAGTAATTGAATTGGTGCTGCTGCAGGCGGCCATTTCCAATTTGTGGACAAAATGAGACCGGCTGTCTTTTGACAATAGCTAAGGTAATAATTAATTTAATTTTTCTTTGTAATTAAATTTACATTTAATTCATGATTCACTGTACTAATTATCTTTTCTTTTGACCTTGTTTCTCCTCCGTTTGTTGATATGGCTAACAGGAGTTGCTGCTTCTCAAGCGTGCGTTTGGGTTAATGTCAAAAAAAAAAAAAAAAAAAAAAAAAAAAAAAAAAAAAAAAAAAGCGTGCGTTTTTGGAAAAAAAAAAAAAAAAAAAAAAAAAGCGTGCGTTTGGGTCGGTTGTTTAAGTTCATTTCGTTGTTGTTCTTCATTTTGCTTATGCATGTGTTTATTTGTCCTAACGTACGTTCTCTTCTATGATTATAGAATAGTACCGTATTAAAATAACATTAAGATTAAAATATTATTTGATATTTTCGCATACTAAATAAAAATAATATTCCAAAATAGAAAATGTATTTTAACAGTACAAAAAATAATTAGTTATATAAAAGAAATTAATAATAGAGAAATTGAAAGATTATTTAAAATCATTCTAAATATAAAAAAATAACCATAAAACTGCAAAACTAATTAAAATAAAAAATAAAAAATAAAAATGTACTTTAAAAACTACATAACCATAGAATAGCTTCAAAAAATTGATCACGGGGATGTACTTCGTAAGTGCACAAATCGTATAAGTAATATAGAAAATATTATTGTCTTCACCGGATTAAATTGTTGATTATTAAACTATTATGTTTTCAATTATCTAGAATTCTAAAGAGCGCAATAGATAAACTAAAATTAAATAATTAATTAAAATATAAATAAAAATAAACAACTATAAAATATATGAACTAATATAATCTAAATTCTAGTCTTGGCAGGGTGAAGCTAGCATTTAGAAAGAAGGGTTAAACCATTATAAAACTTTATTAAAAAGATATTGTAGAGAGCTGGAGGGGCTAGTGTCTTAAAAGCTCCTGTAGTCAAGGTTCAAACTTTGATGTTGCTAAGAATATATATATATATATATATATATAGGAGGGAGCAATTGCCCCTCTTTTGTAGCACGTAGCTTCGCCCTTGGCTATTGGGAGTTGGTATCACATTAGCTAACAGAGGGCCGTTGCAAATATAAATTTTCCACTTTGCATTTGATAGATGATAATAATTAATAATTGCATGCTGGTAATAATGGTTTTCAAATTGACTGGAAGAGGCTTTTAAGATGATTGATGTGGTATCGGTTAGCACCTTAAACGTCTTCACCCATTATTTTCCAAACTTATCAGTACCTGCTTCGTGAAGGTAAGGCTCCACGTCCACTTCCAATTTACATTGATGAAGGACCAGTAGAAGAGGCTATAAATTTCTCAGGGAGACACTTAACTTTATGTCGCATGTTATCTTATGCTTCTTCATGCCAACGAAGAGGGTTAATTTGGCTCTCTGAAGACCATGTTTAATGCCTTCTCTTCAACAAATGACCCACTTGATTACAATATGATCTGGTATCAACAAGCAGTGTTGGAAGCAGTGGGCATTTCTCTTCGAATGATCTTCAAGTTTTAAAAAAAATGGAAAAAAACAGAAAAAGCTAAATATATAAATAACAAAACGGCAAATTAAAAAAAAAAAGGGCAAATGCACTTCAAAAGCTCTAATTTTATGTATTGTCGGTGTCTATTTTGAAGCTTCTATTTTTTATATATTTACTAGTTTTTTTTATGATGTGCATTGTGCATTTATTATACTCGTTATTTATATATATTTAATTTTTTTATTTACATAATATTAAAGTATAAGTTTTTATTTAGATTAAAATAAATAAAATATTTGTTTACATTACACTTTTCCCTAAAAACTACTTGTAATACTATTTCTATGTAATTCTATTTTATATAATGAAGTTATTTCAAAATGAAGTTCAACCTAACCTTTGAACCTAATTTCAGCTCCTATATATATTCTTGAAACCTTAATAGGTGTCTAAAAAGTAAATCAAGTCATCACTCAATTCTCAACTCTCTGTCCTCCAACCCTAAATCAACATCTATATATATTTATAAGGGAAAAGGAAAAAAGATACAAAAAAAATATTACTACTAGGTAAAAGAAAATAAATGAAAAACTGATTCAAATTGTTTAAAAATAACACCAACCAGAATAATAGTTGTAATCACTTTGATTACAATGACAGTATTATCTACTTAATGCATTAGAGAAAGAAAAATTATATAAATGGATTCTTGAGACCAAAAAAAAAATATATAGTTTTAGTTTTTTCCTAGTTTTTCAAGTACTATTTTCTTTTGAGTCAAACAGATTTAGGATATAAAAAAAAAATGTCAATAAATTAAAAATGTTTAATCATCAAGAGACGGTAGTGAAAGCGATAGTAGTTACAAATTGATTCAGTAACCAAAAAGAAAATAAAAAATAAAAAATTATTTTCAGAACTCAAAATATAATAAAAAACAAATTACTCCAATTTGAATCTTAAAAATTAGCCCCTTCTTCAATCGGGAAGGCAATAATTTAATGAAATTTGAGTTTGATGAATGAAAATAATAAAAAAAGACTAAAGTCAAGCCAATGAAAGATATCCAATCAAATTATATAAATATAAAGAAAAATAATATTAAAATAGAAGAATATATTTTTTCTTTTTTATCCATCTCCTAAAATAAAATATTTTAAATCACAATCAAATAATAAAATCAAACATTTAAAAAATAACTTTGAAAAGTTAAAAATTTAAAAATTTTCAAATGCCTTATTATCATATAGATTAAACTAGACTTATCTTCCTTGAGACTCAAAATGCAGGGGGTTAGAGGACATATAAAAAAAAAAAAAATCGTCAATAAATTATTAGAGAAAAAATGGAGATTTAATCATTCAAGAGGACACCGGCGCTTAGAGTCGAAAGCGCTGGTAGTACAATTAACAGAAACTTGATATCGCAGTACACGCGAAAAAACCAAAATGACAAAAAGTAAAGAAAATTAGACCATCTATCAGGACACGCCACAACAATAATAAAAAACAAAATTACGTCCACAACTATGGTCGTCGCACAATATCGTGAACAGAATCCCAATACCCCTTCTAGCTCCAACTCACAGAAAGAAAGAGACAAATAACATATCGAAGAAAAAAAATTATGAGTAATTGGAGATATCGGCCATTGAGACAATAATAAAAAAAGGGACTAAAAGTGCTACAAGGCCAAATAGAAGAAATAATCCAATCAAGGACCAAACTTAGCTCTCAATAAAAAACGAATGGAAAAAAATAATATTAAAATAGAAGAGGACATAATATTTTACTCGATTTTATACCGAATGCACAATCATCCCTCAGAAAATAAAATATATTTTAAAAATATACAAGAGCAAATGGCAAAAATAATACACAAATCCAAACAATTAAAAAAACCCAAGACTAAACTTTAAGAACAAAGGTTAACATAGAAAATGTTAACCACAAAATATAATAATCAAAATGCACTGTGATATATGCAACAAACACAGGAAAACTCAAAAGATACGAATTAATATAATTAACAATAAAAATCAAAAATTCAAACAGAAATTAAAAAAAACTTACAAAAAATTGTAAAAGCGACATAATTAATAACCTCCTCACCACGTAAATTTACTCTTAAACAAACACTAGATATTGCAACAATATAAACGAAAAAACCCTAATCGCAATAAAAATCAAAAAACAGAAAATTTCGAAAAACTCACAAAAAATAACTACTTGTAGCTAAAAATAGCATTAAATGTTTCTTTCACAAAGAAATTAAAGAATGCTATCCAAGAATATTTAGGTAACTCAGACATATTCTATTTACTAGCAAAAATAAAGTTAAAACCAAAAAATTCACCAACCATAAAGTCACAAGCAGCAAGCTTACACATGCTACGCTCGTACGACGATAGTATTATATGGTAACCACAATAACAAGATTATAATCATAAAAGAAAATACGCAATTAAAAAATTGTTAGGAACATCATGAAAAAAAAAAAAAAAAAAGGTATCAAAATACCCTCTTCTATAATACAGAACACATACATTATTAAACAGATTACAATCAAAGTATATTATACCTATACTCATTAAAAGCAGGATTAGTTCCCTTAGTTCACATTAATCTTCTTTACACATCAAAGCACTCATTATCTTCACAACATCACACTTAGCGACCCTACTTATAAAAATGACCTATTGTTTAGACATAATCCAAATTTAAATATATGGCTCCAACTTTGACGTAATGTCTCATGTCTATATTAAGACAACATAAAATTGGTCTGAAACATAGCGAAACCAGTAGATATTGAAACACCCGAATTATTTCATTTTAATGTAAAACTGTCTGAATTTTTATTTTCAAAACTTTAGAATTTTTATTAAATCAAAAACCCGAATTTTTGGATAGTATGGGTTGTTAAGACCGAGCAAGTTTAACTTGAACCTGAATTTGAATTGGGCCCAAGCCCAATAACAGACTGTCCGGAAATTTTGATGAAATAAAAGGGAATTCTACGATATAAACTAATTATCCTAAATTAATTTATTATTATCATTATTTATTGTACTATTAGAAAGTAAATTGAAGTGATGTTTTATGATCCAACTAAATAATTAGATAAATTAAACCGGACCTAAAAATCAATTAACTATGTCGAAACCACACGAATAATCGAAAAATCGAGCGAAAAACTCAAAAACCAAACAAACGAAATGAGCACCAAATCACTGGAATCGGACCGAAACCGGTTTGAATCGAACCAACGGACCGGCACCATTTCCTTTCCTTTTTCTTTTGCTTTTCTTTCTTCCTTCTCCTTCTGCACAGTAGCGTGACCACCTCCTCCTCCTCCTCGTCCCTCTTCTTCGATCTCCTTCCTCCGGCCACCAAATTCGGCAAATGAATACTCTAAAAACATCTACTCAACGCAAGGATGAAGATTATAGCGTAGATTTGAATTGAAATTGTGTCTATTTTGAAGGGTAAGAGTTTGAAGTTTTGGACACCCTTTTTCCGGCGATTCACGCCGTTTCAGGCAAGCCTAGGGCTCAAGGTGAGTACCAAATGACTCCTCTCTTCTTCTTCTTTCATTTGATGGCCTCCTCGTCGACTGTAATGGCCGGAATCGGAAAACCCAAAATGGGTATCACCGAACCTTTCCGATCAATTTCCGGCCAAATAGTCGGAAAACCCAAAATTGGGATTATCACCGAACCTTTCCCGATAATTATTCGGCGGCCAATACAAAATGGGTATCACCGAACCTTTCCGATCAATTTCCGGCCAAATAGTTCGTACCCACCTTGATTTGAATACATATTAATGATCCTCTCATCGAAACAAATAAAATGATAGATTGTTTGTTAATTTTGGTGATGATTTGAATTTCCGACCACCGTGCATGGCGGTCGGCGGCGGCGGTCCGGTGACCGGACGGCGGCACTCCGGCGAGGCCCCGAGAGACAGAATCCTCTTCTCTTCGCGCTGATCATGGAATTGTCGCCCGATTCCCAATGGGTATGTTCTAAGATTAAATTCTTAATTTTTATATATATAAAGAATTAATTGACTAATGAATTTAATCGAGTTATTAAATAGACTAAATTGAATAACAAGATATTAACTTATTGAATTAACTAAAACTTAATAAAAAAAAATATAAAATAAAATAAAATAAAAAATAAATAAATATATATTATATATATTATATATATATATTTATATTAATTATATGAATCATTTATAGTCCTTTGTAAATAATTTAGAATTGATTAGTGTGGCGTATTTGGATTTAGCGAACATTGATTGTTGTTACTTGTTAGGTACTTTAGAATAAACTAATTGTATAATTAGTTTTAGGAACAGTTGGTCAGAGTAAATTACATGTATTTATTTATTATGAATAGAGTGAGTTGAGGAGAAAGAATATAATGAGAATTGAGTTAATTAGTTTAATATGTAGATAAACCAATTGTAGATTCAAAACTAGCTCGTATTGTGCATAAGAGAAGTAAGGCGAATTTTTAATGTTTGGTTAACGGCTTAGTAATTCGAAATAGAATGTGTGTGGATACGGAATGTGTTAATGTAACTTGGGATGTCCTATGTTCATTTTTCTGATATCTAGATATATTAAAATATCAAATTTTTTTAATTAGTAGTATTAATAAATTAAGTTATGGGCTTAAAATTGTTTTAGCTGGTTTGAACAAATTAGTTACCGTAAAACCTATAATTATATAATTAATAATGATCTTAAAATATTGGATTTATTGTTGATTAAGGAAGGTAGTTTGTAATTATTTGTTAGGTTGATGTTTGATAATTTGTTTGTTTTTTTTTATGGAAGGAGGATGGGATTTTAAGAATTTGATGATTTGCCCAGACGGATGGGTCCTGTGTTGCATTGTGATTGAGAAAGAGATAATGATATGTGATATTTGATTTGCAGTGTAGATAGTCCAATTTTTAGGTGAAGGTGCTTTTGCCTTGATTTTGATAGAAATTAGACTAAATTTTAATTAACAACATAATTAATAAGTTTATTTAGATTAGTTCTATAATTTGGTACATAATAAATATAGTGCTACTGATTATTTATTATCTTTAGTATTCATTTAATTATGTACATATTTATTTATTTATTTATTTATTTGCATTGATTTTGGATGTATTTGGTGTAGTACGTTGAGAGAATTGTTTGAATAATTGTGCTGTGCATATATTGTGTTTTGTTTGTGTGGAATTGGGATGAAGTGGGTCACCATGGGACTGTGAGACCGTACAGTTATATGGATCCAATATGATTACCGTTAGCCGGGTAAATGGGAGATCGGCGCCCCCGTGTGCACCTACCGTTACCGTTACCGTTAACCACGGGTTGGTGTAGAACCGTTTACCTTTTGTTTATGTGGATCCTGATTACCGTATACCTTTTTTTGTTGTTTGTGTATATTATACCGTTCACTGTTACATGGTATTCCATTTAGCAGTTACCGGGTTAATTTGGGAGAATCGGCGCCTTTGCTTTTATATTACCGTGTGCACCTCCAGTACCAGATTAAGCTCTAGTTTAACCAAACAGGTTGTGCTTCTCTGTGTTCGTTTTGTCTGCACTGCGGATTCAGTCTAGAAATTTTGATTCGCTTGCCAGTTAGGGTGGCTCTCGGTGCTGTGGTGTGTGGAGCGCGACTTGATGATCCTAGATTGGAATGGAGCCACCGGTTGACTACCTGTATAGGGTATGAAAAGATAAAGAGAAGGATATGAAAAACAATGAGAAGGGCTGTCCAAGTGAGATTTAAGACTCCGAGGTCGGAAATTGTACCCAGTAAATGGGGGATCGGCTTCCCCTGGTGCAATGTTCACGCTTGAGAAACGGATTTGAGCCCAGTGGGAGGACGGCTCAATCGGGGGCTTTCGGTGACTCCACTGACCCAACTTCGCCACGTGATGTTGATAAATATGACAAAGATCGTTAACTAATTCGTGCAGTGCCTGGTGAATAATGCCAACTTGTGGTGACTGGCGCTGATAGATGAACATATAACTAAGTCGGATGACTAGATTGATATATTTTATAGGCATTTTGTGATGAATGCTGTGTTGTTGTGTCAATAATTTTATTATTTCTTGTATACAAACTCTTACATCTCTTTTTTGTTTAAAATTCTTTTCAGGAAGTTAGCTCTTTTTCTTAAGTCCCAGCAGAGTGGGAAGTCTACTCTTTTCAAACTGTTAGAAAAGAGTTTCTACCTAATTTTAGTGATCGGATCTAATTAAATAGATAAATGATCCGAAGGACTGTCATCTGGTATTCATTTTGTTATAGTGGAACTCCGCAGTTTATTTATGGAGATTTGTGTATAATTTTAGGTCGTTTATTTATTATTTATTATTAGATGAAATCATTCTGTAGCAATATTATATAATATTGTATTTGTTAGAGCAGGGTAATTTGTATAATTGTTTAAGATGTTTTAAATTTGGGCACAGAGAGTTTAATAGAATCTTAGCGTTTAATTTATCGGGCAATCAGGATGGGCTGAATGGTTAAAAATTAGATTGAGGATAGGGCTTAATATTTTTTTAGTTTGGTTTCGAGGCGTGGGTACGTAGTCGGTGCTCGGGGGCTTTTTAATGCCTGTGACCGTGGGGCCCCCTGGAGTGCTGGGTTCGGTTCCCGGGCCCATTGGATTCGGGGTGTCGGGGGCCTTAAGCTTACCTGGGCCCTAGTGCCGGTCCGGCCCATGGATTCGGGTCGTGACAATATTATTGAAAATCACATTTTTCCTCCGTATTCTATAGTTATATATAGTATCAATAAATTAAATATAAATTTTTTTGAATAATTAAAAATAAATAAATTAAATAGAATAGGTTAAATGAACTAATAAATATTTATTAAAATTAATTTGATAAAATTTTAAAATATTTATTAGGCGAACTAAAAAATATTAAAATTTCTTATGCATGTGCATGCACCATTAAAAAATTTAAGAGTGTAGAATTTTTAAAAAACTAATGAAAAAATATTTAAATTTCAAAAACTTAAAAGTCATAATTATCTATTTATTTATAAATTATTCAAATATTAAGTGTGTATAGTATTTAAAACTTTAAAATATAAAATTTTTAAAAACTAAAAAAAATCTCTAAAATTCAAAAATTTTCAAAAAATTTGGAAAAATTATAAATTAAATTAAAATTTATAATATTAATTATGTCAAATTTATTTATATATATATATATATATATATATGTATATAATTTAATTAATTTTTTTTCGATTGACTAAAATATTATTTCAGGATATTTTGATAAATTTATTAAAATGTTTTAGAAATTTTTATTATTTCCTCTCTCGAAATCATATTATATCATTTCCACATTTTACTTTGATTCGCAAGGTTTGATGTAATACATTAGATATTGTTACGTGCTCTAGAAATTTATTAATTATTATATTTTTTTAGATATTTGTTATAATTATCATCACTTATAAGATATGCTTAATTTCATTTCTCAAGGATTTTATAATAACTCAAGTAATATAACATTGCGTCATGAGTAGGAATGCAGTGATTATATACCAAATTATCTAGAGTCAAAGATTCGAAATTTGCATTAATACACTATCCGTTCCTAACAGTAGCATGGAATATATTTAAATTGGTTCGGCAATAGCCTCTAAGTATTTTAGGCGAGGATTAATAATTAGCATGTCCCATAATCATTCATCACTCCACAATATATGTATATAATTAATTAATTTTTTTTCGATTGACTATAAAATATTTCAGGATATCTTGAAAATTTATTAAAATGTTTTAGGAAATTTTATTATTTCTCTCGAAATCCTATTATATCCACATTTTACTTTGATTCAAGGTTGAGATACATAGATATTGTTACGTGCTCAGAAATTTATTAATTATATATTTAGATATTGTTATAAATTATTCACCTAAAGAATGCTTAATTCTTCTCAAGGATTTATAATAAACTCAATAATATAACCATCTCAATATAGGAATCAGTTTATATACCAATTTCAAGAGCAAAGATTCGAAATTGCTAATCACATTCGCCTAAACAGTAGCTGGATATATAAATTTCTGCAATAGCTCAAGTATTAGCAATAATAATTGCTGTCATAATCATTCTACACTCATTCTTTAACTAAGATTACCTTTAATCACACTAATATATTCACCAAAATATGTTTTAAATAAAGATAGAAAGAAATTAATTTAAAATTTCTAAAATATTTATATGAACAGTAGTATCTAAGGCTTTATTCTACACTAATTCAATTAATACATCAAATCCTATAATTATACTCAATGAATTCATGAAAAATATACCTAAAACGACCCAAAAATCTTTTTTAAAAATTTTACATTTAAAAATTTAATTGTAAATTTTAACCGATGAAATTTAGTAAAAATATTTTATTATTGCTAAACCAGATCAGTAAATCAATTTTAATTTTTCAAAAATCAAGTCAATTCACTAAATTGGACCAAATCGGTTCGAATCGAACCTGAAAGTCTAGAAACCCAGATTTTTATTTCTTCTCTCTTCATCTTCTTCTTCTTCCTTTTCTCTCCAGCGCCGCTGCCTTCCTCGCCATCGCCCTGCCACTGCCTCTCGATCTCAGTCTCTCTCTTTCTTGCGTCGTCCCCAGCGAGCTCGACGGCGTCTGCGACCTCCGTTCTGATCGCTGCTCGACTCCAGCCACAGCCTGACGCCACGCCTCCTGCTGCTCGCGACTCCAGTGTGCACCACGGCCTCCGGCGAGCGCAGCAAAGGTAAGCTGCTATTCCCCTTCGATCGACAGCTTCTGTCAATGCTTCCTTTGCTCCTCTTTGATTTTCCAGTGAATTCTACAGTTGGATAAGCCACATTTCGACCCTCTTAGATTTATTTTATGAGTTCTATGTCTCAGCTGAAGGATTTGAAGCATAAACTGATTTAGTATAGAATCTGAAACTCCTAGCTTCCATTTCTGCAGATTAGCTTAGAAAATCTTGATAAAAAAAAAAAGTTGCTAATGAAAGCTATAATCTGAGTTTCTATATGAGGGTGAGTACATTACTTTGTTTGCATCAAATCTCTGTATGGAGTGAGGGATTTAGTAGCATGGCAGCAACTATATTTAGTCATTTGTTCAAATTACTGCATTAATGAGATATAAAACACTCGGTGAACTATACTTGATCCTTTTCTACAAGTATTTAACCTATTACATAGTTTATTTGGGAAAATTGTTAGTAGAATTATGGATGAGAAGAAGCTAGGTTCCTGGATATTGTTCATGCTACTCTATTTAGGGAAAATGATTATTTTTAAAAAAAAAAAAACTGGTTTAAGTTATTAACTAATCTAATGAATAATTTAGCATGAACAAAATGATTGTAGTTTGGAAATCGATATAATATGGTTGTGGTACCGTTTATATGCAAATTTGAGAAATTAGACAGATTTTGATATAGTACCAGCTAACCTAATCATTTGTTAGGAATTAGTGCATTGGCTTGAAATATATGATATTATGAATCAAGTTTTTGTTGGGGAAGGAGTTAATGGGCAAGAAATGTATGGGTTTTAATAAGGAATTCTGATTATTAACTGCATCTTTTGCAAGTCACATATTTTGTGGGTTAGAAAATGAATGCTATAGTTATGTTAATAGAACATAAAGGAATTGGTGGTATTTTAGTTATTAATAAGCTAGCCATGTTTAATCTTGCTATTTAAGAAGTGTTGAAGCTGTATGGGAATCTTCATAAGAAATAAATTATAAATCGATTTCTTGCAAAAATAAGGATAAAGAAACTTATGGATTTCTTGCTAGCTTGGGTTTGAAATTTAAGGTCTGTTGGTGAATTGTAGCAGCCAGGTTGGAGAATTTCTTGAATTTTTGATTGAGTTCAATTAATAATAGTGCTGTGAACCCATTCTCTTCATTTGGTAGTAATCTTAGTAGTGTTTAATGATGGATGTTAGAAAATGGGAGAATCATGAAAAAGGTAACAAATAACTTGATTAATTGTTTAAATTTTCTTATGATAAGAAGAAAGGATCCGGCATATTGAAATTTTGATAAACAACAATTGAGCATATTCATGCAAGCTTTGATAAGGAGGTTATGATTTTCTTATCATGATAACAACTATACTATTTGTTTCCATGATTTGACAGTACTTAGATTTGATAGGAAGGTTGTATATTTATCATAATCGGGAAATGAATTAATTAGCATAGAGGTTATGGGTTTTAGTCAGAAGATTTCATTTCCTTGAATTAACAGCAGTCATATATATATCATAATACGGGAAATGAATTAATTAGCATAGAGGTTTTAATAGGGTTTTAGTCAGAAGAAATTACTCATTTCCTTGAAATTAACAAGGCAGTCATATATATATATACTACGTATACGCTATATATTATTATATATTATTATTTTTTTCCAAAATATCAAGAGTTTTGATAATGTGTGATGATTTAAGAATGATATATATATTTTTTCCAATATATCAGAGTTTTGATAATGTTGAGATTAGAAATGGCATGTTATATGAATTCAGGAGCAATCTAAAATACGGGTTATGAATTTCGAGTAAGAATTTGATTTCCTCTTCGATTGGTAGTAATTAGATGTAGTAATGCCATAGTTTTATTTGGAACAAGTAACAGGTTGATGTATTCTTGTTCTTTTCATGTTACTTTGAGCTCATTAGTTGTATTCGTCCTTGTTAAACAATTCAAGTTGGTGTCTACAAACCCTGGGTCTCAGACTTTAGCCTCCTATACCAAAACAAAGCAGAAATTTATACAATAATAGTTAGAATGTGGACAAGAGAAAAGATGTGGATGAAAAATGATTTTAATATAAGAAAACTTCGATTTCTACAGATTGGCAATAGTGATCTTGAGTTTTTGTGCTGTTTTAGAAGGACAAATATATATAAATCAGTGCACTTTCAAGATTCTATGCTAGTTGAATTATAAATGCTTATTTATGATTGATAGACGGTTAAAATGTTATAAATGCTTATTTATGATTGATAGACGGTTAAAATGGGTTCCTCACCTATACTTGTGCTTGGTGAGGACGATGATACACAGATTATTAGGTTGTGTCTGGGATCTTAGGTATATAAGGATAAAGAAAAGAAAAGAAAGAGTGAATTATTGTTGGTATATGATTGTTTCACTTATTTGTACATATGGACAATTTAAACTAATAGGATCTGGAGGATAGGTAAATATTTATTTCCATTTGTTTATTATTGTATCGTGATTAAATATTGATACTATTACTTGGTATGGAGGAAGGGAAATCAATTTGTTAGATTGCCCAATGGATGGGCTGTAGGGGTAATAGTTGATAGATAATAGATATATAATATTGCTGATATCTAAACAAGTAGAAAATTTTACTTTTAGGAGAGCTCCTGACGAAATTTCGGTAGAATTTTGAATAATCATATTTAATAAAAGATTGTTAGCTTATTTAGAATGATTTCTTATTCGTATTAGGCCACATTATACATGTTATTTGTTGTATATAGGCCCAAATTTTGAATTAATTTGAGATATTGAAGTTGGGGCCAGAGAAAAGCAATCACTGGACTTATATGTAAAATAATGTATACTTATTAGAAATCCATTTGATGTGCGCAGACTTTGTAAGGCTTACTATGAGTCTTAATAGCCTTAAGTTTACTTGGATCTTAGCGCCGGTCCGACCCATGACAACGGTCCCGACGATACCGACGATACCGAAAAAGGTCAACAATCAATTTACCTAGTTATGGAATCAAAGTCTGGTTTTACCGTTCTTAACTTGGCTGGAGAAAGGAGCCGCGACATGCGACGAAGAGCTGGCGACGAAAAGAGAGCTGACTTCGCCGGCTGGTGGCTTATCTTGCCGGAAAAGCAAGAAGAAGCGACTGAAGGTGGCTGTGTTGATCAGCGTAGCATAGCCCAGCACCTCCCCTAGTAGCGCTAATCGAGACTGGGACCGAACAAGAGAGAGAGAGAGAGAGAGAGAGAGAGAGAAGGTGGCGGCGAGGCGGTGGTGACATGGAGAGGGTCCGATCGGCAAGGCTAGGGGTGATGTCGTCGGAAAAAGGAGACCAAGGGGATGGGGAGAGCTGCTACCGGCGCTGATGGGAAGGAGAGCAAATTTGTGTTAGGACAGAATGGATATTTTCCATAATCTAGGGTTTTCTAGTAAGATCTAGGATGGTTTGGATTTGATTTGGGTTGGGTTTAATCCAAATCATGATTTTAGCTTGGTTTTTCTACTGGTTTGTTGATTTATTTAGGTTTGAATTGGTTTAGAAAATTTGGTCTAGCAATATAAAATGCATTTACATTAAATAATTTCATAGGGTATTAATTAATTAATTTAAATATAATAATATTCTATAATATTATTGGGTTAGAAGTAAGAATTAAAATTTTAAATGAAAAATCTTGAAAATAAATTTCCGGAACGTTTCATCTTCGTATTGATTGCTGTGGGGAAATTTGATATTGAGGTGATATTGTAATTTTTAACCTTAAATCAGATTTGTCAATGGATAAAGAGTTGAGATATTGCTATTGATGATTCAAGTAGGTGATGGGTTGCCAAATGAGCAATCTGGCTTTGGTATTCACTCTCATTTCAGATTTGGGTGGGTTCGGGTTTTTTTCTTCATTCATGTGAAACGCAGAGTTTCACTTAACCCTCCCCTGGTTAAGTGAACTCAACTCAACATCCGTCTCTGTGTGTCAAGGATATTATTATTATATTGCTTAATTTTGATCAAAACCAAATTGGGGCTCAATGTTGACAAAAATTGAAAATAGGGTGCCTGAAGGATTAAGTTATATTAAGGTGAAATTGTGTTAAGGATATGAATGATTGTTTACCCGTCTATGTTGTAACAGCCCTTCAATATTCATCCTATTCACAAACATTCCTTCTTCTTTTATTATAAACCTATTGTTTAAAAAAAAAAATGAATATGAATCAAATCAACAAAGACAAAAATACCAAATACGTTATCTTTCTTGCTTTCAAATTTTTCTTCGTACTGCAATTCTAAATGGAGCTGGGCAGTTCTTAGTAGCTTGCACGGGTCGTTATCTTTCTTGCTTTCAAATTTTTCTTCGTACTGCAATTCTAAATGGAGCTGGGCAGTTCTTAGTAGCTTGCACGGGTCGTTATCTTTCTTGCTTTCAAATTTTTCTTCGTACTGCAATTCTAAATGGAGCTGGGCAGTTCTTAGTAGCTTGCACGGGTCATTTTGCAGCAGGTGCTATAAACCCCTCACATCGCTATGAGTGCCCATCCGCCTTACGGAAATCAGAAAATTGCCCTGTGCGCGAGCTGGTCTCTCACAGCCCTGATAACTAACTAGTTTGAATCTTATTCAGATTGGGCGAATTCACGTCCCGATTAGCTAGAGACTTGTTAAACAGCTGCTTTCTCAAATACCATCTTCTGCGTGAATAGGTAGTCTGGGCGAGTAGGAGGCAACCGGCAATAAGCGTGCCACATGCTCCTTGCCGTCTGGCCATTAGTTATATCTTTGTTTACTATCTTATGGAACTCAACTCCTTCAATGTATTTAACGGAACTTATTTTTTCCTCATGATTATTATAAGACTCATTATATGATCATTGGTAATTTACTATCAAAAAAAAAAAGATTGTCAATAACGCGTGCGAATGAAAACCTTACAAGATTGAAGTAATTTTGAATCATCCACTGCTTTTCAAATTTAACACGTATTTTAATTCAGAGATTTAGAAGGAAAAATGATAGGTTTTTTCATAGGTCGTCGTAAATATGCCCACGATGAACATTCACTGTCTGTTGAACAACTTAATGAGTTAGATGCTATCCAAAACTTTTCAGCTACTATCTATCTTAAAAAAAAAAAATGTCAAGAACAGCCTCTTTATTAATTTTCGTTACTCTTAACTTGACATGTATTTCCAATCAGATAAAATATAAACAAAATATACTCAAACATAATATAATCAAAAAGTCATAAATAAAAGCTAAAATAAAATAATTGCAAGAGATGCACATTATAAACGGGGTTTCGCGAATAGTAAAATAATTATTAAATGGAAATACTTAACACGGATATGAGATGAATACATGACAAGTAAAATAATTTTTAGGGTAAATTACGTCTGGTAGCAATACGACACCGACTGTTTAAAAAGGAGGTATAAAAGTAGTTCATAAAATACGGCCCTATATAAAAACGAATACTAGATTAGACTGAAATTAAACTATTTAATAAGTTCAGACCACTGGACAATAGTACTGTCGGAAGTGTGTCAGTCTTTGCCCCGCCTAAACCTCGCATGAGGATACCGAAGGACGCCGGAAATGAGGAATTCATGGTTTGACCGAACAAGTCTTTAAACCCAAGGGATTATTAATTTTTAAGCCAAATTGAGGGTGACTGATTTATATTGAATGTTGCCGTTCACGCAGCTATAAGGTGCGTGACGGGCAATGAGTTTTGCGTTCATGCAACTCCAATTAAGATTGACGTCCACCTTGAAAGCGACAAACGGTTTTTACATTCTGTTTTGGATACGTCGGCAAACGGGTCTCAGAAAAGTGAGCTGCGTTTCACGCTCAGCTTATCGGAGTCCGGTCGTCCGCAGGCCGTCCGCAGTTGGCGTCTGGACGCAGAGCGATCCTGTTTGCCCTACCCATATAAATTTAATGTACCTTGGCCGTTTTTTATTCCTTTTAATGGAGGGTTTTTAGGGTGTTTTGTTTTGTAAAAAAAGGAAGACAGAAGGGAACAATTGGCCATGACCTTAAAGGTTTTTTTCTATCCGGGGACTCATTCTGATATTTATACGGACAAATACCTGACCGATATGAATAAAGTATAAAATCATTAATAGAAAGCTTATTCCTAGATGTAATCTTAACAATTCTTATCTAGAATTAAAAATACACAAAAGTTTCCCTTAGTAAAACCAGGAAGAAGGAGAGAAATGATAGAATCAACAGTCATTTTAGTAAAGAGAGGAAATAAGGGACATATTTTGTTAAAGCCCTTTTGGTGACGAAGCGCTTCTGGGGGACTTGAAAATTTTTAATTATAGTTTTTGAATATATAACAGGATACGTATATTACTAGATTGTTCGATTTGCTCACTATAATTGCTCTCAAAATTCCTACTTCTGAGACAAAGAGTTTTTAAAATATATGTGTTGCGGGGTTAAGAGTTAACATTTATCAATAACTTTTTCCTTTAGGGTTACTCTAATTATTATAGTTTAGTTTAGGTATAATTTAACCATTATATATTTATTCCCTTTCTTTTGTTGGGTGTGAATTTTAGTTAAAAGCGTGGTTGAATTATCTAATTGAATCGGATATAATAAGAATACCGGTTTTTACACTTACCTGAGCTTATGGAATTAAATTATTCGGTGATCTATGTGTTCCTATTAAATTTATTGGAATGTTGATAACCCAAGTGTTTTTATAATATTAAATGCCAAGGGACGGTAACAGTACCAGTTCATGAAAAGCTTTTGCTGTTCTTGTTTGAAAACACGTTAACGGGAGTTACCGCAACCAGGGCAGTTGCGTCATGCCCAACCTACCAAGGATGCCCGTGAACCGGGAAACCCTGTTTCGATGTTCGCAAAAATAATAGATTATTAACCCGAACTGTAGTCTTGCCGTGACCGGAACCCTGTTTGTATTTATGATTTTAATTTTCTTTCTACTATTTTTTGTTTAAATCAATCATTAGTTCTATTTGAAAATTGTGAATAACGACCTGATGAAATCCTGAACGGTTTTACTCTTTCCAAACTAGACATCCTATACCCAACTAAATAGACGCATTCCGTTATCTTTCTTGCTTTCAAATTTTTCTTCGTACTGCAATTCTAAATGGAGCTGGGCAGTTCTTAGTAGCTTGCACGGGTCGTTATCTTTCTTGCTTTCAAATTTTTCTTCGTACTGCAATTCTAAATGGAGCTGGGCAGTTCTTAGTAGCTTGCACGGGTCGTTATCTTTCTTGCTTTCAAATTTTTCTTCGTACTGCAATTCTAAATGGAGCTGGGCAGTTCTTAGTAGCTTGCACGGGTCGTTATCTTTCTTGCTTTCAAATTTTTCTTCGTACTGCAATTCTAAATGGAGCTGGGCAGTTCTTAGTAGCTTGCACGGGTCATTTTGCAGGGGTGCTAAAACCTCACATCGTAGAGGCCATCGGCCTTAGGAAATCAGATTGCCTGGGACTGGTTCAAGCAGTAACTACTAGTTTTGAATCTTATTCAGATTGGGCATCAGTGATAGCAGAGATTAAACAGCTGCTTTCTCAAATACCATCTTGTGAATTAGTCTGGGTTAGGAGGCAAGGCAATAAGCGTGCACATGCTCTTGCTCGTCTGGCATATTTATATCTTTGTTTCTATCTATGGGACTCGACTCCTCAATGTATTAACGAACTTATTTCTCATGATTTATTATAACTATATGATATTATTTACTATCAAAAAAAAAAAAAATTGTTAACGGGAATGAAAACCTTCAAGATTATGTAATTTTTCATCCCTGCTTTCAAATTTAAACTATTTAATTTTCAATTTGAAAATATAGGTTTTTTCATAGTCTTCGGATATGTACATGAACATCACTGTCTGTTGAACAACTTATGAGTTGATGTATCCAATAACTTTTCAGCTATATCATTAAAAAAAACAGAACAGCTTTTATTAATTCTATCCTTAACTTTGACATGTATTTCATATCAATAATATAACAAAATATATAAAACATATAACAAAAACTCATAAATAAAAGTAAAATAAAAAAATTGCAAGAGATGCAATTATAAACGGGTTTGGATATAAATAATTAAATGAATACTTAAACGGATATGAGATGAATACATAAAGTAAAATTTTAGGGTATTCGTCTGGTCCGATCTGTTTAAAAAGGATATAAGTAGTTATAAACGGTTTAAAAACGGATATAGATAGTGAAATTACTATTTGTAATGGATACGGACAAAATATATGTATAAATCTTTGAGTACTCACTATCCGTTAGCCGATATCCATTATTAGTAAAAAATATATTTTAAAAAAGTTTTGATTTCGATGGTTTAAGATTCTCATATATCTCATCCATTACGAGTTTAAAATTTGCGGATACGAGTACTAAAATAGATAATTAAACCGGTTTAAAACGGATACGGATAATAAGATTTTACATATATATGGATACGGATAGTTTAATATGGATAGTTTAAAATTTGCAGGTACCTGCTTTGCTTCTATCCCTAACGGCGTGACTGTCTCCCATCCCTACATCAAACTAGACAAATCTAACCAACGTAAACGCTCTGTCGTTTAATAATACGGCAAACCAAGAAAAACTTTGCGGTGGCAGTTACCCCGTCTTAGTGCCCCCGCCGTTTCTTTTTTATTTTTTTCCTTTCTTTTTTCCTTATCACGCGCTGTCGGTGTATACGCTCTGCGCCTCCAAAGACGACCATTCGTTTTTCTCCACAGAGAAAAACAAAATAAAATCAGGGCGAAAAAATTTAGTTTAAGAAACCCTAATTGTTAAACACTCTGATTTAAAAAGAATATTTTCGTAATTAAACACTCTAATTTCTCTGACATAATCTTTTGTGTTTTTTCTTGGGCTCTGTAAACGTATCTGATCATATTAAGACACCACTGTCGTGGTTTGAATTATTCCTCTTCGTCTTCTTTGAACTGAGGTCGTTAGATGAGTTCAGTTGCTGTCGCTTTACTTGATGGGTTCCTTTCGCTTTCGCTAGAGAACTTTGGAGGGATTTATGCTGGGTCCTTTGCTTCCTCTTCACTATGGTGAGTTAGTATTTTCTCTTTCTCACTTTTCTTTTCTTTTTCCGCTTATTTTTCTTTTTGAATTTGGGGAAAGTTGGGTACTTCTGATCAATGGGTTTTGAGTAATGTGTTCTGCGTGCATTTCGTGGTTAGATTTTTTTTTTTTGTAATTATTTTTTTATTTGAGGCTCTTATTCGCTCGAGAGAAATTTTGGAGCAAAGTAATTTGTATATTACTAGAGTCAAATGAGAATATATGTGTATATTTGGACTTCAAATTTAGTCATTTAGTCGTTTCCCTTTTGTTTGACTTGTTGCTTCGCGAGATTTAGGGCAAACATGCTCCGAAAGGAGCAACTTTTTTGGCCCATATGTATGGAAGTTAATTTTGTTGTTCTAGAAATTTCTTCATGCTTTGTGAAAGTTCTGAAAGGGAGACAAATTTGGCCTATTTTTTATGTAAGTTGATACTGATACTATTGAAAGGATCTTGTCTGCTTGGTGTGTAATTGCTATAGTATGAGGTTGTGTGATTAACCTTACTAAGTGGCATTTTAGCTGACTATACATATTTTGTTCTCAATTATGTGCTTATCCTCAGACAAAATCTATTATACTGACTTCCCTCTCAGTTTCTTCCTAAATACCACTGTGGATAAACGAATACATACTTGTAATGTGTTTGCTTGATGTTTGTGGCATTTCCACCTATCAGTTATTCAGCTTCGGTAGTTTAGTTTGAGTTGCTTGCTTTTCTTATTGTTCTCTTCATACTTCATATGTTTTCACATTTTTTTATAAGCATAAGCAACCTATATAAAACTTTTGGTCTAAGAAAGGTTGAAACATAAAGATTTGCCATTCTGCTGGAGAGCAAACATTAGTATGCTTCACTGGGAAAACGATTTTACGTTTAATTCGTTTAGAAAAAGTGGTCTTTTTTGCTTGATACTATTAGTTTGTGGGTGCTTCAATGATATTGATGCTGAATTGGTAAGCTTGAACTTAGTTGTTGGTTGTATGCATATAGATGACCCTGAGTTGGTTAAGTTGGGATGAAATTCAAATCAATTTATACTTCCAATCTATGTGCACTCCTCTTGTTGTTTTTTTCTTTACTAATCCAATATGTCATGTTCTTCAGTGTGCATGTAAATAATAAAACTCATCATTCAACACCACATTATGTTACTACCTTGCTGTGAAGCAAGAGATATGTCATGTGCTATCTTTCCTTGTTACTGGGTGAAACCACTAGGATCTGAATGAGGGACTTTATAGAAATGTTATTTCTTAGAATGGAGTAACTTTGGCTGCATGTGATGTGGGTGCGTGGCCATTACCTATTTTATGTCAACCGTTTATGAAATTTCATAAACACATTGCAGTAACCTACACATTTGGTGTTGCAGATGACTATTTGTCAAACATGTGGTGACAGAGGCTTCTCCAATGCCTTAATTTTTTGTCACGAATGCCAGGTTTACGCTGTGCATCGGTAAGTAGCACTGTTGGCCATTTGATCTGTTTGTGCTATTAGCCAGAGCAGTGATGCTGGGTGATAGGTTTCACAATGACATGAAGTAAGCTGGTCTGATTATATTATTTGCCCTTTCTTTTACCCCAGCTATTGCTTAGATGTATTGCCAGCAACTTTTGATGAATATGTGGTCTGGTTATGTGAGGATTGTGAATCAAAGACTCTACAACTGTCCTTTCCTGATGAGCGTAGCCCTTTCCAAGTCAGGGAAAATGACTTTGAAAGTTTTGGAAGTGTTCAAGTGAAGAAAAAGAAAAATGTCAAGAAAAAATTGAAAAAGAAATCCAAGAGAAAAGACAATACTCAACGAGGTAACTCAGCAGTTATAGGACATGGAAAAAGCTCCTCTCTTCAACCTCAAGAGGTGCATTGCTCAGAGAATAGTGAGAGAGATCAAGAATTTGTAAGGCAAGATGTATTGAATGACTGCAACTTTGATGAAGCGGTCGAATCTCTTCAGAGTAAAAACTCTCAACTGGATCTTGGAGACTTTAAACCAGTTGAGATGAGTTGCTGTGAGGATGGAGAGATAGATGAGAAGCATGGAAGACAGGATCTTTTGGGTGAAGCCGACTTCCTTGAAGAGGGAGAATTTCTTAAAACTGAAAAATCTCTAGTAGCTGTACCCCTGAAGGCTAGTTCTTTGTATGAGGAGATCAATCAGAAGCTTGTAAGGCAGAACATTCTGCATGATGATTTTGTCTATGAAGACGCTAAAAGACTGAATGGTTTAAATAAGAGATGTGTCCACGAAGATAGCAATCCTCCTAAAATAAATGACAATCAACTGGCTAGATTTGATATCCATCCACTTGCAGTGGACTACAGCATGGATGGAGAGAAAGATAATAACCTTGGGAGATGGAATAATTTGGATGAAGGCAGTTGTTGCGAGGAGGCTGAACCTGAAAACCGTCAGCTAGTTATTTGTGATCCCTCAAACATTTTAGAACAGAATTTTGCTGTCCGTGCACAGCCAATAATAGATCAAATTTGGAGGTAAGATGCCCCCCAACCCCCCACCTAAAAAAAAAAATCTCTCTTTTCTCAAAAATTATTTTGGTAAATGAGAGTTGGTTTGTTTGTTTAACAGGGGAAGCTTGAGCGTTTTGGGTAAACATTTTGGTACAGTTGGACTTGTTGCTCATTTATCTAACTTGGCAGGCTCTAGTGTATATGAGGAAGCAAAATCATTTCCAACATTGCTTTCACCAGAATTACGACCGAGGTCTGCTATCTGGCCTAAAAGTTTTGCAAATAAAGGACCAAGTGATGAGAATATCGCTCTTTTCTTTTTTCCTGACAATGACAGGTGGCAGTTTCAACATATATTCAATACCTTTATGTCTTGGTTTTCTCTTTTCAGTTCCTTCTAAAGATTTGTCTGCTGTTATATTAGGAATGAAAAGAAATATGACAGCTTAGTGAATGACATGATCCACCATGACCGAGCCATGAGAGCTGTTCTTCAAAATGCAGAACTCCTGATTTTCACTTCTACCACACTGCCAATAGATTTTTGGAGTAAGGCCAATAATTTATTTGCCGAAAAGTTCTTCTGCCTCTATATTTTCAAAGATCATGGATTTAATCTTCCTCTTCACAAATTCATTTGCAGGATTCAAAGCGAAATTTTTCTTGTGGGGAGTATTCAAGGGAAAGCAGCCACTGCGCAAAGCTGGTGATGCAGCTTCTGTGGAGGAGAAAAGCCTCGTCAAGACCTTAACTTGTGATAGACACAAGAGTCCTGTTAGTCCATTAAGCAATGGTAGTTATGGATGTGGCTCTATTTCTTCTGCACTTTGTCCATCAACACTTTGAGCTGTTAATATAATATATATGGTGGCTAGTTTCTGCTAGTGGCAATGCCCATTTCAACTGTACAAAGGATAATAAAACTTGTCAATCGTCATTCAGCTATTTTTTGTGGGGAGGTGTTGCTGTCTTGCTATTATTGTGGAATTAAGAGTAAGGTAACATTTTTGTTACAAATTAAAATTTAAGAATACTGAAGTTTTTTGGTGTTATGTGGAGGTACCATGGGTGAAATCAACCCTCAATAAGTACATAATCGTGGTTGAATGTATTTTGGCATTAATTAAATCAGCTTTATCATTTTCTTTTAAATCAAAGCTTAAAATTAAGCTACGCATGACAAGGGTTGGATTCTAAATAGGAGTTAGAATTGAAATTAAATCTATTAAAATCAAAATCGAATCAAATCATTGTCAATTATAAATCTTGGTTTCAAAATGCTCCTTCTGTTTCATTTTGTTTGTCCCATTTTATTTGCTTGTTATTCCTTTTCTGGATGTCTCAAAATGTTTGCAAAGTTATTAAATTTGTATGTATAAATAATTAATTTTCTCATAATAACGTTTATAAAAGAGTTTTTAGTATTTTAATGTGTTATTAAGCATAAAGAAAAGCAAAATAATTTTTATTGACTAAATTCTCAATATACCACACAAATAAAATGGGACGGAGAAAGTATAAAAAAATTGGTGGATTGTGGTTTGCTTCTCTTTTCTTTTTGGTGAAACCAAACTTCCTTCTTAGTTTAACACAATATAAACTATGTTCCTGTTGATCTATTTATTTTTAGTTACCTATATAAATTAACTGAAAAAATTAACAATAATTTCCTCTTTTTTTTTTAGAAGAAAATGAAAATTCATTAATTAATCAAAGCATCCAGCATAATAAAAGATTCAACATGATCTGGAAGAACATTCCAAACCTTAAAACAAGCTTCTAAATAAGCGACCTTAGCCAAGCTATGAGCAGTCTTGTTAGCATGTCGACAAACCCAAGCAATACCAATCACATTTGCTTTGAGAAAAGGCCCTTACAGTCAGCAGCCAAGGCCCCAAATTCAGATATGTCAGTAAGTAGAATCTTGAATAGCAGTAACTATTTCCTGCGCATTAACGTCCAACATAACTGGACCAAGCTGCTGATGTTTCAACTAAGATAATACCTCCCTCAGACCCAATACTTCAGCAAAACGTGGGGACCGGATTCCTGGGATAAAACCAGAAACTACAGTCACTACATGGCCAAAACTATTTTTGAACACTGCTGCAAACCCCGCCGCATTACCATCTTGAGTAAATGCAGCATCTAGATTACCCCTAATAACTCCATGGATTGGGGCCTGCCACAACTTAGAAGTACGAACAGTGTTACCATGAGCCTCCCTTAACCGTGCTACAGCTCTCCAATCCATCAAAAGGTTTGCTGCCAAATTACAAATGACCGAAGCATCAACCTGCACCTACTGCCAGATATGTTTATTTCTAAAATACCATTTGTACCAAAGCAAAAATACTCAATTCAGCTAGTTTTTCAAGTCATAGAACCTTCGATACACCCAAAAACAAGTCACTAAAATCAATAAAAGGCATATTCAACTAGTGCAACCCATAAAAAGACAGACATGCAGATGCAGAAGAACACACCACCAAAGCATGAAACAAAGATTCAGGTAACCCAACAAACATCACAATATGCACAAACATCACAATCCCTCAGCACAAAGAATGAAAAGGTAAGGAGAAAGGGGGTCTCCTTGCCTAATACCCCTTTCTGGGATGATCGGTCCAACCTGAGTCCCGTTATACACCATCGAATACCGCAGAGAAGAAACACATAACAACATCCACTGTACCCATTCGTCACAAAAACCTATACGTCTCATAACTGCCTCCAAATACCCCCAATGGTCTCTGTTGTAAGCTTTGCTAATATCAATCTTCAGAGTAACTGACCCTCTTTTTCCGTTCACTCTCCTTTTCATAGAATGAATTAATTCAAAAGCAATAATAAGGTTGTATTCCACGCATCAATTGTTAAGCTCTCAGAAATTTGAGGTGTAATAAATTATAAATTAGTCTTTTTTGGTTTAATTGAAAATATTTATATTGGTGGAGAGATAATTATAGTTGGATTAAGATAATGGAATCCTAGTTTATTCGTTAGTTAAAGTTTGTTTTGGGATCTACTACCTTTTATTTTAGTTTTTTAGTGTATATTATTATTGTATATTAATAGTGCCCATGTAGAAATCTGCAGAACATAAACCAAAAAAAGGAAAAAAAAAAAAAAAAAAATTAAATTCAAAAGCAATAATAAGAGTTGTTATTCCACGCATCAATTGTTATGCTCTTCAGAAATTTGAGGTGTAACTAAATTATACAATTAGTCTATTTTGGTTTAAATTTTGAAAATATTTATATTGTCTGGCAGACGAATAATTATAGTTGGACATTAAGATAATGAGATCCTTAGTTTATTCTGTTTATGTGTAAAGTTTTGCTTTTGGGACTCTACTACTCTTTTATTTTAGTTTTTTAGTGTATATAATCTTATTGGTATAATTAACTAGTGCCCATGTAGCAAATCTGCCAGAACATAAACCAAAAAAAGGAAAAAAAAAACAAAAAAAAAGAAGACCTTAAGTCTTGCAATCACCGATGTCCGGAATGAGCAATCAGCACGTAGACATAGTACTAATTTTGAAACAAAAAAAAGAAAAAAAAAAAAAAAAAAGAAGACCTTAAGTCTGCAATCACGATGTCGGTAAGAGAATGATAAATAGTTATAATTGAATGAGATATTATATTATCTATTGCATATATGTTGGGTAGATATTGTTTCTTGAGTAGGAAGTTTGATCCTTTTATATATATAGGTAGAAAGATTTTGATTAAAATTGTAGTTGGAATCCTTATTGGATACGTATTTGTGAAGAAATAAGAATAAAATCTCCTAATCCTATTCTGATTATATCTGAATTATAATATTTGGTCTTAAAATATAATTAGTCTTATATGTAAATTACAGCTAAATCTCTGATAAATATTTTTATTCTATCAAATATATTAATAATAGCAGAAAATAATGAATTAATAATAGCACGTGTTTGAAGAAAAATTAGATGATGCAATTTGATAGGACTGAAAATTGAATATATTTGTTGATGACAACAAATTTTATTAGATGAATGAATTATTTCTATCCATTGACATATGGATTTTTCTTCACCTTATTAGAAGGATTGAAATTTTAGGAACAAAAGTATAAAAATACAAAATATATTTTTTTATAAATATTTTAGTATTATATGAATGATTTAGTTTTAATCAAACTTAAGAAATAAATTTAATATTATATTATATACAAGTGAAAGACTATATGTGACTCAGCCTTACCGCGTGATATCTTAAATTACTTAAGTATAAAAATCAAATAATCAACAAAAGATCAAAGCCTTAAATAAATTTAGCTGAATAACTAAGTCTGATTGACACATTCTACTGTATAATAAAAAGAAATTATACAGTAGAGAGAGATAATTAGAAATTTAGTGTTGACAAAGTTACTTGAATGTTTCCATATGCATGTTTGTCAGGCTGACATAAGGTATGCATAATGATGGGTTTAATTAATTAATTAATTAAATATTAATCCAGGCTGTTAATGTCATGACAACCAAAATCTAACTTTAGTTTTTAATAATTACGACAACTTGATTAGTATAATAATCTCAATTCAATCTTCCAAGGCCTGGTTTTTCTTCCCTTTCCCTGTTCTTATTTAACCACTCCCATTTAGGCTTTTTCAATAATATATAATAAGGCTGCAAAAAAATTGGAGTTCTTTTGTCGTCTTGTGGCCCCAAATAAAATGCATCTCTTGAAACTCCAGGTTTGGAGCACTAATGCTTTGTCGTTTTGGGCAGAAAAAAATAAAAGAAATATTTATGATTATAGATTGTGTGAAAAAAATGTTTCTTTGGGAATAATCATACCGACCCATTCATCCACGTCTGCATGATATATTTAAAAGTATTGTTTTTAATCTAAATTTAATTTTGATTAATAAGAAAAGAAAGTTATTTTATTTTTATTAATTTAATTAACTCCATTGAATATGCTGATTAAAAATGGGTTAAATTTAAAGGATTAATATATACAATAATTTCTTTTTAATTTATTTTGGAATATGGACATGATATCATGTTAAAATAAATTTCATTGAAATCAAGGTCAATGGTTAAAAGCAGGCCAAGCTAGCTGCCCTAAAAGATGGGTTTGGTTGAATCTTTTAATCCAAAAACAACGTTAATTGTTAATTACTCGTAATTTAATTTATTTGCATTATTTATCTAGTAGGAAGTTTTGATTTCTTTTTCTGCAATTATAGATGGAACAGAATATATATCAAGGCACATCACTCTTTTGTCGTATCTCACTATCTTTGTATAATTTATCTTATATATTATGTCCAATAACTAAAAGGAAAGAATTTAAATTAATCCTAAGTTTAATCAAATTAGCACATGATTAAGAATCTTGTATTCAAAAACTAATTATTAGGTCCTTAATTTGTAATTGCATTAGTACTTTAGCCCTTCTGTTTTGAAATCCTTTTTTTATAAAGGCTAATTTCTTTTTTTCTTTTTAATTAATTGACAGTCAAAAGAGCCTATTTTAAACGAAATGGACAAAATATTAACAAAATTATAACTTAAGAATCTCTAGTTACATATTTGAAAATATAAACTTTATATAATAATTTTATTATAATTTAGAGACGAATTTATTTGTTTTTCTTACTAAAATGTCAAAAGAAAAGAAATAAAAAGACACAATTTCTTTCCTTTTAAATTGAAAAAATAGCTTAACCTACCTTCTCATGACACCATAATTGATGTAGTTCTATTGCTATCTTTATATGAATGATGGTCATAATTCTTTCTTAATGTAAATACTATATAGGAATAAGGCTTATGAATAATAAAATTAGAATTAGTAGATAATCTTGGTTGGATTTGTTTTGAATTAAAGGTAATTAATTAATTCAAATTTATCATTTTGTTTTAAATAAATTCTCAAAACATATTCTTTTAATTTCATCAAATTTGTCAGCTTTTGACTTTTTACAAAAATAAAGAAAACTATAGAATCACCTCAATTATTCTAATTTCTCAAAGTGATAAATATTTATGAACAAAAAACTTATTTTAATATTTACATTATGAATTTGTATTGTTGAATTGTTGAATACAATGTGAAAAATTTGGATCTATTTAATCCATGTGATTGGGCAAAATTTAATTAATTAACAACCTAATATATAAATCTGGGTAGCTGCCGAAGCTACATTGATATTGACAAACTTTTGCTCACAAAATGTTACATTTTCATAGTATTGAAAGACTCAAACATAAGAAAATTGGAATAGAAGGTCAACAAATTGAGGAACCAAAATGTTATTATTGTTTTAAATTACATGCCATAGGGTACATGACAAAAGAATGGTATCAGAAAAATTAAAAAAAAAATTAAAAAAAGGTCCTTAACAAAGTACAATAGAGCAAAAACTTGCCAATCAATGGACCCACTAAAATTAAAATTAGAAGAAAAAAAAAAAAAAAACATAATGCCATTAACAAGTCTCCAACTTGCTAACCTACCAAAAGAAAAAAGATCATCAAATTTCCACTATTTGCACTATTACCCCTCCTCTTCTTCTCTTCTTCTCTGTCATCTCTCCACCATGAAGTATGAAGAAGATGATAATAAAAACCAAAAAACAATATAACTAACAAGAAAATATATAAAACAAAAGAAAACCCTAATCATTTCTAAAATGTATTCCTTAAAAAATCAAAAATCGAAATTGAAATTGAAATTGAAATTATTGAATAAGTCTATAGATGGAGTTGGAGAAGCCATTAAGCGAGGAGATAGGAAAGTGGAAGGACTAGGCATGAAACTTCCTTCCATAAAATTTCTATTATGAAGAACCGGACTCAAGTCATGGAAGAAGCTAACCATATTTGGATCCGATTGCGGAGAAAAAAAATTCTGATGTATTGGAGGAAGCGAAGCCGGCCCCGGTGATAAAATCCCAGGTGGAAGCAAATTACCTGTTGGTGTTGATGATAATAATGATCTTTCCATTACTTGACTCATTTCAATTCCTTCCAAGAAACTCATATCACCAGTGAATGTCTGTTTAATATTATTCTCTTTAGGTGACTTAGCTTTTTCTATCGTTGCATACCTCGCTGCCGGCGATATTGCACCACCGTCATCGTTAAAGGGATTAGGAGGTGTATAAGTAGTAGCAGTGGAGTTCGAAGAAGAGGAAGAAGAGCCAGTTAGGCGTTGAACTAGAGTCATGAAGTCATTAGGGTTTGTATGAATAACTTTTGGTGAAACTGTGTAGATTATTATAGGTTGCCGTGGCTGCTGGTAGTGATGGTGTGGTTGTTGCTGTGATGGTTGTGGTGCTACGGGTGGTTTCTTGATTTTGTGAGAATCTTTACGGACTTTTAAAGCTGGTGGTCTTGGACCCTGAAGTTCTTTTCTTGGAGATCTGGCCACTGGGAAATCTGAAGAATCCATTCTTGATTTTGAATCTTGATTTAGACGGAAGATATTGCTAAAGGGAGAAGAAGAAGAAGAAGAAGAAGAAGAAGAAGAAGGAGATGGCGAGGATGAGGACAACAAAAGCATTATATTGCTTTGAATAATCTGAAAGGAGTTTTTATAAGGGGATTGAGATGGATAGAAATATTTAAAGAGAGAACAAGTCAAGGGAAATGAAAATAGTAAAATAATTAATATTATAAGAGAATAAAAAAATAGAAAAGAAAAGAGTAAAGTAATAAGAGTACCTGTAAAGTGATATTTTAGTAAGACATGGCCGGTTTCGTGTTGTGCTATTAATGTTTGTTTGAACATGTCCCAAACTCTCAAGTCATAAGCATTTCTTGAATGTATATCTGGAAAGAGTCATATGCCACGTCCACGAGGGACGATCACTTAGAATGTCCATTTAAGCAAATTAAGGTGTACAATATATATTCTCTCCGTCTCATTTTATTTGCATAATTTGATAAAATATGTATATTAAAAATTTAGTCGATAAAAATTATTTTGCTTTATTTTATCCTTAACTCATTAAAATATTAATAATGCAGATTCGAGTCTGGCAAGCCCATAAACAAAGGCAAATCATTATCTCCAGAGTACTCCGTATTCATCAAAGTTCAAATTCAGCGCCTCTAAGTAAGATATTTTAATTGGTGAAAGGATTTATTTCTTATTTTGACGAAAATTAAATCTTTAATACTAGATTAAAAAATAGTTTAATATTTTTAAATGAAAATTTAATACTTATAACTTTTCATAAAAAAATTAATAGGACTCTTAAGTTATTAATCTCTACCCTTCAAAATTATCATTAACTTATCGTAATTTCTACTTTCGTTTGGACTAACATTTATGTTGATGCATTTATATAAAATGTATATAAAATATAAAAACAAATAAAAATAAAATACGTTTTACTTTTTTAGAATTTATAACATATGTTTATTTATTTATTTATTTATTTTACAATCAATCAAAACTTTTGTATCACGAAAGATCCAAGAAATCCATTACTCAAATGAAGAAAAAAAACCAAATTTATGGAAATAAAAATTTAAATTTACGGAGCAAGAATAAATATATACACAAATAAGATCTAACTACCTCATATTAAATATTTTTATTATGATTTCTTTGTATTTTATAGTATCTATTTTGATTTTGCAAAATCACTGGTATCCGGACCCTATTGTCAAGGATAGATTGATCCGGCTCGGGGGTTAGTTACAATTAAAACTGTTCGCCCCTTCCCTCGCTGCAAATGTATTTAGTGAATATCAAATCTAAGAATTCTGCCCACATGCCAACCTGAGTTGCCAACTGAGCCACAACCCGTAAGTTATAGTATCTATTTTTATTAATTTAAAATTTAATCCATTTAATTATTCATTTTTTTGTTAGCTAATTTTAAAGAAAAATTAAATAAATATCATTTTAGACTAATGCGAATTTTTACTTTTGTACAGTAAATATATAGACAATAATACTGGAAAAATCCTATTATTTTCACTTAACTGAAAATTAAAGAAAATAAGAAATCTGTATCATCTATACAAATTAATTCAATAACCTAACATGCTCAATTGAATATGAAAATAATAAAAAAATTCAGTAACTATTTGTTTCAGATCCAAAATAATAAAATAAAATCTCCTCAAATTTTAATAATAAGTTTCATAGTATCATCATCAATGTAAAAATTTAAAAGAGAGGCCATGCATATGTACATAAAATTGACAAACTAACAAAAAAAAAAAAAAAATTCCATTTTCAATTTCTAAAGTTGCTTGCAGTAGAATAGCATAATGCGAAGGACCATTTGGCCCCATCAAGAGGCGTAATTACATATATATAATATTATTCTACTTTTACATTGGAAAAAAAAATGTGAAATATAAGTAGAGTGTGTTATATTTTTTAAATGAATAATTATAATTAGATGTATGCTTGGATTTATTATATAAGTTCACACATGAATGATTGAATTATGCAAGATTCTAGGACTAAAAATAGTTTTTATGTGTGTGAGTGACCCAATGATGATGTGAGTTGTGACTCCTCTAACACTAAATAAATAAATAAACTAAATAAATTTTTGTTAAAAAAATAAAAAAATAAAAAAAATAAAAATAAAAGAAAGAAGAGAGGCTTCTCTAACTCTAACTTCCAAGGTGAATGATGGAGGTATGAGTCATGGTGCAAGTTGACATGGAGGCCCATCACACTTGTGAAATTTTGTTTCTAACCCAATCAACAATTGCTGCACCACCAAAGAAAAACTTTTGCATTTAATGACATTTATGTGGTCATTGGCTTTGCCTGCAATTTTTTTTAATTATTAGAAGAAATTAGTGGGATTCCGCACGTTGTTCCGATTTAATATATACTCTTTTATTTTAAGGAAATTTCCTTTTTGAGCGTAACTTTTATATAGAGAAATATGATTGCAGAATACCATCGGTGATGATGATAGAAATTCTTTTTTCTTGCCAATTATTAATAATATGGTTCGAGAATATATCGGGGAATTATATTTCTAAAAGTATGGAGAATAAAGAGAATCTATTTTTAAAATTCCAATAAGAAAATTTTGATTTGAAGTTTCTATAAATATCTAATTTAAATTGATTAAATTTGATATGACCGAATATTTATCTTTTTAAAAATTATATATTTAGTATATAATGAAAATGATAATAGTAATAATAATATGAATGATTATATCAAGGAATGATGCGTCTCTACTAAAAAAAAAAACAAGAGAGGGATAAGGATTAATTTGGTCTTACGTGACTTGAACAAATTACAATGATTACTTAAATAATCATTTAAAGTTGATCTTTGTAATTAAAGGACACTTAAGAGAGAGCTTAATTAATTATGTTATTCATCCATCTAACGGCGTCATTTCGAATAGCATCCTACTAATAATCTCAAAGAAAGGGAGTTCATGATGAATAAATTATATCATAAAAAAGCCTTCAATATGCATACATCTTAGGCTAAATTGGATTATTTCATAAATGTAAAATAATTATATTTTTTATGTAACGAAAATTTATAAAGAAATGAAAACTCTTAATTTTTTATAGTATGAGAAAATTCAATTATTGACTATTGGCTAATGACAAGTGGCATAAATAGAAATTTGCAGGGTGTACAAGAATGAAAAGTCTAAAATACTCCTAATTTACTTTTGTATTTCCCGTTAATATGGTACTACAATAGATTTTATTTTATTTTATTTTCCGTTAAAAAGAGAGTATTAAAATTTTAAAAAATGATTAAATTGTTATAAGTAAATGAGAGAATAAAAAAAAATATAACATTATAAAATGGAAGAGATCGAGAGTATATATAATTAAATTAAAAAATGATACGTGTAATAAATTTATTATGGACTTATTAATTCGTAGAAAAAAAGAAATTAAAGAGTTTTATCATTAGAAATAAGAAATAAGAAATAAAGAGTTTGATCATTAATTCAATAAACATTATTATTGTATTATTAACAAATAATTGGCATCTAAAATATTAAGTAGAAAAAAAGAAAAGAAAAGGTATCATGATCTATAATAAAAAAAATGAAATGAAGAATTTTTAAATTAAACATATTATTGGCTATTAGGTATTGGAAAAAGAAAATGAAGAGTAATTTTAGAAGATAGTTTTTTTAAATAAGGAGAACTAAATTAAAAAAAAAAAGTTTTAAGAAATAAAATATTGGTTTGTAACCTTTGTTTTGGAATCAACGGCTAATGCATTATGGATGGAGGCGGGATGGAGATTACATAGTTTCCAGTCTTGTCTCAAAATCAAGATATCAAAATTAGAGTTTCAGTCTGACCTATTTTAAGAGACGGGATGAAATGAAATGAATCAAATCAAGGTCAAAGATTTTTAATATTTTAATAAATTATTCAATTAAAATAAAACCTACATTAAAAACCTATTCAATTAATTAATTCATTTTATATGTAGAAGAATCTATAAATAATTTTGCTTCATATTTTTACAATAATAAGTGTTTGATATCGTAAAAAAAAAAAAAAAAACTGCAATTACACCGATGAAATTAATTTTTATGAATATGATTTGACATTCAAAAAAGAATATAATTGAAATTTAGATAAAATGATATAACGGAAATAGCCGTCTCTTAAATAGATCTTGAATTAATATGGATTATTTTAATAGAAGAATCGGGAGACTATGGCCTCAGGTAGGATTCTCCCTTGTCAACCAATATCCTAGGTGCGGCTTTTCCCCCAAAGTTCGAGATTTCGAACCTCCAACCCTATGACTGATCCACTAATCCCCGAAGTCATCTGGCAACTTTTCAAACCATGATGTACCTTCAAACTAATTTTGAAGATCTTATGTGCAAGGCCTTCCCAATCACACTCAAAGGGGCAACCCAAGAGTGGTATTAGACTCTTAAAACAGGATCCATCCAATCGTTCTCCCAATTGGCTACCACATTCTGAGGTTGGTTCATCACAAGTGTGCCATCCAGGAAAATCTCGTCTAATCTGATAAGGATCTGGACCTCTAATTTCGCCCCAAAAGCTAGCTCATAGGGGAAGGACTGAACCCAGCCTTATACACTAGCCCAGGATGTACTCCACGGGCGATGTGGGACACCCCAAAGCTCAAATTAGGAAAGTGGACTGAACCCCAAGGCCTTTATTCACACTAGCCCAGGATGTGTAATTTCGCCCCAAAAGCTAGCTCATAGGGGAAGGACTGAACCCAGCCTTATACACTAGCCCAGGATGTACTCCACGGGCGATGTGGGACGCGTCATCCCCACTCCTATAAGACTTGACTGCCTCAGTCAGCGTTCTGACGAACCCCATGAGACACCGACCCTACGGAGCCAGAGCTCTGATACCAAATGATAAGGATCTAGACCCCTAACTTTGCCCTAAAAGCTAGCTCGTAAGGGAAGGACTGAACCTAGCCTTATACATTAGCCCAAGATGTACTCCGTGGGCGATGTGGGATGCATCATAATCTAATAGATCTAAAGAGAGAAGATGACGAGACATTGAGATAATATGTCTCCATATTCCAAAGAACGGTGATACAGATTAAGAACTTGAATGATGAAGTTGCCATTAGTGCCATGGCGAAGAATTTCAAATATAACAAGCAATTCGAGAGTTCGAGTATAGACCCTCCTCTAACTTTTCCTGCACTCATGGCACAAGCTCACAAATATACAAATCTGGATGAAGCCTATGAAGCTCAATATCAAAGATCACAGGAGGAAGAAAAATCTCAAGCATAGAAGACACCTTTCTCCAATCAGGAGACGTTCACCTAAGAGAAGATCATCTCTCGCCTCTCCGGTATCCATGAGCTAGCTACACTATTAAAGCACCCTACTTAAGAAAAGATAGATCACAATAAGACCAAGAGTTCAACCCCTTAAACAACCCAGCTCAGAAGTATAGTCCTGGGTTAGGGATCATTGAAATAAGGTTCAACTCATCATGTACCTAACTCTAAAATTTCACTTTAGTAATAATGAGGTTGTTGCAATAAAGGGAGATCGAAAGATGGCTCGGGAAGCATACACGATTGCACTCAAAGGGATACCCCTCTCTACCCATAATGTGGATGTCAAATGACAATAAATACACAATGTCAGAAGAGCATCATCCTTTTGACATACCTAGAGAAAGCTCGGAGCTAAACCCAGCACCTGGGGGCAAACTCACCAAATGGGAGGTGGAGCCGGAAAGATATATGACCTTGGGTGCCGAACTACCCATAAAAGTACATACAAGCTTAAGAAAATTCATGGAGCCGAACTACTTCGGACATGAAATTCAGATAATCTAAAGAAGGCTTACTGTATTTCCACTCAATAAGATGTAAAGTGACTTTAAATTAAGATAATAAAGAGACCTCAGTTTTTTTTCACTTAATACACCATGGCTTATAAAGAAAAGAGAGGCATGATGTATTAATTTTTTTCCTGAAGGATCTTACTTAGAAATTTTTGCTATTCCTTTACTTATTTTATAACCAAGTCCATAATTTCAGACATACTCAGTTCTCCAGTTCGGATTTAAGCAGTCCATAACCAAGTCCATCAGTTTGGACATACTCGATTCCATCATTACGGACATACTTGGTTCTCCATTCGGACTTAAGCAGTCCATATCCAAGTCCATCAGTTCGGACTTAAGCGGTCCTACACCTAAGTCCATTAGTTTGGACATACATAGTTCGTCAATTCGGACCCAAGTGTTCCTATACCTAAGTCCATCAGTTCGGACATACATAGTTCTCCAGTTTGGAACTAAGCGGTCCTATACCTAAGTCTATTAGTTTGGATATACATAGTTCTCGAATTTGGACTTAAGCAGTCCTTTAATTAAGTCCATCAGTTCAGACATACATCGTTCTTCAGTTCGACTTAAGCGGTCCTTTGATTAAGTCCATTAGTTCGAACATACATAGTTTGTCAGTTCGGACCTAAGCGGTTTTATACCTAAGTCCATGAGTTTGGACATATATAATTCGCCAGCTCAAACCTAAGCGGTCCTATACCTTAGTCTATGAGTTCTGACATACATAGTTCTCCAGTTTGGACTTAAGCAGTCCTTTGGTTAAGTCCATGAGTTCAGACACACATATTCCTCCAGTTCGGACTTAAGCGATCCTTTGATTAAGTCCATGAGTTCGGACATACATAGTTTGCCAGCTCGGACCTAAGCGGTTCTATACCTAAGTCCATCAGTTTGGACATACATAATTCTCCAGTTCGGACTCAAGCTGTCCTTAGATTAAGTCCATTAGTTCGGACATACATAGTTCGCCAGTTCGAACCTAAGCAGTCCTATACCTAAGTTAATCAGTTCGGACCTAAGCAGTCCTATACTTAAGTGAATCAGTTCGGACATACACAGTCCTCTAGTTCGGACTTAAGCGGTTCTTTGATTAAGTCTATTAGTTCGGACATACATAGTATGCTAGTTCGGACCTAAGCGGTCTTACACCTAAGTCCATCAGTTCGGACATACATAGTTCTCCAATTCGGACTTAAGATCCTTTAACTAAGTTCATCAGTTCGGACATACATAGTTCTCCAGCTCGAACTTAAGTGGTCCTTAGATTAAGTCCATTAGTTCGGATATACATAATTTGCCAGTTCGGACCTAAGCGGTCTTATAACTAAGTCCATTAGTTCAGATATATATAGTTTGCCAGCTCAGACCTAAGCGGTCTTATACTTACATCCATCAACTCAGACATACATAGTTCTCTAATTCGGACTTAAGCAGTCCTTTGATTAGGTCCATTAGTTTGGACATACATAGTTCGCTAGTTCGAACATAAGCGGTCCTATACCTAAGTCCGTCAGTTCGGACATACATAGTTCGCTAGTTCGGACATAAGCGGTCCTATACCTAAGTCCATCAGTTCGGACATGCCTGCGCCTATACCCTAAGCCATCAGTTCAACATACATAGTCTTCTAGTTTCCTAAGTCCATCAGTTCGGACATACATAGTCTTCTAGTTTGGACTTAAGTGGTCCTATACCTATGTCCATTAGTTCGGACATACATAGTTCGCCACTTTGGACCTAAGTAGTCTTATACCTAAGTTTTTAGTTGGGACATACATAATTCGCCAATTCGAACCTAAGCAGTCCTATACTTAAGTCCATCAGTTTAGACATATATAATTCTCAAATTCGGACTTAAGAGGTCCTTTAACTAAGTCCATCAGTTCGGACATACATAATTCTCCAATTCGGACTTAAGCGGTTCTTTGATTAAATTCATTAGTTCGAACATACATAGTTCGCTAATTCGGACCAAAGCGGTCATATACCTAAGTCCATGAGTTTAGACATACATAGTTCGTCAGCTTGGACCTAAGCAGTCTTATACCTAAGTCCATCAGCTCGAACATCCATAGTTTTTAAGGTCGGACTTAAGCAGTCATTTAATTAAGTCCACCAGCTCGAACATCCATAGTTTTTAAGTTCGGACTTAAGCAGTCATTTAATTAAGTCCACCAGCTCGGACTTAAGCGATCCTTTAGTTCGGCTCGGATTTAAGCAGTCCTCCAGCTAAGACTTAAGCAGTCCTTTAGTTAAAACTCTCCTCTTAACTCATAAAATTTCAAGTTAAGGCAATTTAAACAAGTTCACACTTAGGGATGATAAGGACAACCTTGCTTTGACAATTGACATACACCACTCCGGTCCCAATGGAAACCACTTCATTAGAAACACTTAGAAATTGAAATTATGCCAACATTCAAAATCATACAAAGAGGATAAATAAAAGAGTTCTTCATTAAATAAACTGCAAGGAAGTGACTCTTAAGGTTCTCTTTAGGTAGACGAACCATCACCCTGTTTCTCCCAAACAGAACCACTGTTGAACTAACTAGAATAGGCAAGGAACTCCATGCTCAAAAAGTATCTATAATAATTAGTAATCACAGTATAAAAAATAAAGTATACACATATAATAAGGAACTCCATGCTCAAAAAGTATCTATAATAATTAGTAATCACAGTATAAAAAATAAAGTATACACATATAATATAACACATGACAACATCTTCTGGACATAAACGACCAAATAACTAAGGGGAACTACTGATAATATACAATAATAAAATATATAAAAGAAAAATATAAAAAGATATTAGACTCCTAAATAAACTCTAATTAACTAACAGATAAATTTATGAATCATTTTTTTTTTTATTATCCTTATCATTATTAAATTATCTCTTTATCATAAAAATATTCTCGAGTAAGCCAGAGGGACGAATTCTGAAATTCTCCAAACTCAATTTCTGAGAGTTTAGCAGTGAAAAATAACGAATAAAGAAAATTAAATAAACTACTGATAATATACAATAATAAAATATATAAAAGAAAAATATAAAAAGATATTAGACTCCTAAATAAACTCTAATTAACAGATAAATTATGATTCTTATTATCCTTATCCAATTATAATTATCTCTTTATCAATAAAAATATTCTCGATTAAGCCTAGAAGGGACGAATTCTGAATTCTCCAAACCCTCAATTTCTGAGAGTTTAGCAAGTGAAAAATAAGAATGAAAAGAAAATTAATAATTCATCATTTATTTTCCTCCATTATTTTAATTCCTCTTCTTTTCAAACAGAGTTTAAAGGTTTTAATAAAATGGCACACTTCTTTAATTATTATTTCTAAGAGTGTAAACTATATATAAATATTTCCATCTGATTCTTCAAAAATTTTAAAAGCAGTTAGAAATATTTTTTATTAGGGTAAATTATTTATTTCTTGAAGTTCTCGTGAATTTTTTTGAATAAACTCGTAGATTTAATGTATGTATATAGTGTGGATCTAGTATAATTCATGACTTAAGTTAAATATTTAACGAATGCAATTTTATGAATTGACATATTTAATAAATTAAAATAAAAGTTAAGAATGTTACAAGATTTTTCATGAAGGTATATAGATGGATTTTTATATATTTACGTGGAAATTAAGTTTTCTTTTTAGAAGAAAAAAGAAAATTTTTGCGTTTAGGGGTCTAGAAGGGAGTTGATGTGGCGCATAAATTTCGAAATGAAAAAGACTTGGCAATGAGTTGAAGTGTTGAACCCACATTTCGTTGAACAAGTTGCTCCACTTTTTCCCCATTTCTAGACAAAAATTCCAACTTCCGAAGTTTCTATTTGCTCCAATTAGGACTTAGGAGTCAATTATCTCTGGTTTAGTCAAGAATTGAAAGTCAAAAACATTCTGAAAATTAGGAAGAGCAAAAGCCTTTAAAAAATTTCATAAGTTTATAAATTAGAGGTAATTACTAGTAATTCAAGGATTAAAAAATAGGGAGTAATAAGTTTATTCATATTTAGAAAATATCTCTTTTAAAAAAGAAAGTTTGTTTTCCTTTAAAATAATTTAAGGTTATTTGTCATTATTATAGGTTTTTTTTTATTTTTGTTGTTCAAAAACTAAAAATATTTTATAGCTTTTTTCATTTTTATTTCTTATAAAGTGTTTATTTGTTTTCTACAAATTTTGGTGGAGAAAAGTTTTTATTAACAACTTTCCATGTAACCATTAATAAATTTTGGTGGAGAACAAAACAAGTTATATTTAATGTTTGATATACGTAATAGAGAGAAAATAGGAGAGTGGGTTTCAAAATGTAATAAAATTCTGTAAACCATAATTCATGGTTTCATATAATTTTTTTTTTATTTATAACGTGACGTTTAATGAATTAAAAAAAGAAAATATCAGAATTTTGACAAGAAAATTAATGCCAGAATTTCAATTCTTAAATTATGAGACAGGTATAGATTATTAGTTAGTGACCACAACTTTTTCATCTCAATTTTTTATTTTCTAAGTGATCAGTTTCAGTATTTGTTATAGGCCTCGTCCCAGAGGCAATGGACAAATGTGCATGCATGCAATAAATATACGTGTGCATACGTACACTAATTAGGTTTTAATACTCCTAAACGTTTAAAATTCGTCTGAAACAATATTACGTACACTCAACTGGTTTTCACATGTGCTGTGTCAGATTTGATGGCCTTATAGCAAAAGTTTGAATAACGAAAAAAAGATATTATATGTATTGAATGATCCTATTGCTAGAGTTCAAAAACTTTGGTAATAGTAGGATTTGGCATCTTCAGAATGACTTTTAAAATAATCCATGTGGAGTCTAAAATGAATTAATCTCTTATTGAACTATTAAAGAACAGAAAAAAATATCTTTAACAGTAAAAAAAATAAAAATAAATATTTATAATGCGTCAAAGGTCTAAAATTTCTTGATTGCTTTAAACCTGAACCTCTAAAAAATTCTCATAATTGTAATAATATAAGAAGGGAGGGATTTAAAATAAAAATCACTTTGTACCCTTAAAAGTCAAAAATTTAAATTTTCAGTATATGGAAATATAATTTTTTGATTATATACAGAACCAGAATAAATAACCCAAAAAAATATATATATATGAATCCAAGGTTTGACTAGCCCAAGTATCATTAATATAAACTTTAGGTGCATTTAACCAAAGATACAGCAACCATTCTTGAAATGGTATGATCAGTGGGTGTCTGTCTCTCTCTCTCTCTCTCTCTCTCTCTATCTCTCTCTCTCTCTATATATATATATACTCTCTCTCTATATATATATAATATAATATATAGCAGTTCTGACTTTCAGTTGTTGCCAGTCCCAATAGTCATAATGCATCCTTTATATATATATATATATATATAGCAGTTTGACTTTCAGTTGTGCCAGTCAATAGTCAATACATGCATCCTTTCTTAGCTGGCTTATTTTCACTCAAGGTCCCTCAAGTTATGGGTAATTTCTTTAAAGTCCTTCATCTTAAAATTCTCTCAATTTTAGTGTTTTGTAACGCAAAATCGACTCAACTGAGTTTCCCACTAAAAATAATTGAAAACCTGACATGACACTATCGCGGGACCCACTTTTTCACAAGTGACATCTAACGTGTTAAAAGAAATCAAATTTAACTGCATGACAGGATTCCACGTGGACGTATATGTCCACACCCAATTGAGCTGAGTTGGAAATTCCAGAATTAGCAATATAAAATAAAAAATTCACATATATGTCTACATGGAATCCAATCATTTAGTTGAGTTGTAAAATCTTTTTCTCCACATCAGATGCCACATATGAAAAAGTAAGACCCATCATAATGTCATGTCACATTGAGACGCATCAGATAAAAATAAACCTTTGGCACCTTAAGGCGGCTGTTATTTTGTTATCTGAATAATTAGTACTACTAATTTGTTCCTTTTAAATGGTTGGTTGATAAGTTCGTTCCTCAAAATAAAAAAGTTATCATTTTGGTTATTATTGGACCGTTTAGTATTCTTGACTTAATTGCATTAATAAATCTATTGAAAATAAATTAATTAGAAGTATATAGTACAATTTTATTTATCTGTTAATTACGTACCCATCGGTACAAGTAACGTAATTAAGGGAAACAATTTGGAATTCTTGCAATGTAATTAAGCTTAAGCATGTTTGAAATTTTTGGAAAAGATTACTTTTGATTTTTTGTTTTTTTTTTTTTTTCAAGAAGAAACTGATTCCACAAGATTCAACCTCTACCCCGATTGACAACTTGCATTGACAATGTATTATAGGATTTGGACATGCAGTCATTATCCAGGCTAGTTAATTGACCATACCTAAACAATATTAAACTTTCTTTTTTGTTTACGTTAGTTTGCTCAATAATATATATTTTTTGAATTATTAAGGTCTCTTCTCATCTCTTATTTACTGTTTGATAACAAATTAATATTTTAACACGAAGAACACTAGCCCCATGATTCGATTTTACCATAAGTGTGGGATCTAGTGTGCACTACCCATTGGTCCAAACTGTTTTGAATTAAGATTTATAAAAATTTTTTTATCGATAAAATACTTATGTTTAGAGACTATTAATATATAATAGAATGTATTTTATTTATTATTTATTTTGTAAAAATATGAAATTAGAATGAACTAAGATGATCCTTTAAAAAAAAAAAAAGGAAAAGAAAAGGTCTCTTTGATTTTAACTTTTGAGTCATTTTCTTGACCATTAATCTTTAAATTAATGAAGCATTAATAGAAAATTGCTTAGGGTTGATGGATGTATAATTCAAGTCAAGCTACGAGTTGAAGACATTTCAAGTAGACATGGTCTCTCTGCTACTATCAATTTGTTCTAGTACAATAAGGGACTTTGTCTCAGCTTCACTCATTCTAATTGTTAAATTAATAATTTTTAAAATTTTCCTTATTCAGTTTTATGTCTTTCTAGATTGAATATTTAACGTGTGTGTATAAGCAAATTAACGTGGACTTAGTATATTTTTGAAGAGCGAAAACTAATAAATATTTTAATCAATAGAAAGGAAAGACTTAGACATTTATTAGTGATTTTTTAAAATTAACTGTTCTCACTTTATTCTTTCTTTTTTTTTCAGGAAACGGTCAAAAATACTTTCGTTGAACTCATAAACCGAGTCTAAGTAAATCGATCCTATTATTTTAAATATTTTAGAGGAATCATAGTTGGATAAAGAAAATGAGAACTGTAAAAGAGGATAGTTCAAATATTTTTCATGCAAACCGAAATAAATTTAAGAATAATTTTTTCTGAAAAAATAAACCTAAATTATATACTAATACGAGCCTAAATAAAATTGTAAAATAAGCCCAAAAATAAAAAATCAGAAGAGATAACAAAAAAGAACACGTGATTTTTAATTTCTCAGCCTCCTCCCAGTGCCGGATATAGCATGGACCAAGCCCACAGATATATCATGGACCAGAGCCTGGGCTTAATTTAACATATTCGGGTTTGACCAATTACAAATCCATAAATCCGGTTCATCATATGTTATAACCCAAGACCCGAAAGAACATCCAAACTTTTTTACTAATCTTGCCCTAAGCTCAATGTGTTTAGTGTTTATGTACAAATCTAATGAATTTTCAACAAAAAGACCCTGAGCATGGGTTAGAGTAGAGCTATAAACGAGTCTATCCGAGTTAAACTCTATTTAACTCGATTCAAACTTGAAAAATCAAGTTTGAACTTGAATTGTTGAATGTGTATGTTTTATTTTTTTTTTTAAAAAAAAGAGAAAATTGTATCGTTTACAAATTTGAGTTCAAGCTCGAGATTAAATTGTTAAATAAACTCAATAAATAAATTTGATTTAACTCGTTAATAAGTTTAACAAATTATTGTTAAGTTTATTGAATAAGTTTGAATGCGCTTTTTCTAAACCAAGTTTCAAGTAACTCATGAATAGCTTAATTGATTCACAATTCTAAATTAGAAAAGAGGCTTGGCACAACAAAATCTGATAGTTACCAGATTGAGAGCGATTGGCAATTACACAAATTTTTATTAATTAGAAAAATGCAGTTTTATTAAAAAAATTTGCATAGCAAAAATAATATCACGACGATTATAGTTATAGGAGTAAAAAAGAGTTTATTGGTAAAAAAACAAGAGAGAGAAGAGAATGGTCTACACGTCATTCATATTACACGCTTCAAGGAAAATTTTTAAAAATTTCAAATTAATTTTCGTTTTCTTTTTTTTTATTTATTAATATTGAAAAAGAGAATTCAAATTTGAATCTATTACCAGACCCTATATAAACTTACCACTAGACTATATTTTGGTGTACTCACAATCACGTGTATTCGACGGCTTATATTGGTTTTAATTACATCACCTTGAGTATTTGTGGACCGAAAGGTTCGATTGTTCTAGAATGGCAATATTCACATTAAAAACTATTTTTCAAATTATTTAATCGGTTATTAATTGCAGTTTTTAATAAATTGGCACAATCAGTTAAAGCATGTAATATAAATGTTATAAAGAATAGTTAAAAATTCAAAATTCTTTAATTTTTTTTTTTTTAAAAAAGGCTTATGCAGGAGATATAAATTTCGAGGCGAGACTCTCAACTTTTTCTATGCTTTTAAAAGTTACTAGTATTAGAATTCGCGCGATGCACGGAGCAATATTTAAGAATGAAATAAATTTTAATAACTTCGATATGAACACAATACGAAAATTAGACGATTGACACGAATACGATATTTTTAACCCGCTTAATATCATAAACATGTTAAGTGGGACGTGTTGACTTTTATACAATTCGTGTAACCTGCTTAATATTATATAAATAAGTTAAGTGGATGTGTTGACCTATATATGACTCACTTAACTTGCTTATAATATTTTTAACTGTTAACCTATTTAACTCCAATCATATTTAAAAATAAATTTTCACACGTAAAATTCATAAATTCTTCAAGATTTATAATTATAATAAAAAATAATACAACAATAAAATTTAATTATAATAAAAAATAATACAACAATAAAATTTAAATAGGTTTTAGTTGGAGTATTTATATATAACATTAGAATTACTTCATTACTCTTAAATAAACGAGTCACTCGTTTAACCCACGTGTCAATCTGCGACACAACACGTTTATATTCGTGTCATACATGGGTGACTTGTTTATGACACGAACTCGTTTAACCTCAATCCTATCTCATTTATCTCACGTGTTAGGCAAATTGTGTTCATGTGTCATGACCTATTTTGACACCCCTTAGTATGATCTGTATAAAAAATTGCATACACACTATTAATGCATTTTTCAGTAGTGATAATAATTTTGAGAATTTAAATATTTATATTGAAATAAGAAATTAAGTATTTTTATTTTATGTTTACGATTTATTATAAATAATTGTTTATTTATTTGAATAATTGTTTATTTATTTGAAATATTAATATATTATACTTATTTAGTATAGTGTGTCCTAAGCGTGTGGAGCTCCTACTTTTTTTAAAATTATCATATGGCGTACGTTCCCGCATGATGAAATATTTTTTTAATATATTGTTTGTATCTTTTTTTATTAATGAATTATCAAAAAAATAAGAAGGGACTAAATTTTCTTTCGGAAAAACTTTTGTTACTTATTTTTTTTTGAATATAAAAGAAAAATAAAATAAAATTTTCTCTACAAATTTATTTTTATAGTTTTTTATTTTCCTTCTATTTTGAAGAGAAAATTATCGAAATTCTTTTCCCTTATATTCCTTTCTTATATAAAATAGTTTTTGCTTTATGAATATTAATTTATTTTTTTTCCTCCTATATAATATTATCTGAAAATATAATTATTTTTTCCTTATAATCCGCACAATGCGTTGGGTAATATTAAAAAATGAAATAATATTTTATAACATCATTCAAAAATAGTAAAATTATATAATAAAATAATAAATTGTATCTTATTGATAAAATGATAAATTGTATCTTATTGAGATATACTGAAAAGTTGCGATGCTAATATATGTTATCTTAAATATCACGCGAAGCTTTTCATAAGGTATGGAATAGCAAAACTCATGCATGTTATGACCTACATAAAAAAAATACATACACACTATTAATACATCTATTAATACATTTTTAAATAGTGGTAATAATTTTGAGAATTTAACTATTGAAATAATAAATTATGTTTTTTTATTTTATGTTTATAATTTATTATAAATGATTGTTTATTTATTGAAAATATTAATGTATTACTTATCTAGTATAGTATGTCCTAAGCATATGAATGTCCTACTTTTTAAAAATTGTCGTATCTTTATGTTTCCATATCTCGTATCCTGTATCCATGCAACCTAGCTCCTGGTATATGAGACTACTCCTTACACCAAACTAATCGACCAATGTTTTTTTTATTACCAATAAAAATAAAATATTTTTTGTTAATTTGTTTTTGTGTCATTGCAATATGATATTAAGTATTTTTTTTATTTTATGTTTATGATTTATTATAAATGATTATTTATTTATTTGAAATATTAATGTATTGTTATTTACTTATTTAGTGTACTATGTCCTACATTTTTTAAAAATTGTCGGTAATCCCCGTTGCTATGTAAACATAGCTCCTAGTACATGAAACTATCTATACACCAAGGCTATCAACTAAGGTTTTTTTATTATCAATAAAAAATGAAAAGTTAATTTGTTTTTATGTCATTGAAATAAGAATTATTTTATTTTGTGTTTATAATTTATTAGAAATGATTGTTTATTTATTTGAAATATTAATATATTATTTATTCAGTGTATTGTGTCCTAAGCGTGTGGATGTCCTACCTTTCTTAAAAAATTATCGCATCTCATACGTTCTTGTATTTCTTATCCTGGTATATGAGACTACTCCATACACTAAGCTAATCAATTAACATTTTTTTTTTATTATCAATAAAAATGAAGTGTTTTTTTTCTTAATTTGCTTTTGTGTCATTGAAATAAGAAATTTAGTATTTTTATTTTATATTTATTATAAATGATTGTTTATTTATTATCATATATCTCGTACGTTCCGTATCTCGTATCTTATATCCGTGCAACCTAGCTCCTTGTATAAATTAAGTATTTCTCATTTTATGGTTTGGGTTATTTATATTTTAATTAAATTTTAATTTAATTTAATTATCTTGACGAGATGTAACTAATAGATATTATCATGACAAAAACATTATCTAAAAATATAAAACAATTTATCTTCTTACAATTGTTGTCCTTATACCTTATTTTCCTACAACTGTGCTAAATAATTATTGTCCTCCTCATACTTGGCCATTTTAGAAGTTTACACTTGACTTCCATATAATACAAACTATTCTGTTTATATCCATTTTAAGAGTTTCACTTGATCTTCATATATACAACTATTTCTGTTTATATTATATATATATATATATATAGTATATATAATATAGATTAGGAGTAAAAAATTTTCAAATAAACATACATTTCCTACATTTTTATGTATTCTAAGTAGAAAAAAGTTAAAAGAAATATTCTCTTAACTCAGAATATAAATTTTTTTTTTCTCATTGGATCATATATATTAGTATTTTTTTTATAAAATCATTAAATTAAATAGTTGATGAGCATTGACAAGAGGTTAGATCAATTGAAAATAGTCTATAATTTCGAGAAAAAAAAAAAAACCTGTAAGGTTAGATTAAACTTGAAGTCTTTGTCTATCGAGAGGCTTAACCTAAATATTAATCTCAACCGGAACTGAAAACACACACACAAATTACAGGTGAGTTGAATATAGTTTAACTTTGGTTGGAAGGTTGGATATGAAAAACTCAAGAAATTTAATATTTCTCTTTTAATTTGATGAAAAAATGTTTCTTTCTATAGGTAGTTATTAACAAGTATAACGAGTAATTAAAATTTCTTCATATATGTGCTGGACAAAAAAATTTCTTGATACGTTGAAATGGCATTGTGGTGAAGCACGTTCGATGTTTTTAGTTGACAAGAGTCCGACACCCGGCAGTCCTAAATTAAATATATTTTTTATCTATTTATTTTAAATTCATAATAAATAAAACAGAAGTCCAAATATTTGAAATAAGTAGTATAATTTTTTACTATAAAATTTATTTATTTTTGTCTAAATATAAGAATATAATTAATCTGTAATTCAAAATTAATTAATTAAAACAACATAAATTCCAAAATTTCTTAATTTTAAAGTACAGTAATACTTAATAAATAATTACAATCAGTAAAATAACATAAGAATAATATAAACTGAATTTAGATAATATATATAATTATTTATATAATATTTGTATTAATTAATATATATAATTTATATATAATTCTAAAGTATTGCAATTAATGAAATTAATTTCTAGGCAATTTTCAATTTTTGTTGTCATAATAAAAATTGACACCCACTCTCTAATCGAAATTAGTCAAAGTCTATTTTTCATATTTCAGCTGTCTGTGTTTATTGTTGTTATTCATACAATTATATATATTAATTGAGCTTTTCATTCTGCGTTAGTAATTTTAATTTAATTTATATTTTCTTAGAAATATTTTAGGAAGGATGGTTATTGTCACGATCCAAAACCATGGATCGGACCGGCACTAGAACCCAGGTAAACATAAGGCCACCAAGGCCTATAGTAAACTTGAACCACTAAACTTAGTCACATTAGATTGGAGCACAGGACCAGTTAGCCCATATTATTTTATATAGCAAATCTTATGATCATATTATATGCAGATCGAAATCCAGTATTTTAAATATTTCATAACTCCGGCTTAATTACATTACACAATATCTATAATATGAGCTAACCGGTCCGTACATGTACATATAGATATGTAAATCATCAACCTAAAGTTATCACTTAACATGATCACTCTCATACAAAATTGAACTTATCATAATCCTATAATAGGAGTTTCACAATTCTACAACTGCGGAGTTCAATATCAAACAGAAATGAATGAGTTCTTGTATAACACTCACAATTTAAGTAATTATTGGAATTAGGAAATTTCTTTTCTAGCTCTGTAATGAAGGAAACAGAGTTTTAGTCGGGACAAGGAAGAATCTACTTCCTAAAAAATTAAATAAAATAAATGTGAGTTTAATAATGAATAATAACTATTGTATGACATAGATATTCGCACGAAATACTTCCTAAAATACTAAAATGAATACTTGTTCGATCAAACACATAGCACAACATCAACACTCACATGCAAGTACACCTTCACATAATCAAACAAGTGGAGATTGTCTATGGCGTCACCAAAACCCCGATGAGCTGTCCTCACACATGGCTCATCCTCTCATGATGTGTATACCAGGGAATCGATCCTCTATACATGGCCGATCGGTCTAATCCTCATTTGACTAGCCCTCTCAATTTTTTATACTCTCTTGTCTTTTCCATACCAACAGGCGGCTACTTTGTGGTTTTTCATATCATATATCATCAGATACACACGGGGGCGCCGATCTCCCCATATATGACCGACAGTATCGAAGACCGCCCTCACAAATCCATAGTGACCCACTTCGTCCCAATTCCACGCAAATAAGGCATATCATCATCACAACACATTTAATCAAGCATTGCATTTAGATGCAAGCACATTATATAAACAAACCTTGTTATGCAAATATTCAAATATACACATCTATAAACCAAGTATAAAATAATGAATGTTTATGCAAATAATAATAATAATAATAATAAAATAAGTAGGAAATTGTAACATTATATAGTAATGTATATATGCATGATGCAAATGATAATCCACTACTTATTACTGCTCATAGTAATAGATGAGAGAAAAAGAACTCTAGTTTTGATTCTGATTCATAGAAGTAGTGGACGAATTCAGAAAATCTATATGCAATAAAATTGAAAGGGACAAAAGAATCAAATAAAGAATTCCTTTCAAATAAGAATAAGGAATTATCTTGATTAAATCTAACAATGCTTTTATTAAATATACTAAATCAAGATTCTGTTGAAATTTTAGCAGAACCTCTCCTGAAAATATGACTAACTACCTGCTTAAATATCAGCATTATTATATATCTATCAATCATTACACACATATCCCATCTATCGGGTAATCAAATAAATTAATTTTTCTTCCTCCATACCAAGTAATAGTATAAATATTTAATCACAATATAAAACTTTAGTTATTAACTATCTAAGTTTTAAGCATCATCATTGGTCATTTACTACTTACACAAAAATATCCTTATCTTTGCTATCTAAGCTTAAGCCAATAAATAAAATAACAAATAAATGAAAATAAACATTTACCTAACCTCCACATCCTACTGGTTTAAAGTATCCATATATATATACCCATAACAATCACATACCAACTATAATTCACACTTTCTTTTCTTTTCCTTATCATTATATAACTAAGACCCCGAATACAACTTAATAATATGTGAATCATCATCCTCGCCAAGCAAAATTATAGGTAACGAACCCATTTTAATCGTCTCTCAATCATAAATAAGCATTTATACATAAACCATTATGGAATCTTGAAAGTATGCTCATTTACGTATATTTATCCTTCTAAAACAACACAAAACTCAAGGTAATTGCTGTCAATCCATAAAAATTAGAGTTTTTCTATATTAAAATCATGGATCATAACAACTAACCAATTCCTAGCAAGAATTAAATTTTCAACTTCAATTGTACCATGTCAAACAATAACCTATAGAAATAATTGAAAATAGATGCTGCTTTTTACCAAAAATTTCTCAGTACTCATTAAACTTTGTCATTAGTACTTCTACACTCACAACAAATTATGAAGAGCACATTCGTTCCATCAACATAAACCTGGTTCAAGCAAAAACCCGTGATTTTGGCTAGCTAGGGGCTACCACTTTATCAAAGAAACCTTAAGTTTTTGGTTCAACTCACACATTATACGATGGTTAACCCATTTCCAATCAAGAACTCAATTTACAATTTCATTTGCTTCATATCACAGCTTTAGTTCAAGAAATCAACTAAAATGGCTACTACCAACCTAAGAAAATCAAGGTTTCTCGATTAAAATCCATACTATAAACATTAGTTGACTCATTTACAAACAAAAACTTAATTTATCATGTGAAATGCCTCATATCAAAGCAAAAATTTTGAGCATATAGCTAGGTTTGCGCTGCCATATCACCATCATTCTAATTTCTTTCATAGAATTTGCAATAAACACCCTAACTTACACATTTCCTTGTAAAATGCAGTTATAGTGTCAATTAATAGTCAAAAATCAGATTTTCCCGACTTTTAGTTGTGTGAATAGTGTTTCAAGAACCTAGCATTTCTCATTCATGATTCTACCAACCCTTTCCTCAAATCAACTTTTAGCTGCCCCTTCTTTTTTTCTTTTCTCGCTAATCGCTAACTTCGGTTGATCGGAGATGGAGAAACGGCACTCGCAAGGTGCTAGGGACGAGGTGGATTGGCCAATTAAGGTTTGGTGTCGCCGGAAATGAGAGAGAAGTGTTGAAGGTGAGTTTTGTGTCGATCGAAAAGGAAGAAATTGCATCAATTCTCTCTCTCTCGTTTGCAACACTATGACATGCTAGAAATGGAAAGTGTGGTGGCCGGATATGAAATAAAAACCAAACTCGCGGGAGTTATTAGCGCTAGAATTAGCAACAGATATAAAATTAGTCACAATTCCGTCTCTAAATATGTCGCATATTGGTCGCAAATCTGTCTACTAATATTGAATCTCTATTACTTCAACATTTATTGCAACTGGTCGCAACATGACGCAATTTTGCTATCGAAATAGGGCAGTCGCAAAACTGTGTTTTTTTTTTCTAGTGCAATTTATTGGATTAAAAAAAATCATTAATAGCAAATGAAAAAAATTAGACTTGACCAATTTGTTGAATGCTGACATTTTTCAAAACTAAATTTAAGAAAAAAATAAGAAGGAACTAAATTTTTTTTCAAAAAAAACTTATGTTATGTTTCTTGGATATAAAAGAAAAATAAAATTAATTTTTCTTTACAAATATATTTTTATAGTTTTTTATTTTCCTTATAATTTGAAGAAAATTATCGGATTCCTTTTCTCTTATATTCCTTTCTTATTTCCAAATAAAATAGTTTTTGCTTATTAAAATTAGTTTGGTTTTCTTTTCTTTTTTCCTCTTATATGACATTCTAAAAATATAAAACAATTTATTTTCTTACAATTACTATCATCACAACTTATCTTCTTACAATTATGCTCAATAACTCATACTTGACAATTTAAGAGACTTACACTTGGCTGTCATCTAATATAGACTTCTCTACTTTTATATATTATATAGATATATAGATCTCAATGATTGCGATGCTAATTACATTCATTTAGGCTCCATTTATTTTCGTAAAATAGCTTGTAGGAAAATAATTTGCTGAAAAATATTTTTCAAATGACTTATTTTCTGTTATTCGGTTATAATATTGAAAATTAGCTAAAAATATTAAAGTCTTTATCTCATAAGACCATAAAAAATATTAATAATAATAGAAATTTTATAATTTAAAAACTTTATAAAAATATTAATAATAATAGAAATTTTATAATTTAAAAACTTTATTGTTAAATATGAAAAGAACGAAAAAAATATAAATTATGAAAGTCAAGAAAATATTTTCCATTGACTTATTTTTTTCTGAGTACCCCAAACAATGAAAAATTGTAGAAAATATTTTCCTGCAAGTTATTTTATGAAAACAACGGAGCAATATTTTTTTAAGCCTTAATGTCTTTTTGGAACACATTTAAGCAATATTTTTTTTAAGAATTAAATTAAAATAAATATTTAGTATCCAACTTTAACATTTTAACGTTTTACCTTTCTGATAATTTAAACGAAAATTTCCAAAGGCAGCCAAACTATAAATTGATTAAGTGCATTTTAAAAAATAAAATAAAACAAATTGAGCATGATTTTTCTTCTTCAAGAATAAGACATATAATCTTGTCCATCACTCTTTTTTGTGGATAACAAACTAGAGTTGGAAAACAACAATTGAACTACATGACAAAAGTTACCTATTCCTTTATCATGTCTTAAATGTGTACTAAAAATCATATATATATATATATATATTAAATATATTTAATATATATATTTTTGTCTTATTTTATGAACTGATTAGGCGGAAAGAAAGAAATGCTAATATGAGTTTCAATATTATATATTTTTTGTCTTATTTTATGAACTGATTAGGGGAAAGAAAGAAATGCTAATATGAGTTTCAATATTGTAAATTCGTAATCTGGCTCTATTATGTTTTTTGCTTCTTCATTTAGTTATTGGTGAAAGAATGGAAAGTTATAACTTAAAACTCATAACCTTGTTTGCAAGAAATCCAATTAGAGTGGCGAAATATATAAATTCGTTTACCTAAATTTGAGGTATTTCTAAACTTATGAATTTTCATAATATAACGCATCTCGCAATATAAACAATGATAGTTTTTAGAATTTCGGTTTTTATATTTAAACTACTGATTTGTTATATGGTTAATAAAACTTCTAAAATAAAAATTTTCATAGTTTTAACTATTTGAATAAATGTTTAATTCATTCAGTTTTAATAGTCAATAATAAACAAAATCATTTGTAAGTTAAAATATTTAATAATTAACTATAATTTTATAAATTTAAGAATTTAATAGGTTAAAGAAAAAAAATCATGAAATTGAACAATGTAGAAAAAGTAAGGTCATCATCCAATTATGAGATCTTAATGGTTGAAGAAAGCGATATGACCAAAGGACGTAGCTGCAAGACTGGCTAGTTACCTATATTTGGGCAGGAAGGCAAGTACATGTTATCATATATATGTATATACCCTAATAATCAGGGCACCGCCCAATGTCTGGTGTCTTCTTACTTCTCATGGATGTGGCTATTAGCAACCGACAAGAATTTTCCATAATTTTGTCAGCCTTGAAATATTTTGAATTCAAATAATTTTGTTTATCAAAATTCAAAACAATTATCAAAATTCAAATAACTCTAAGATCATCTTAGGTTCACTTTGAAATTAAATGGAATGTAATTTTTGAAATAGGATTTTATTTTTGAAATAGGATTATGTAATGGGATGTTATTAGGATAATTGACTTGTGAAGAAGTAGACAACTAAGGTAGCTTTGTTATTACTGTGGTTTTCAGTTTTTCGTTTAATTTTGGTAAAAAAAAAAAAAAAGAAAATATATTTATTTTAAAAGTGTTTAAATTTACTTTTTAATTTTTTTAAAAAACTGTTTCAAAAATAAAAAATAATGTTTTATGAAATTACAAATGGTAATTTATTTATTTATTTTTGTTACGCTTCCCTTTTTCATACTTCTCTTTCTTACATGTCTCTTCTACAACTCTATCTCCTACATGTCTCTTCTTTTAGATAGATTTTTTGTATTTCAATAAAAAATGATATCCTTTTAAATGATAGGCTGATAAAGCTAAAATAATTATTGAATTTTTTATTTAAAAGATAATGAAAATAAGTAAATTCTAACTTAAATCGAATAAAATTGACTTAGAAGCTAACATTGAATTAATTTATTAGATTTTGTATCTTTAATTTAAAAATAAAAATTATGCTACGTTAAAAGACATGCAAAAAGTTAGGATTTTTAAGTCAAACTTAAGCTTATGAGTAAGATACATTTGAACATTAATTTTTTTTCAATTATATAAATTTAAAGGTTTAATGACTAAAATATCTACACTTTAGCGTTATTTTTAATTTTATCAATTTTATGCATTTAATTTTTGTAGCAATTATAATCTGTGTCCAAGAATTTTTAGGAGGTTGCTGATGTAGCTGTTAATGACCCCATACATTGCCATCTCAGCACCACGTGAACACACTACATCATTGGTTCAAAAAGGCTTAATGACAAAAAAAAAATCTTGAACTTCACCTATTTTTCAAAATTTTTTTCCCAATGCTTTAAATTTTGTCCATTAGTTGGTTTATACACCTAAAAATTTCGAAACATAAGAGATTTGATGTGAATAATAAAAAAGAATTATAATTAATAAAATTAAATATGAATTCACTTATTAATATGATCCAAGTTATGAATTAAACCAATAATTTTAAAATTAATTACTTAATTACATGCTAATATGGTCATTCCATTGCAATTTGACGGGAAGCCATCATAGATCTAAAAAAAGTGGATATATTGTTTTAACAACACATGGTTCCTTCTTTCCTATTGGGGGTAGACTGCTGAACAAAAAGGTTGAAGAAGACAACTCTGGTTTGCCTTTATGGTACAGAGAAAAAAATATGGCCAAAAATCAAAAGTACCTCACCCACCTTGCCAAGGAGGTACAGTTTGTAATAACTTATCTGTATTAACATCAATTTTTTATGTCACTCTATCATGGAAAAAGACAAAACAATAAATACATTTTTTGAAAGGAGAGAGAGGGGCATTCAAAAGGGTCGATTGATCCTAGCAAACCAAAATTTTTACTGATGCGTCACAAAATACAAATTATTATTTTATTTTAAAATATAAATTATTTTTAGTATTTTAAAAAATAATAAATAATAATTTTTAAATGTTACTATTATTTACAGTGGATATAATAAATATCTTCATATGTTATTCTGGGTTTTGAGATAATAGATAATTTAGTTAAAGTATCTTTGATTTTATTATAATTTAGAAGAATTAATTACTTCCTTAATACTCATAAAAAAACCTTAAACGACTTATGTTTTAGAAGAAGGAAAATACTTAAAATGTTTTAGAATTGGACGGCACAATGATGAGATCGATTTGCAATCACCTAAATTTTTATAGTGAAAAAATTAAGATATAATTATAAATGTGTGATTATTTTCCAAACCACTTATTATCGAATATTAATCTATAATTATTAATTTTTATGTTATTCATCATTTATACTAAATATTATTATATGTTCAACATAATAAAAATATCTAAACATAAATTATAATGATTTAAATATTATAATAATTTTGAAGCTTTTTCATCATTCACATTAAATATAAAAATATTTGTTCATTTTAATGTATTTTGATATTTCTATAATTAAATTATAATTTTTGTATTGTTTTATTAATTAAGTAAATTATTAATTATAAATTATAGAAAAATTTTTCAAAATTGACAAAATTATATTAAAGTAGATTTTTCAAAAGAAATTTGGACTTTTTTGATAGGTGTTATTTTTATAGTATTTTTAATATAGTTTTTGTTAGGATTTTTAGTAGTTTTAATCATTTTAATTAGTTTTTATTCAGGTTTAGTTATGTTTTTGTTCAAAGCCTCCTTGAAACATAACTCACTTGATCTTAAGGAAATTTGTAGGATTTTGATACAAAAAAGAGCAAAATAAAGTAAAACTCTCAAAGGCTAGCACGCCCTGAATGTGCAACTCAGTACGTCCGGGCAGGATTCAAGGAAATCAAGTTGGAGACTCAGAGCCTAGCACGCCTTGGCCATGTTATCTAGGACACCCGTGCCATAGAATGATATCGATTCAAGGGCGGCCCGTGCTGCATCCATCCCGGTAACTCAGAGCCTAGCATGCCCTAGCCGTGCAAACCAGCACGCCCGTGCCACAGATTCTCCTTCAAACTCAGGCTCCAGCACGCCCGGCCTATGTAGCGTGGCACACCCCTGCTGAAGATCAAGTTTTGCTTTGAGCTGAGAATGCCAACCCAGTCCCTACCACTTGCATGGGCCCACATAAGATACTTTCCTAACATGCCAATCAAGTTTAAATCCTATTTAGATGCATGAGAGAGTCCTAATTGAGAAGAAATTAAAAGCCTAAAGAGTCTTCTATCTCCAAAAGATTTCCTACTCAATAAAGACTCTATTTTCTAAACGAAGTCGGAGTTTTCCCTAGAATGTCTATATAAAGAGTGGAATCCATTCATTGTATATTTCATCTCTTATTCTATTATTTTCTACATAGTTCTCTCTCTTTAAGATTTCAAGCATTCAAGTTGGTATCAAGTTTCAAAAAAGCCGCTCAAGCCAATCGTTGACTAGTTTTTATTTCTAAACCCTCTTTTTGTTTATTATTCTTTAAGGGATTATTTACAAGTTTAACTGAGTTTTATTTAATTACTATGTCGAACTAAACTCTCATACTAGGGATTTGATATAACTTAATTTTGATTTCAATTTATAATATCAGATTTGTTTTTCTTTGTTCAAAGTATAATTTATTATTACTATGTTCGAACTAAACTGCTCCTAAACTCTCATACTAGGGATTTGATATAACTTAATTTTGATTTCAATTTATAATATCAGATTTGTTTTTCTTTGTTCAAAGTATAATTTATTATTGAACTTAATGCTTCCAGGTAAAGTTTTTCTCTAGATTGATTTATTTCATTAATCACTTTCGGGAGAAGGGTTTTATATATAAAAAAGGTAATAAATTACGTGGAATAATAGCTTGATGCGGAAGTTATATTGACTTATGGGGGGTTTCATAAGTTAACGACATTAGATTATGAATTAATAAACAAACCATAAAACTTAATGATTTAATTCATGTTTGATTGCACTATTGGAAGATAGGTAATTAAACCGGGTTAAAATAGCTAATAGCTATACAATACATTGCGAAGAGTCTTGTTAGTGATTTAAGCGGTTGTTTCTCCTACTTTGAACAATAAAAACTGATTAAACAAACTAAATAAAATTAAATTGGATAGAATAAGTGAAATCAAAAATCCCTAATTAGTTTTTAATTCCTTAAGTTTTTTTTCATTCGAATTGCCTTACTTGATTTCTTTTATTTCTCTTTTACTCATTTAAGAATTTTCGTTAAAATAATCTCCCTTTATTGTCCGTCTAACTTACTTGATTTCTTTTATTTCTCTTTTACTCATTTAGAATTTCGTTAAAATAATTCTCCTTATTGTCGTCTAAATAATAGTAAGTTAACAAAATTTTAGTACTTGGTATACAATTCTTGTGGGGTGATACTTTATTCATTTTTTATTACTTGTCGCGATTCCGTACACTTGTGAAAAAGCCTGTCATATTTGTTTGTAACCTTTGAATAAAAAAAAAAGGTTTGCAGGTTGTAAATTTGAATTCACGACTTTACAAATTATTCATTTACCTTAACCATTTGCTCTACTAAATTTGAATAACATTAAGTTTGTGTGTTTTATTTTAAACTCTGAATCTTCCGTTTGTGAAAAAAGACCAAGATCAAATAGGAATGAATCAATGGTTGGTTCACAGATTAATTGATCTGATCAGTCAGTTTGGTCTGATTTTAAAAGCATAATTATATTTATGTCAATTTTAGTCCATATTACTATAATTATAATAAAGTACGATTTACTTACATCCATATATAAACTTATATATATATATATATATATAAAACGTGTAAATTCAATAAAGTTAATTTGTACGGACGAATTAACTATAAATTTTAGTATAAATTTTTTAAATAATTGCAATTTTACTCTAAATTAACCTTTATATTCTGAATACCATTAATTTATACAATTGTGTCCAGGTTTATTTTTAAAATGTAATTTTATACTAAAAGTAAATATGAAATAACTTATCATCAGTTGCTATTGCACTTTAGAAGTAAAGTAAAGTTGGGATTTTTATTTAAAAAAATGTAAAAAAAAGGCCTTATTTATGTCAGGGTATTGATTTCTGTTTACTAAGAAACATAAGAAAATATTGTAAGTTTATGATAGTTTTTTCAAAATGATAATTAATTATTAGCCTCATTTGTTTTTTCACATTATTGCTCATTTTCTTCTTCTTCAATTTATTTTGTGACAATATTCAATGGTAGAAAATTTTGTAATAAAATAGATTTGCACTTTTTTTTTGGACTAGAAATGCTGATACAATGATATAAATAATTATAACTTGATTATAGTATCCTTTTAATTTTATGAAATTAATATGAAATCACTTCAATGCTAACTTTAGCATTGAATTGAAGACAAATATTGAAATTTCTTTTTTATTTTTAACAATAAGAGGTAATTACAAGTCAGTTTTGTACACCTATTAAATTCAACTCTCCAATCTATATATATATATATATATATATATATATATATATATATATATAAGCTCTCCGTTATATGGAAGTCAAGTGTAAACCTCTGAAATTGCCAAGTGTGAGGAGGATAATAATTATTTATCACGATCGTAAGAAGATGAATTGTTTTATATTTTCTAAAAGGTTTGATCAGTTATTACAAATTAAAAAACTAAAAATAGGAAAGTAGATTCCAACAATTAATCTGTCACGTAAGTTTTACAAATTTGATTCATGTGCAAGCACGTTTGTGACATCTCGACCCGGCAAAGCGATCCTAAGAGGGTGGGTAGAGCGAAGCTCGTAGCTAGCTTCTAGGATGACAAGCTAGCTAGGGTAGTGGAATGCGGGACACAGGAATGAATCGAATCATATATCGAAAAGGGGGAAACTAATCATTAGAGGCGCCTTTTGGTGGAATCGCCTTTTTAGGTGGAATGGCCTGGACAGTTGGAAGAACTTTAGGGTTAAGCGTGCTCGCTTAACATAAATCTCAGGATGGTTGATCTCTTGGGAAGTTTTTTTCATTTCACCTGCGGACAAAACCGTGCCCGGTCTTGCCATTCTTGTATTGGGCGATTTGGGCTTGAATCCAAGCGGAACCAGATTCCTCTGGTGATTAAGTCGGTGCGGACAACTCTGGTGATTAGAGTCGGGCGTGACAACGTTTGTCCAAGTTTTTTTTTTTTTTTTAATTTTCTAAAATCAAATTAATTTTCTTTCCTTGTATATCCAAAAAAAAATAAGTAACAAAAGTACGAAATTTACACATTTAGGACACATTGCATTAAATAAGTACAACACATTAATATTTTAAATAAATAAATAATCATTTATAACAAATCATAAACATAAAATAAAAAATAATTAATTTCTTATTTGAATCTAATTAGTTAAATTCTTAAAATTATTTCACTATTGAAAAATACATTAATAGTGTGTGTGCATTTTTTTATGCATGTCATATTAGGGGTGTCAAAATGGGTCATGACACGCGAACACGATTTGCTTAACACGCGAAATAAATGGATGAGGGTTGATGCTAAATAGGTTCGTGTTATAAATGAGTCACCCATTTATGACACGAATATAAACGTGTTGTGTCGCAGGTTGACACGCAGGTTAGGCGAGTGACTTATTTATTTAAGAGTAAAGAGATAATTTTAGTATTAGATATAAATCCTCCAATGAAAACCTATTTAAATTTTATTATTGTATTACTTTTTTATTTTAGCTATAAATATTAAAGAATTTATGCATTTTATGTATGAAAATTTATTATAAATATTAAAGAATTTATGCATTTTATGTATGAAAATTTATTTTTAAATACGATTGGAGTTAAATAGGTTAAAATTTAAAAATATTATAAGTATGTTAAGTGGATCGTACACAGGTCAACACGACCCACTTAACATGTTTATGACATTAAATGAGTCATACGGGTTGTATATGGGTCAAAACGATCCATTTTACCTGTTTATGATATTAGGCCAAATTGCGAAGTATAAGGAGTTAGCATAATTGTAAGAAGATAAGTTGTAATAACAACAATTGTAAGTAGATAAGTTGTTTTATATTTTCAGATAATGTCATATAGGAGGAAAAAAGAAAAGAAAACTAAACTAATATTAATAAGCTAAAACTATTATATTTGGAAATAAGAAAGGAATATAAAGTAAAAGAATTCCAATAATTTTCTCTTCAAATTAAAAGTAAAATAAAAAAACTATAAAAATAAATTTGTAGAGAAAATTAATTTTATTTTTCTTTTATCTCCAAAAAAAAAGTAACGTAAGTAAGACATTTTCACGCTTAGGGCACACTGCACTAAATAAGTATAACACATTAATATTTCAAATAAATAAACAATCATTTATAATAAATCATAAACATCAAGTAAAAAAATATTTAATTTTTTATTTCAATATTTCAATATAATTAGTTAAATTCTCAAAATTATTATAACTATTGAAAATTAAATTAATAGCGTGTCTGCATTTTTTATGCAGGTCCTAGAGGTATCAAAATGAGTCATGACACGCGAACGATTCGCTTAACATGCGAAATAAATGGGTTAAGGTTGAGGTTAAACGGCTTCGTGTCATAAACGAATCACACATTTATGACACAAATATAAACATATTGTATAACGGGTTGACACTTGGGTTAAGCGAGTAACTCATTTATTTAAGAGTAAAAATGTAATTTTGATGTTAGATATAATACTCCAAAAAAAATCTATTTAAATTTTATTATTGTATTACTTTTTATTTTATTTTATTATGAATCTTGAAGAATTTATGTATTTTATGAATGAAAATTTATTTTTAAATACGATTGGAGTTGAACAGATTAAAATTTAAAAATATTATAAGCATGTTAAGTGGGTCGTATATAGGTCAACACGACCCACTTAACCTGTTTATGATATTAAGCGGGTTACAAGACAAGAGTCTTATATATGGGTCAACACGGCCTCATTTAACCGCTTATTGATATTTAGTGGTTATTAAAAATATTATAAGCATGTTAAGTGGGTCGTATATAGGTCAACACGACCCACTTAACCTGTTTATGATATTAAGCGGGTTACAAGAGTTATATATGGGTCAACACGGCCTCATTAACCTGCTTATGATATTAGGTGGGTTAAACGTGTCGTGTTCAATCACCTGCCTAATTTTCATGTCGCTCATGTCGATAAATTTACACAATTATTAAATTGATCGTATTCGTGTTGACCCTAAACGTGTCGCGTGTTAGGCGAATCCATGTTGAACTTGACACGTCAACCCATTTTGACACCTTTAGGTCATACCATGCATGATTTTTACTATTACATATTTTGGTAAAGGCTTTGCAAGATACTTAAGAAGATACATTTTAATATTGCAATTTTTTTATCATATCTCAATAAAATACAATTTTATAATGCATTTTACGATCATTTATTATTTTTGAATGATATTATAATATATTATTTCATCATTTAATATTACTCTGCGCATCGCGCGGGTTCTAACATTAGTTTAGTTTAGTGAAAAACAACCTATTAAAAAAAAAAAAAAAGGTTAGATCCCTGTTTGATACCAAAACATGACATTTTACAAAACGGCTCATTTCGTGCCCTAAACCTCATCGTGATTTACAATTAAAATCGATTTTTTCAATTGATTTTTGTTATTCCACGTTAATGTGGGATAAAAGAATTTAAACTATACATAGGATTTGGATAAACTTCCTCTCCTTGAACTAGGACTTTTAGATGAGTTAGGTACAGTCGATTTTATCAACATAGTACAAGAGCTTACCCTTAATATATTTGTACGGAAACTTCACCCTCCTTCCTTCCTTTGAACTAACATTTTAAGTAGTAAAGTTAATTTTAGCTATGACTCCATACTTTATAAGCCAATTTAAGTATTTATTTACTTATAAAGTTATAATCTTTTATTTAAAATATATTTGACGGACTTAAAAGCCAACTTAACACCATCTAAAATAGTTGTCTACATATGTTACTATTAGGGCTACATCATATGCGGTAAAAGTTGGGGGCATATTATATATAAGTTAGCAGCTAGCTTGAAGCCTGCCATCTTAATATATAATACTTCATATCTCTGCTGTGCACTTACACTGCCTCACTGTTTTCAATTCCATTTTTCAAGTAATTACAACATTTTCTTCCTTCTGCCAGTTACAGATTTATATCAGTCTTCTTGCAGAATATTAATATAAACCAAATCTCTTTCTTTTTCTCTTGAGTCAGTCTTGGCACTAATGGAGGAAGTGAACAAAGAACTAGGATATGGTTGCAAATCCTCAAGTACAGTAAATCCAGAAGATAATAACAATGGCGAAAGTGGAAAAACTGAACAAAAGATGCAGAACTTGGAGATGGAGACTGATAATTCTCCAAAAGGAAACCTTATGTGCAAAACAAAGTCATTTAGTGCAAGTTTCTTGATCAATATAGATGATCTTGTTGATAATGTTTCTACTACTGGAAGCTTTGACAAGACAGGTTTAATTATTTTCCTTCTTAATTATTAATGACTAAAGGGAATTCTTCTCTTGCAATTTGCATTTATGATGTTAATAACATTAATATATTTTCTTGTCACCCTTTAATGCAGGAAATGCTGCAATGGGTCAAAGTCCTTCAGATCATCAGGAGGACCCAGATTCTTGCAAGTTGAAGAAAATGCAGGTTGAACCTACATTACCTATAGCTCTCAAGGTAATTTGATTAATAATAACGGTTTAAACGCAGTTAAGCTATTAGCCACAGTGACTATAATTTTAAATAAAAATGATAAAATCGCTATCTACATATGTATTTTTCAACTTTCTGCAGTTTCAAGAAGTGAAATACAAGGTGTATTCAGATAAGTATGTACTTCATGGAATTAGTGGTTCAGCCCACCCAGGTGAGGTTCTAGCTCTTATGGGACCATCAGGAGGTGGCAAAACGAGTCTGCTCAATCTTCTTAGTGGAAGGGTCAAATTCACCAGTGGTTCTATAGCTTATAATGGTAGACCATATACCAAATCCCTTAAGCGGAGGTATTTTATGTTTCTGTACATCAGAATTTCTTTCTGGGAATCAGATTTTCAAGATTTAAAACCCTGACTTATTACCAATGGAGGTGGGGCACTCGACTATTGAGCTATTATTCTAACAGTAGGCAGTCGCGGGCCTGGGGCCATGACATAAATTAAATGTCAAATTAAGAAAAAAATTATCGTAGAGTGTTCCCAGCCCATTGAACCTGGTTGATGAGAAAGGAAGTTTCCATCATTACTAGACTAGGTTAATTTATGATCAGTTAATATGTATTATAATGGCAAAAATGGGATAATTAATGGGTGACTAATTGTTTGATTTTGTGAAACAGGATTGGCTTTGTGACACAAGATGATGTTCTGTTTCCCCACCTTACAGTTAAAGAAACTCTCACTTATGCTGCTTTGCTTCGTCTTCCTAATATCTTAACTAGAGAACAGAAAAAAGAAAGAGCAATGAAAGTTATAACTGAACTAGGCCTTGAAAGGTGATTATTTTCTCTCATTTTTTTCTGGATCCTTAAAAATTCTTTCTCAGTCACTTTCAGATATTCTGTAATCTGAACCCCTTGCCCACTTGGTAATTAAAAGATGGTGCAACTAGCTTAAAATTGACTGCCTTCAAAGGTGGATAATGAACATTGAAAGATAATTACAGCGAAGTAATTTAGCCTGCTGTATAGATACAGTTAAATTTTTTGTACTATTGCAGAAAGCCATGAGTATTAAGCTCTGCATATTTCCTGTTCAATAGGTCAATAAACTCAACTTTTGCTTTGCTAATTTTGGCAATGTTAACAAAAATTATGATTATTGTTGTTGACGATCGGTTCTGTTTGAAAACATTAATTAACAGTAATTTGTATCGTTCCTAGGAGCCAAAATTCAGTAATTGGTGGCAAGTTTGTGAGAGGAATATCTGGAGGTGAGAGAAAAAGGGTCTGCATTGGTCATGAAATTCTCCTGAACCCATCACTTCTTTTCCTGGATGAACCTACATCAGGTCTAGACTCAACAACCGCGCTTCGAATTGTTCAGATTCTGCAGAACATGGCCAAGGTAGTAAAAAACTTCTTTTTATTTTGTGCATAGAAAATTCTTGCCTAATGTCAATTGTACAAAATCTTGGAGGCAATTACAAATAAGATTAATTACTTAATGTACTTGTGTTTTTTGTTCTAGACTGGCAAAACAATTGTGACTACAATACATCAACCTTCCAGTAGGCTCTTTGGTAAGTTCGACAGGCTCATTCTATTGGGAAAAGGAAGTTCCTTGTACTTTGGAAAAGCATCAGAAGCAATGTCGTATTTCTCTTCAATTGGTTGCCATCCAGTAATAGCCATGAACCCAGCAGAATTTCTGATTGACCTGGCAAATGGAAACATAAATGATAAACCATTTCCTTCAGAGTTGGAAGAAAAATTCCTACTCGAAAGTGGATCATTAGAGAGAAAAAAGGAAGGACGTTCCTATACTGATATCCATGAGGTCAATGAGTATGCAAGTATTTTTCCTTAGCAATTGATGAATATGTACTATGATCTGAATAGTAATCTCACTTGAGAATTTCTTTCTTGCAGTATCTTCTAAAGGCTTATGAAAAGAATGTTGAATCATCAATTAAGAAAACAAAATCTGTACAGGCTATTACAATAGACCGTGAGATGGAGTTTCCTGGAAAGATGAATCCAAGGGAATGGGAAGCAACTTGGGGGGAGCAATTTTCAGTTCTTGTTAGCAGGAGCTTTAAAGAGAGACGCCATCAGTACTTCAGTTTTATGCGCATAACGCAAGTTGTAGCCACTGCAATAATCATAGGCTTGCTTTGGTGGCATTCTGGTTCGTCCCTTCAGCAGGCTGAAGATCAGGCAAGTAGTACATAAACACACTGTAATATAGTCAAATATATTTTTAGTACAAATTTCGAGCTGAAACAGTAGTTAATTACATTTCATTACATTTGATAATACCAAACATAGCCTATTCATAGTAACAAGGTGTCGGCTGGAGTGCTAAATGATTTCAAACCCGGTAAGGCTGTGAACACAAGTTGGATCTCCAGGAAGAAGCGCACTTTTCTGGGAGGACCAAAACCTTAACATAGCCTATTTAATATTTTGCTATTTGAAACATCAATATACTTCTTATGCTTTTCTTTTTCTTTTTTCGGTGTTATCAATGGATTAAGCAGGCAGGGCTGTTATTCTTTATTTCAGTATTTTGGGGGTTCTTTCCTCTATTTACTGCAATATTCACGTTCCCACAAGAAAAAGTTATGCTAGCTAAAGAAAGAGCAGTTGGAATGTACAGACTCAGCGCATACTTCGCTGCAAGAAACATTAGCGATCTTCCTTTGGATCTAATACTGCCAACAATATTCCTTGTCACAGTATATTTCATGGTTGGTTTAAAATTAAGCTTTGCTGCGTTTTCTTTGACAATGCTTACCGTTTTTCTAAGCATTGTAGCTGCTCAGGTACTACTGGAATTAGCCTTCTGTAAATGGAAAATTCATGTCTTCATTTTCTAGATTAGTGTATATATACATACACCAATTCATAATTTTTCACTTTCAGGGTCTTGGACTCACTATAGGTGCAGCATTTATGGATATAAAGAAAGCAACAACACTAGCTTCAATCACTATTATGACTTTTATGTTATCTGGCGGATTCTTTCTTCAGGTAAGAGAATTACTTGGTGAAAGATATATGGCTATGCTCTTATTTATCAGATTATGATTTGTATATATATATAATTATTGAAAAATGCAGGAAGTTCCATCCTTTATGTCATGGGTACGCTACATTTCTTTCAACTATCACACTTACAGGTTACTGTTGAGGATACAGTATCCTTGTTCATCAGATTCAGATTCTGAACCAAGTTACTGTCAATCTCCTTTTATCACCAACTTAAGACTAGATCGCGGTGCAAAAGAAGTGGTGGCGATGATGGTGATGATAGTTGCATATCGCTTGCTAGCATACGTATTTCTAAGGAAAATGAAATTAAGCAAAATGGCTTAGATACAGTTGTTTATGTAATTTAACAGTGTTTTTGGGATTTTCTACGAGTATTCCCAGAGTGTTTAGGGGTTCATAGCTGCGCGTCTCATAATTTAATAGTGTTTCTAAAATATATTTGCTTATCCTTGATTTGGTGTCAACTTTCAAAGTTAATTATCTTGAATTGAAGTCCTAAAATGTTGGAACTTCCTTTGCCTTTGTTACCTGATATAAATAATTAGGGAAATACTTACTTATAATTGGTATATGAGTCTATCTGTATAATAAACTAATTACAAATAATATTTTATTTAAACGAGGATATTTCTAACTATACGCTGGAAAAAAAAATATAAAACAGTAAATTTTTAAAATACCTTAGCAAGAAATTTCCCTGACATAAATAATTAGGCATGCAAATTCCTTGTACCTTCTAATGTGTGAATATGAAATAGAATTTATTAATTGAACCTATTTAAATAAAATTACTAGTTTTGGCCTCAAACATTTATTTATTAACAGTGAGTCCCTTTAACTTTTATTTTTATCAAAATTAAACTCTTTTTTAAATAAAAGCAAATGGAAATCGAAGTCACTAACACATTGTCTTCCTTTTCCCAACTGAACAAGACCCGATTTAATAGAGTACTGGCTAAACATTTCATGATCTCAATTAAATAAAGGTTTAGTTTTAATAAAAATAAAACTTGAAGGGTTTAATATCAACAATGGAAAATTAAAGGGCTTAATGAATAAAACTTGACAAATTTGGGGGTTTAAAAATACATTTTGTCTAAAATCATACACCTTTGGTCTCATAATTTTTGTCGTACTTTTCTTTTTCATTAGTCCCAAATTGTTATATTTTTTCATATTTTAGAAGTGAATATTATTTGAAGTTTACTATTTTACCCTTATTTAATATGTTTTTTTATCAACAAATATAATAGTCAAACTACTATATTGTCATTAATTAAATCTTGATATAAACAAAATTGACGTATCAACCTTTTAATCTTCCAATAAAGCTCTATTTAATGGAATATTTGATTAATTTCAAAAACAACTTAATATGAATTATTTAATTTTTATGGATACTATCATAAGGCTATCTTAGAAAAAAAATGAAATAAAAATTATATTTTAACTATATTAACTAAATGTTGTTAATTCATATGTAAGTCAAACCTGAATACAAATTATAGAATGGAGGGAACATTTCTTAACGGCTCTAATCTTTGATTATGTCATGTATAACCTTAATGATTGGTACTATCATGAAATTTTTAGGACACATTTGATTGCATGTGGCCTATTTGCCAAGAAGTACACTTACAAGGAAATTCTAGAAGTAAATTTGAATGCATTTGATACGCAAAACAACTTGTTGATAAATAAATTGCTCTCACATTATAAAAGACAATAATATTCGTAACATAAATTTAAGTGTATTTAGATAATAGGACAATTAGTAAATTCATTATACTTAATTAAGAAGGTGCGAATTTTTAGTCATGTGTGATAAACTTATTTTATTTGCATAAAAAAATTTGAATAATCTATTTTCCGAAAATTGTAATTGATAATGTAAATAAAGTACATTCATTTTATGGACACCTAAAAAGTTACGTTTTCCTAAAATAGTTATTCTCAATTAAATATCACCTGCCTCAAAATAATAACAATTAATTTAATTTGTTACAATCACGGTTATTCACTGTTACGATGTGTGTATAAATATAGCGAGCTGATTTTCACCAAGCATGCTCAAGCAAACTCACTAGATTTCAGAATCGGTATTGTTAAATTTTTCTTTTTCTCATATTATTCCATATTTATGTTTTAAAAACTCGAAATTGCACTAATTATATTTCTTGTCAATAAATATTTTTATTTCATATCATTGAATACTTAATTTAAGAAAAATAATTTAGATATTCATAAATTAATATTTTATTTAAAAAGTAGTTGTAACCAATTTATATATGTGAAAACTTTCACGAAATGATATTTTTATAATCTCTTATGGAACCTTATTTTAATAAACTTTCTCTCACTCCATCCAAACAAAACCTAAGGATGATTAGCACAAGTCTTATTACGTATCTATTGACTTGGAAATGTTGAACAATGCCAATCAGTCTATATATATATATATTTGAATAATTAAGTATGTTGATGACAGTCAATCTAATCTATTCTGTAAAAAATTGTATGTTTTTTTTATTTTTTTTATTTAAGGCAATTGTATGGTTAAACTCCTTGTTTTCTTGATTTGTTTTTGGAATTGCTCACAAGTCCTTTTCCTTTTTCCTTTTTCCTTTTTTAATTTCCACGGCAACAGAAGTATCAAACTCCATTCACACGTATAGTTTAGCCGTATAATTTGACATTATAGCGTACGTAAAGAGGAAAATCTTAAGAAAAAAAACTTAAAAAGACATTTAAAAGAGAAATAATAATTTATTAGAAATAAAGAATGACTCTATCTAGCACCAAAATGGATACAGATAAACGACATTCTAAAACTTGGGGTAATAATCTTTTATTCAGTACCAATCTGTTTATTCACACATACATATTTATATATATGATCGTAAGTTTACTTAATTATATCATCCTCTTCCATTAGGTTTTTTATTGTATCCTCCACGTCCATCAGGTTTTTCATTATATCCACTTAAAACTTGGGGGTTAATTAAATCCTTTTTATTCAGTACCAATCTGTTTATTCACACATACATATTTATATATATGATCGTAAGTTTACTTAATTATATCATCCCTCTTCCATTAGGTTTTTTTATTGTATATCCTCCACGTCCCATCAGTTTTTTCATTATAGTCCACCTTCGACCAATCGAATTTTCATTGTTAGGTTTTTTTAATTGTATCCTCCGCCGGTCCATAGGTTTTTTTCAATTATATCCACTTCGACCAGATCCACTTCGACCAGTCGGATTTTCATTGTTAGGTTTTTTATTGTATCCTCCGCGTCCATCAGGTTTTTCATTATATCCACTTCGACCAGTCGGATTTTCATTGTATGCTCCTCGTCCATCAGGGTATTCATTATATCCACTTCTACCGGTTGTAGTTTCAGCTAACAGAGTTCTTCGTCCTAACAATTAAAAAATGAAATTAATCCAATAATTAGTAATCATCACTTTTATTTTTTTTTTTTTTCTTTATAAAACCATAAGTATGATTGTCACTTGTAATCTACAAGGCTTTTAAAATAGTAATAATAAAGAAATTGAAATAATATTGCATTGAAATGGAATAACAAACTTGAAAAAAAAAATCAAGAAAGAATTAAATAGCTTGACACTTTACAACTATATATATATCATGCAAATTAGAAATATTTTTAAAAATAAATAAATAAATAAATGCTTGGTAAGTCTAAGTGAACAAACCAAGATTAAGTTGTAATCCATCATTGAGCATAGCATTTGCCACTTGAGAAGACAAAAGCAAAATAGTGGCAACAAAAAAAGCCATAGCCATGGCTTTTTTGGCCTGGGAAAAGGCTGTTTTTGCCATCTAAACTTTAAAGAAAGTAGTGATTATATATTATAGATTGCAGGAAATAAAAATTATGTGATAGCTATAAGTATATAACTTGTGCTTTTATAGTAAATCTGGACCCCTTTTTCTTATGACTTTGGTTAAGAGAAGATAAGATAGTAATCCTAATCCTATCGGTTAAGATAAGATAGTAAATCTGGACCTCTTTTTCTTATGACTTTGGTTAAGATAAGATAAGATATGATAAAGTATTATACTAATCATAAGCCGGTCAATTTCATCCTCCTTATTTGTTAATAGTAATTTATAATAACTTAATTAGTTAAATTAGTCCTTAAACTTTTTAATTGTGAAATACATGCTTAATATTCTTCAGTCTAAATAATTAACTTCTGATTTTTAATTTTTTAGCTAATTAAATCTAAATCTATCGGTTATGAAAATATCTAAATCTATTGCACGACTCAAATTGAAAAGCAGATACCTTGAAGTTTAAGGTAACAAAATATGAATAAAAAAGCAATAAAACATTTACATAAAATTATAATAGCTGGATCTTAATTTCATTTTTGAGTTTCTAAGATTTTTAATTTATGGACAGTTGCTTTTAATTTAATCGGATCATATATTTTTTCTTTTTTCTTTTGAAGTATTGGGATAGGAAATTCAAACCTCGATCTATTTTCAGATTATATATGCACTTAGCATCAGGCTAGGTCTTGATGTGCTATATTTTTTCTTTTTTATTTTCTTTAGATAATGGATTGTTTAAATGAAAAAAAAAATGAATATACAGTGGATATGCGAGTTATGAGATGCATTTGAACTCAATAAGCCCAAAATTAGACCAAAAAGAATGTATCAAATCTGATTGTCAATTGAGAAAATACAATATCAATTTGATATACATGTTGTGGCGGTGCCCACTCAAGTGGGATCCACACACATTTTAATAAAGAAAAGTCAGCAAAGGAGGAGAAAATAAAGAAGTCAGGCGGCCGTGAAACGTGCAAATTGGAAGTGGTAGCCAATTTGCATTGGTATTGTACAGCTCGTTCAATACGCGTTGCCTCAACACAAAACACACGGTAGAAAAAAAAAATGTAGAGAGAGTGATCTAGTTTTAGGAAGGGTTTTCTAAAACTAGGGGAGAGAAAAATAATGAGTAAATTATTATGGGGTGTTTTTGAAAAACACTTTAAGTGCTACTATTTTTGTGTTACTCTCTTTGTAAGCCTACTATTTTTAATAGTGAAAGAATGATTCGGAGTTTGTCCCGTGGACGTAGCCCTAACAGTTAAGGGTGAACCACATAAATTTCTACGTGTCACAATTTTGATTATTCTGCTGCGTTAATTTTCTCTTAATTGGTTATGAGAGCCCAACAAGTGGTATCAGAGTTGAGGCCTAACAAGTGGTATCAGAGCCAATGGCTCAACAACTGGTATCAGAGCCTAAGGCCCAACAACTGGTATTAGAGTCAAAGGTTTCGACACGTCTAGCCGGTCAGATAGCGGTACCGGATCCGTGGATATATTTTGAAAACAAATAAACCACGACAAAGAGAAAATTACGATGAGTCCATTGGTGCTTTCCGGTCAGAAAGACGTTTCAGAATCGAATTAGTGATGAATAGTAAAATAATAACTCAAAGTTGATTGTGAACAGTACTATTGGCGTCAATGTTGCTGAGTCCGTTTCAAGTAAGCCCAGTACTATTCACATATAGTACTTTTCCCGTGTACAGTTACTATTCACGCATACAGTTACTATTCGCGTATACTGTTACTATTGTTCATGTATACGGTTTATGTTGGTGATGATTTTCTATGCAAGTCAAAATGGACAAGCAAAATTATCAGTCTAAATGGTGCAAATTACCATATATGGAGAAATAAAATGTGAGATCTCCTTATAGTAATCAAAATGCATTTGCCAGTGTTTAGTTTAACTAAACCGGAAGACAAGACTGATGAGGAATAGGCTTTTGAGCAGGCGTCCAAATCTCGATTGGCAGATTTGATGATGAAGGTTTTTGTAGCACCTTCAGAAATGGTCAATGGAAGCTCACAAAATGTTCATTTGTGGTAGCCAAAGACCCAAAGTGGTACGTGATGCATGCGAAACTCTCCAAGACTTTTTGAATGTAGCGAAGAATGATAGTACAGTTGAATTGTGGCATAAACGACTAGACCACATGAGTGAGAAAACTCTGGCAAGAAAGAACGTAGTACCTGGATTGGATAAAGTTCACCTAGACAAGTGTCCTGATTGTATGACAGAAAAGCAAAATAGAGTAGCTTTCAAGATTACCCCTCCTTCTAGAAAGAAGAATGTCAAATTTGATTCATTCAGATTTGTGTGGACCATTGACGATGTCATATGGTGGAAATCGATATTTTGTGACATTTATCGATGACCATTCTAGGAAGACCTGGTCCAATTTTGGAATTCATTCAGATTTGTGTGACCATTGACGATGTCATATGGTGAAATTCGATATTTTGTGAAGCATTTATCGATGACAATTTATCGATGACCATTCTAGGAAGACCTGGGTATACACATTGAAGTCTTCTAAACCTGGTTGAGAGACAAACAGGCAAGAAGCTGAAGTGTATCAGGATAAATAATGGTGGAGAATACACTGGGCCATTTGATGCTTTCTGCAAAGGGCATGGCATTCGACATCAAACGACACCTCCCAAGACGCCGCAACTGAACAGTTTGGCTGAGAGGATGAACAAAACTTTGACGGAGAGTGTCAGATGTTTTACTCTCACATGCAAAGTTGTCTAAAAAATTTGGGGTGAAGCGTTACTCACAGTAGTTCGCTGTTCACCCTGTTTCCCTCTAGAGTATGATACTCCAGAGAGAGTATGGTTAGGAAAGGATGTTTCCTATGATCATTTGCGGGTGTTTGGTTGCAAAGCCTTCGTGCATATCCCGAAGGCCTTCGTGCATATCTCGAAGGATGAACTGTCTAAGCTTGATGTCAAAACTAGACAGTGTGTATTCATTGGCTATGGCCAAGACCAATTTGGCTATAAGTTTTATGACCTAATCCAGAAGATTATCATAAGAAGTCATGATGTTGTATTTGTTGAAGATCAGACTATTGAAGATATTGAAGCAGAGTGCCAATAGATCTGATGAAGACTCAACAGACATAAAGAGAGTCCCTCCAATCGAGCGCAGACAAATTGGAGATGAAGAAAACATTCCACAAGAACAAGTGCCAGAGTTAGAAAATCTAGAAGTTCCTAATGAAAATGAATCAGATGAAGATTATGGTGTTCATGTTCAACCACCAGCATCGGAAGGTTCTCAAACATTAAGAAGATCTAGTACATAAGAAGATCTAGTAGAGTCTGATAACCATCTACTAGATATCCAGTCAATGAGTATGTACTGACGACTGACGGGGGAGAACCTGAAAGCTTTGAAGAAGCCATGGAAATGAACACAAGAGGAACTAGATTGAAGCCATGCAAGATGCAATGAAGTCCTTACATGAGGATGAAACATTTGAGCTGGTGAAGTTGCCCAAAGGCAAGAAAGCTTTGAAGAAAAAGTGGATGTTCAGGATCAAGCAGGAAGAACATAGCTTCCAACCACAATTCAAAGCTAGACTGGTTGTGAAAGAATTCAATCAAAGAAAGGGTATTGATTTTGATCTTTTCATAACGGTATTGAATTTTGATCTTTTCACCAGTTGTGAAAATGACATCCATTCGAACAGTGTTCGGAACGGCCGCCAGTTTTTTGAACTGGAAATCGAGCAAATGGATAGAAAGACTACCTTCCTACATAGAGATTTGGAAGAAGAAATATACATGGAGCAGCTAGAGGGTTTCGTAGAAAAAGAAGATTGTGTTTGCAAACTGAAGAAGAGCCTGTACGGCTTGAAGCAGGCACTGAGACAGTGGTACAAGAAGTTTGAGTCTATTATGGGGGTCTATATGGGGAGCAAGGCTACCAGAAAGACTACTTCAGATCCACTGTGTTTTCTATGAAGAAATCCTCTGAAATGATGACTATATTGTTTTTGCTCTAATGTGGTTGATAATGGTTGTTGTTTTGGTCAGATTCTAGCTTGAAAAAAACAACTAAGTAAGTCTTTTGCTATGAAAGACTTAGGACCAGCTAAGCAGTCTTTGGCAATGAAGATTACAAGAAATATTGAACCAGCCAAAGAAATTATGGTTGTCACAACGAGAAGTACATTGAGAGAGTAAACTCAAAGGTTTAGAAGAATGAAAAACGCTAAAGCGATTAGTTGTCCCTCTTACTAATCACTTTTTAAATTGAAGTTCTAAACAGTGCCCTTTACGAATTGGAGAGAAGGACAGGAAATGGAAGAGATTTCATACGCTTCAGTAGTTGGAGAGCTTGATGAATGCCATGGTTTGTACACGGCCAGATATTGCTCACATCCAGTTGATTTAGTAAGTTAAGTTCTCTCTTCAAATCCTGGAAAGGAACATTGGACTGCATGTGAAAATGGATTTTTTTAGGGAATACCCAATCACATTTGCAGGGGGAAGTCGTGTTCTGGCAGTCAGATTACTGAAGCGGGCAAAGGAGTTGCTGTGGATGAAGAATTCTTGAATGAACTCGGAATTCACTCAAGAACGATATCAGATATTTTTGTGACAGTCCAAAGCTCAATTCACACTTGGAAGGAATTCCTCCTTCCCATTCAAGATCCCAAAACACATTGATAATAGGGATGTGTTTGGAGATGGAAGTTTGTTTACAGCTTGAGAAGAATCCATACTTACAGCTTGAGAAGATCCATACAGAAGAAAATGGATCAGTCATGTTGACGAAGATTCTTTCAAAGGAGAAGTTCGAATACTGTCGATTAGGTGCAGGGACGATGAATGCTAATGTCCCCACTTGAGTGTGCAGGGGGAGATTTATTGTGTCGGTGCCCACTCAAGTGGGACCCACTTACATTTTAATAAAGAAAAGTCAGCAAAGGGAGGAGGAAATAAAGAAGTCAAGCGGCAGCCGTGAAATGTGCAAATTGGAAGTGGTAGCCAATTTGCTTGGTATTGTACAGCTTGTTCAATACGTGTTTCCTTTTCCTATAAATAGGAGAATTTTGCCTCAACACAAAACACACAGCAGAAAGAAAAAAATATATATATAGAGAGAGTGATCTAGTTTTAGGAAGAGTTTCCTAAAACTACGGGAGAAAAAAATAGTGAGAAAATTATTATGGGGTATTTTTTGGGAAACACTTTGAGTGCCACTATTTTTCTATTACTCTCTTTATGTACCTACTATTTTTAATAGTAGAAAAATTATTCGGAGTTTGTCCCATGGACGTAGCCCTAAATAGTTAAGGGTGAACCACGTAAATTTTTGTATGTCGCAATTTTAATTATTTCGCTGTATTAATTTTCTCTTAATTGGTTGTGAGAGCCCAACAAGTGATATTAGAGCTGAAGCCTAACAATTGGTATCAGAGCTGATGTCCAACAATATATAGCTTATGACATAGATTATCCATACATATATCTTGCCTAAAATTTTTTATTTTTTTAGTTTGTCGGGGACCACGGTCCCCTTGGGCCCTTATGGATAGGGGTGGCCATATTACGGTTCTGGGAATCGGAACCGGTGGTTCGGAACTAGTCCAAACCGGAATCGAAACAGTGGGAACCGGAACCGGTACGAACCGGAATTGAAACCGGAGATTTTCGGTTTGGTTCTGATTTCAGTTTTATTGGAACCGCAAACCGGCGGTTCCACAAACTGGTCGAAACCAGATGGAACCGCCGGTTCTCCGGCCGGTTAGAACCGACGGTTCTAACCGTTAGAAACTATCAGATTTAATTTTTTTTATTTTGTTGTGAAATCTCTTAATTACCCCTCCCAACAACCATAAACGGCTACATAATAGCTAGTTTCAAGGGTATTTTTGGAAAAAATAATTTTTTGGATTTATTGTATTTTTTTGGAAAAAATAATTTTTTGGATTTTATATAATACCTCATTTCATTCCAAATTTACAAATTATCTCAAAAGAAATCTCTACTCTCTCTACACTGATACTAGACTCTTTCTATATTAATTCTTCTCTAACTCGACAATCTCTCTTATTATTCTCCTCTAAGATTTTTTTTATGTCAATTTTTCCAATTTTCTTATTATCAATATATGGCAAGTGGAGGAACTCAATTCCGGGTAAGGGCAAGGGAAAGATTGGAGAAACACAAATATTCATCTATCCCTACCGAAAACATCTTTGATTTCACTCCCAAACATTTTATTTCGAGGGATATCCAAATGAAAATTTGAAATTTGGAAATTCCAACTCAAGAATCTGAATTTAAAAATGAGCAATTAGAAGAAGAGGAAGAGCAAGAGCAAGAGCAACGTGCACAAATTGTTGAAAAACAAGACAAAGTTCCGATATATTCGCCATTCATTTCACTAAAAAATTCAAAGGTGAGAAAATGTTCGATTGAATTTGCAATTATTGTAGAAAATCTTATAAATTTAAACAATCAGGCAGCTATGGATCATTTTGGAAGCATTTGGAGACAAAACATCCAACAAAAATAGGAGTTGATCGGTCACAAATACAAATTTCCGGGTACGCATTTTCTAACCTTTCTTTATTTCAATATTCAGAAAAAATATAAAAAGAAGAATTAGCAAAAATGATTTCTATGGAACATTTATCTTTTAGTTTTGGTGAAAAAGTATGTCTTAATAAATATTGTCAAAAAGCTTTAAATCCTTCTGCTAAAAGAGTGCCAAGAAATACTGTAAAACGAACTATTATTTCTTTATATAATAAAACTATTATTTCTTATATTTTATATAAAGGAAAAAAAAGAAGTTAGAGGCTTTTATTTTCTCAAATGAAAATTCATGTTTCAAATTTGTTGGTTGATATTTGGAGTGATCATTGCAAATGCAATTCTTATAGGTGGGCATTACATGTCATTAGATTGATGGATGATTGGAAAATTCAAAAGAATTATGCATTTCGTTTGCTTTTGATGATAACATACTACAAATAATATTTAATAGAATAATTGTTTTCAATTTTAGATGCCAATACAACGTTGACAAAAAAAAAAATTTTCATTTCAAATTTGAATAAGTGCTTCTGCTAATACTTAATCAAATTATTGAAACTTAAAAATATTTGTGAACCAATATTGGTGGAAATTTTTTCAATATAAGAATGTGCATGGCAATGTTTTTAAATTTATATGTACAAGTATGGTTTAAAAAATTCTTGAATCTTTTATTTCCTCCAATTAAAAAAAAGCTATTTCAGATTTAATGGGGAATCCCCAAGTGATGAAAAGTTGGGCTAAATTTTGTAAGGAAAATAATAAAAGACCAAAACGTTTTCCAAGAGATGTCCCAACTCGTTGGAATTCAGCATATGAATTACTAAACAAATCTTTTTCTTATAAAGAATTATTATTCTTTTTTGTTACTAATAATATTGAAGATATTAATTAATATCCACAAAATTGGGATATTTATGCAAAAATTTTAGATATTTTAAAAATTTTTAATCATGCTACCTATAAATTTAGTGGGGTTTATTATCCCACATTTCATTTATTTTTACCTATGTGTATTAATATTGTTAGTGCACATTGTTAGTGCACTCGCCAAGAATTTGAAAATGATTGTATATTAAAATATTATATTTTTTTTCAATGAAAAAATGGTTATCTTATTTTAAAAATATACTAACCCATTTAATCTTGTTTGCTATTGTATTTGATCCTAAATATAAAAATTGATGTTTTATGTGAATATTTGGACTATTTATTATGAGTTTAAATCTGATATACGAAAATAATGTTAATCATAAATGTAGTATATTGGCATGGAAGTTAAACAAAATATTAATGCAATTATATAGTGAAATTGTTCAATTTTCTAGTTCATCTACTTCTAATTTTCTTCTCAATCTAATATTCAACTAATTTCCCTAGTTTCAATCTACTTTCTAATGTCTTCTCAATCTAATATTCAACAATTTCCAAGCACAAAGGGTAATGGTGTTGGTGTTGCTGAACCAGGTTTTTACTACAAAAACAAAAAGACCAAGGGAATTTCCAGTTCTTTTTCTGAATTTGATAATTAATCTAACTACTTCTTTTGAGTTTGGTGATGATTATGCAGATACTAATTTTCCAAATTTTAGATTGGTGGATGTCGTCACGCAATACTTTTCCAATACTTTCTTTAATTGCAAACAAGTTTTAGCAGCTCCGATCTCCACTGTTTGCGGTTGAACAAGGCTTTTAGTCAAAGTTTAGGAAATCATACTTGAATGAAACAGATCCCGTATGACACGCGATTCATTAGAAGCACATCATGTGGTGGATGATTGGAGGCAAGGCCCGAACTAAAAGCATAAGAAAAATCTAAAAGAAAATAAAGATTTATATAATTTATTGATGGGTCCCTCTCAACGGGAACATCAACCCGGTAGTGCAAATAGCGAATAAGGTAAAAGGGATGAAATTGGTTATAAGGGTAAGTAAGAATTAATGTGGGCTTTGATTCCTCTAAACCAAGAGGATAACGCGCAACTTAAATTTTTTTTTTTTTTTAAAATTAAGTTCAAGCCCCTTTTTTTTTTAAAAAAAAATTATGTTCAAACTTGTTTAAACAAAAAAATAATTAAACAAAAAATAAATTCAATTGAAGACTTTTTTTTTAAAAAAATAAATAAGTTCAAGTCTTTAAAAAAATAAATTTAATTGAAGCATTTTTTTTAATTTTTTAGGTGTATTTTTTTTAGAAATAACTTTCACAAATTTTTTAAATTTTGAAAACCGGTGTTCAAAATTTAAAATTTAAAATTATGCGATTTGCCGGAAAACTGATCGGAACCGTCGGTTTTGAAACCGTCGATGAACCGAAACCGGAATCAGAATTAGAAATTTTCGGTTCGGTTCCGGTTCCGAAACCGTGGCCACCCTTACTTATGGAGCTCCACCCCTGATAATTCGGATGCTGCTTATTCCCATGATGTTGTTAGCTAGCCTTTGATTTCATTCTTATTTTATAAAAAGAAATTTTCAAATTTAGCAATTAACTTTTTAAATTTACTAGTTAATATATATGTAATCTGAATTGGGTAGTTCGGAGATAAAAAGCACTTACAGGATTAATCATCATGGCTTAAGTTATGGGTTCGGTCCTCGTAACGCAAACTCTTCCTGGGTCAGCCCCTTTACTTCTAAGGGTGAGCGGGGATTAATCAAATTTGTGAACCCTTAAAAGGACACAGGCCTGGATACCTCGTGCCAGGCATAACCACAGTTCGGTTCTAAATCGGAACCGAATCGTGATCAACCGTTTAAGGTTCTAAACCATAACCGAAATCGGCAGTTTAAGGTTCGGTTGCGGTTCTTTATATTTGAAAATAAAAACCGGTGGTTCCGGTTCACGCTTCACACATGCTTTTTAATTGTTAAATTAATTTTATTTTTCATTATTAAATGTAGTAACTTTACCATCATCTTAAAATTTATTAATATAAATATAACTTGTAAATTATAAGTTGAAAAAGAGAAAAAAAAAATTGCTCCTCATTTAAATATTTTTAATTTAAATCTTTTACCCTTTATAACATAGATTTTTTACATATAAATTAAACAATATTTATTTAAGATTTATTTTTGACTCTTAAATAAAATAAAAAAATATTTTTCTCCCTTACAACGGTAAAAAAACAGCAATTTGAAGGGTATTTTTGAAATAAAAATTTATATTGTAATTTTTTTAAGTCCTAATTTAGATAGAAAAACGTTTTGCCCCTTTATAACGGTTAAAAAAGGTTACTTGAAAAGTATACTTTGAAATAAAAAATTCATTTATGATAATTTTTTGTTAATTGTTAAATAAAATTAAAGGACATTTTTATCCTTTATAACGGTAAACAAACGGAAAATTTGAAATTTATTTTTATAAATAAAAATTTATATGTGAACTATAAATACCTTAATAATCTTTTTTTTTTCACAATATCAATTTTTTTGCTAAACTCCATTGAATTTCTTCTATCATTTCTTTTCTTCTCATATAAATTAAGTACAAGTCCTTTTTTTTTTTTTTTGACATGTCTCTCAATTTAAATTTATAAAAATTAAATACTAGTAAAGAATTTTAAATTTATGTTTTGTGTAGTTATAAATTTTTAAATTTTAAAACTATTAATTTACTCTTTTTAAAGAATTTTTCCGCACCTGTGAAAATTGACATATATACATATATATACACACGCAATTCAAGAACAATATAAAAATGTAATTTTTATTGTACTGAACAAATTAAAATATCAAAATACAAATGAAAAACTAAAAAGGTAAAAAGGTTAAAAAAAAGTTATCTAAATTCAGCTCCAAATTGGAACCGAACCAGAACCGACAATTTTAAAACCGTCTAAAAGTTGTTCAGTTCGATTTTGATTCTACTTTTTTGAAACCGAAATCCACGATTTTAGAACCGAAACCAGCATTCTGAAACCGTGGTAATGCCTACCTCGTGCAAGCATTAAAAAAAAAAGTTAATATATACATACATATAACAATTTAAGAGTATCTCAATATGGAAACCAGCGTTCTGAAACCGTGGTAATGCCTACTTCGTGCAAGTATTAAAAAAAAAAAAAAAGTTAATATATACATACATATAACAGTTTAAGAGTATCTCAATATGTTTAGATCTAACTTCTGAACGTATTGTTTGGATAGTTGGGCCTATGGATCCATTAATCTGGACCGTTTTTTTTTTTAAAGGAACCGTGACCTACTTTATAATAATTATTATTCTTGGCTACCCCTCACTGAACTCAACTCTATCTTAATATTTCATCAATCTCTTGTCAATTATGAAAAATTATAGTTTTGCGTATTAGTAAAATTGAAACCAATTATTGAAATAAAGGTAAAATAAAGGCTATTCAGAAGCTTTGGATACAATAATAGATTTTTTGTAAAGTTTTTTTTTTCTTTTTTTTAGGGGGGGGGGGGGGGGGAAGATTCACTTCCTTTTTGAAAATTTTTCTAAGGGTTAAATAAGGATAAGGACATAAGTTATTTACATACCCTACTTGGGAAAAGGCAAGTTAATGGATGATAAAGGTAAATAAAGGCAAACCTTGCTCTCCTTTACCCTTCTACATCTCAATTTGGGATGCGAAGAGGGAGATATGAGAGATTTAAATTAATTACTAATGAAGAATAGGCCTTGTTTCCCTCTCTACCTTTCCATTAATTCACCCTTTTTTGAACGCGCAAATTTTTTTACAGCAACACTCATTCTTTACCTTTCTCGCTTTTTACCCCTTTTTATTCTTCCATTAATTACTTTTTCCTCAACTTATCTTACCTAAACAAAATATTAGGGTACAAAGAGTCTCAAGGTTAAGTTACCCGAACTGAAGGGGATAATCTTATGAACTGAAAATGTGTTCTAAGCTTATGAGATTTTCAAACTATCTTTTAAATTATTTTCCAATAAGGCTAAAGTATTGTTTTTGTATGTCATTTCTAATTAATTTTCCTAATATTAAACCGACGAGGAAAAAAAAAACGGTATTCAAATTGTTTTTCTTATCGTAATACTTAATTCAAATGAAATGGTAACGTACGCTTCAAGTGTAATTATAACAAAAATCAATTAATAAAATAACTTAAAAGCTCATATAACAAAATCACTAAACATAAACATAAAATATTATTACTCCAAATTACTATTATCATTATGATTTTCTCCATTATTGAAATTGAAGTTTAAATCAAATATTGGAAATTAAAATTAAAATTTCAAAATTTATAATTATACAAGTTTGACTAATTCAAATTAATATATGAAAACTAGAGTGGAATTATTTTGCATTACACTAATTTATATACATAATTTACTCCAAGTAACGTAATTTATTAAAAGTTCCATACTATAATTTTAAAAAAATACTGAACTTTTTATATCTTTTTCAATACAGGATCAGATTTGAGTTTATAATTGTAATACTCATATCCTACCCATACCCAAAATAAAACTTTCACGTTTTACCCATACCTTACTCAAACCTAGTCAAAACCATAAAATTCAGGTTTGACTCGAGTTGGGCTGATTTTGCCATCCCTAGCATTTACTACTAGATTAGTATTGATGTATTGAGGTTAAATTTAAAATACAATATTTTTAATTTTTTTCAGATTATCGTTAACAAGATTTCACATTTCTGATTTTTCCTTTTATATATATATATATATATATAATTGAAAATTTGTTCGCTTAATATTGAGCTTTTTTAACAAATAAAGCTAGATAAATTAAACCTTCATTTGGAATAATAAATTCAAATTTTTGTGTTTGATATAAAAAAATAAAAATTTAAATCTTTAAATTCGATTGTATGGATTTCAATATAATTAAATCACATTCTATAAAAAAAGGATAAAATTTTCAAATAATTCAACAAACTTAAATAACTCAAAGTTTTATGACAGACTATCCACATTCCTAGCCTTCTAAAATTATTAATTCTAAAGGTATTTTAGGAAATAAAGAAGCAAATGAATTTTCAATTTTTGTATATATTCTAAACATGAAAATTTTTTTATTAATAAATTTTATTTCTAAGAATTTCATATTTTAAATTCATTTATACCAACGAAGGGTTAGAGCTGAAAAATGAGTCACCAAATTAACTAGAAAGTGCATTTAATTTTCTTTTATGTTAGAACATGGATTTTTCGTGAGTTATACTTGCTAGAAATAACGAATGGTGAGCATGATCTAATTTAGTTCAGTTTGAAAAAATTTTCAAATAAAATCAAAAATTGTAATTCTAGTTTCATAACTTTACAATTTAAAGTAAATCAAATCGCAATAAAGTTTTTTTTTTTTTTTTTTGTGCAATTTGATATGCTGTTTGCTACCATTAAAAATGCTTATACATCAATCAATAAAATTGTATAGGCGTCATGGGTATATAATGATAAATTTTCAATAAAGATAAAGAAAATGTAAATGTCCCTCATTCTAAATTTCAAATCAAATTTCAATTTGGAACGAAATTTTGAAATACAAAATTCAAAATGGACCTTTAATGATGTGAGTTAAAGGTTTTTTTTTTTTTTTAAAAAAAATCAAAATAGAATTTCATTAATTGAAAACTGTATATAGATATGGGATACAAATCAACATGTTTCTATATTTTTGTATAGGAAGCCTAATAATAAACCACTTATATAAAGAATAAAAAAATATAATCATGATTTGAAGTATCTGATCGAGTTTACAAAACATAATATTTGTACCATAGGCGATCACTTGCTCCACTTGGTCGCTATTCATGAGCACTGTTTGACTCAATGATCTTTCTACAATTCCGATCTGATTACCTTCAAATTTCTTCGTTCTATTGAAGAAGAGATTTGCACTTCTTTCTGCATAACTATGCAAATAATAAAAGACGTTAGATAAAATCATCATAATGATGGAAAAATAATGACTCAGAACTAGATCTGAGAATAAAATCTCAATATATGAGCAACAATAAATCACAATATATGTGCAACAATAACTCAGATCTGTTATAAATCCGAGGATTATTTACAAAAAATCAAACAAAAAAAGGAAAGGGGTGACCACCAGTCTTGAGTTAAAGGTTTTCATATAATCAAATTTGAACATTTTATTATAATTTAAGAAAATTAATTACTTTTTTTTATCATGGTGTAAAAATGACAGAAATATGTGAATGGAGAGAGTAACATATTTTATTCCTCCATCATTAATATTTTTTATTTTCCATAAATAGTCTTATAATCTTTTTGAGTATAAGACTAATTTCGTTTCGGCATTTGTTGCTAATAATCTTTTCCACAGATACGCTAATACTCTTTTTGACTAATAAATACCATGGTGGAGCTAGAAATAAAAGCTAATAGCAAAAAAAATTTTCCAAAATTTAGGATGTGAAAGTGGAAATTCACTATTTTATAAATAAAATAAAAAATTCAATATTTTGGGACATAATTTTTTTAAAGAAAAAAAAAATTAGATTACGGAGACAAAGATCATCCCTAGTACCCCTTCCTCTGTCTCTTTTTTTTGAAAAATATAATTCATTAATTATAATATCAAATATTACAAATATTCAAATAGGTCATACATGAAATTTTCTATTAGAAGTTAATAGAGTTCGCTGATTTTTTAATAAAAATCAAAAGAATTATATATATTCTTTTGAATAATAAAATAAAAAAAAAAGATAATATTACATCCTTCCACTCGAAGATGATATTGACAAAAGATGTAAATCTTGGTAATAAAAACTAGTCATTTAATTGATTTGGATAACAAAATAATAACTCTTCTAGATCTTTTATATCTGGATTATTTTTTTAAGTACTTGCTACATATAATGTACACATACGAGTTCCTATTACTATACATCAATAGAGGAATATGTTATACTACCAGACCATATGAATCAAAAATCAACATCTGCAAAAATAAAATCTAAAGTTTTCAACCAAATAAAATCAAATATTACACTTTTATTTAATAATAAACTCTCACAAAGAGGTAACCAAACTCTCATAAAGAAGGAAAAAAAAATCTAAATGTGGAGAAAAACAACAATAACAAAAGCCAAAACAGATCTATTATAGTAAAAAGAGATCTAAATTTATTAAAATTGAATAAAAGATTAAAAGAAAGAAAGTAGAAGTCAAATTGAAGAAATAATAAAAGGTAGAGACAACTGCTGATCAACAGCACCGTAAAGTAAAATTAGGGTTAGACAGTTAAAAAGAAAAGAGAGAATTTAAATTCAATATAACAATCACTCAGTGATCCTTCCTCTATTATTGGATAAATGCAGAAAACTAAATGCCGGACCCATAACATTATCATGACAATTAAGCAAGCAAAAAGCACATGTAATTAATTTTTTTAGACATTTAACACATTAAACATGATTTTTTCCAATTAGTGAAATTTGATGGTACAAAATATAAAACACTATATATATGCTTCCTAATATAGAAATTGCATGTAGAAAGGTGAGTTTATGGTTAGGTATACAAAATGGTAAGTGATGAAGTGACGATAACAAATTTATTACTTAGAAGAAATTGTTAGTAACCATAGAAACCACAAAATTGAAATCTTTCCCACCACATGAGATGGATCTTCCAAACTTGCATGAAAAAGACATCAAACGAAACCCCACCACGTGATTCCAATGTTTAATTAAACTCTTCCTGAGGTATAGATTACCAAGTGAAAGCTGCCCATACCTGATTACTATAACTAGATATTTTTCTCTTACAGTCGTTGCTTAGTTTTTTGGAGAGAAATAAGATATGGTCTTGTGTGTGAAAACGTTGTTGAATCTTCTTCAGAAAGAGAAATTGGTAAGTATGATAGGGATGAAAGGAAGGGGATAATTGCACCCCCTTCAATTTTTTTTTTTTTTTTTAATTCCCTTACCAATGTTGATTTTCGATTCTGTCCGATGAAAAAATTCAATCATCTTTCAACCATTTTGCCCCTTCTCCTTTGTAAAATTTTGATTTAATTAAATTTTATACTATTTTATCGCTCTACTATTAGAGCCTAGCTTAGTCTTATGATTTATCAATTTCTTTTAATTAATTTTGTTTTTCTTTTGTATATAAAAAATTAATTAAATAAAGCTAAATTTATTTATGCAACATTAAATATACTCCCTAAGATTTTTTCACACAAATTAAGGAGAAAAATAAATATATTAAATTTTAACGAAAATAGAGGTCAAAAGCACTATACTTTCTTTCTTGCAAATATAACAATTCACGTGGTTTAAGTAAATTTAAGATAGGATTTAAGTTTAACATAAACTATTAATATTACTGGTGACTGAAGGGTAAATTAGGAAAGAAGATATTTAATGAAATGTTAGAATCATAAACTCATTTATTTAGAAATATAAAAAAAAAACCCTAAAATGACAAATATTAAGAAATAGAGGAAGTATCTAAAATTGAATTTTGAAATCTGACTTTAACAAGAATTTCCAATCAGAAGACCAATTAGCCTAATTTTTTTGTTGGACTGAGTGAAAAATGATAATATGTTTAAGGAGAGAGAAAACTAAAGATTAATAGTTTTTTTTTTTTTTTCTGAAAATTCCTGTTAAAATATCAAGGGAAAATTACTATGTAGTCCCTCGATTTTAATCAAATACACTACTCAATCCTCACTTTTTAAAAATATATTAGTATACTCCTAGCTTTTAGACCCGTCCAACTCTTTAGTCCTTCTGTCTCTTTTTGTATATTCTTCCGTCATTCAAAAGATTTTTTTTTTTTTTTCTGAAAATTCCTGTTAAAATATCAAGGGAAAATTACTATGTAGTCCCTCGATTTTAATCAAATACACTACTCAATCCTCACTTTTTAAAAATATATTAGTATACTCCTAGCTTTTAGACCCGTCCAACTCTTTAGTCCTTCTGTCTCTTTTTGTATATTCTTCCGTCATTCAAAAGAGAAAAAGCTGGACAGAAGTGAGATAATTATTTTAAATGGCAAAAATACCCTTAACACACATGGAAATGATAAAGAAAGAAAAGAAATTGCAAAGAAATTAATTTTTAAAGAAAAAGCAAATTAGAATGAAAAGAAATATGAAAATAAATAAAAAAAAAGAGGTAAGTTAACATAAATAAAGTTATCATCTAAAGCAAATTTTATGGAACACCAGAGAAAATTTGAAGAATCAAAGATGGAGCAAATTTTAAAGATTTATAGGCATAAAATGACTTTGGTAAAGATAAGATAACAGAATTTGAAAAATTGAAATTTTTAAATTTTTGAAAATAAATAAAAAGCAAAAATAGAGCAAATTGAGTAAGTCTAACTATAGAAATATAAATTGTAAAAGGGAAAATAAATTTAATATTTAAGAATTTACTAGTTGTGGTTCAGTTGGCAACGCGACAGTAGCAGAGTTAGAAATATTTTCTAATGGGGTCATTTTATTTAATTTGATTTTTAGTGGATCAATTAGATTAGAAACTCCAAATTTTTCACTTACTGTATACTTTTTTTAATTTTTTTATCACTTTAATACTATTTTATAAATATTTTTTAAAAAATTGGATGGGTCAATGGACCCTGCTTCACATAATATGGCACCGCCCTTAAACACAGACTAGACATATAGAAAGAGCTTTCGAATTCGATCTCCACTAAAGACATCTGTAGGGAAGGGTGAGAAGCCTTAACTATCTTAAGTTGGATTTGACGGTTCTTAATAATGGAGTCTGAATATCAGTAATTTAAAAAAGAAAAATCGATGTTTAAGAAATGTCTCCAGCTCTTATAAATAAATAAAAAACAATACTGTAGGTACTTTGTCCATGAGGCAAAAATCATTTTCAAACCTGCATTTTTCGGCCACAGTCAAGACCATAACATTTTTTTTTTTTTTTTGGGAAAAACTTTCCATTTACATAAGTTTAAAACAAGCAATCCACAGGCAAAAAAAAAAAAAAAAAAAGGAAAAGGGAGTTTTTTTTTTTTTTTCTTCTTCTAACGCCACCACTTTCAAGATAGAAGAAAATAATAGAAAAAAAAAGCGAATAAATTTCTAAACCAAAAAAAAAAAAAAAAAGACTAGAAAAAAAAAAAAAAAAAAGAAAAACTAGACTAGAATTTTTGCATTATCCTCAGAATTTTAATTTTCAGAAGTTAAAGAAGAAAAGAATAATGCTTTGAACCCTCAACAAAAAAAAAAATAATAATAATAATGCTTTGTCCTTTATTAGGTGGAGTAGCAGATCATCTAATTTATAATCTAAATGAAAAATAAAACTGATGGATAAATCACGAAACAGAAGCCACAAAAACACGTATGCGTGATATACAGGTAAACCATAGAGGCACATAAAACATAAATCTAAGTTATGGAATCATAAATATCTCTTAAGCAAAACAAATCAACATTGATTTCGAATATTCTTCACGTAATAGCTCTTGCGCCAACAACTCATGCTCTATCAAAAACACAATGTTTTTTTTTTTTTAGTCTTCCGTTGTTTGACCTAAGCTATTTCTTTTAGACTGTTTGTATGGACAGACGATTATAGATATGAAAGATGAAAATAATAGAGACTAACGTTTAAATTTAGCCTAAATGTCTCTTATATATTTTCTAATTAAAATTAATTTTAATAAAAATAAGAATATATATATATATAACACAGCCACAACAGGGACCTACATGAATGAAATTAATAAGGCTAGCTTATAATAATAATATATCTATACAACCTATAAAATATTATTATAATAAATTATGAATTCTACTAAAAATTCATAATTGAACTCTTATTAATTTCGAATTTCCTAACATTAAAATATATAAACTTCTCGTGTTAAGATTACAAATACATGTCTATTTAATTTAATTGACAATTTAATTCCTCAAGAATTTCACTAAACTTATTTCATGTGTCAGATACAAAATCCATTCTCAAGGTTTTACCCAATAAAAACTTATAAGTTTCTCAAGGAATATCATTAATCCCTATACCGAGACACGAACTCTATCAATGAATTAATATTTCACAAATGCACATTATTATTATCCAATTCACAAGTTTATTACTCCATAATGAAACTTACTCTTTTAATGAATCAAACAATAGACAACGTCCAGTGTTAATAACAATCAAATCAAGATTAAGAGTTATATATATATATATATAAAATGATGAGCTAGAGAATTTATTTTATTTAGTCAATATAAAAATACTAATTCTCTACTTGATTCGGTTCAATACATACAATATGCAGCAACACAAGAAGTTGAATTTAATCATTTTCATAATTAAGATAAATTATATATAATCATGTGTTATAATCATATCAATGGTTTGTCAGCTCCATCTTAGATTATAAACAAACTTTATATCTCATATGAATAAAATAATTTAATCTTTTACGTATAGAATAATATCTATACATCAAATCATCCACTAGTATAAAATAAAAGACAACACTTAATTATAAATATACCATAAATGATTTATTAAATGTAATATCTCACTTTCATCGACAAGAAATAATTGCTACACTATTACAAAGGCATGGTTAATAGTATAAAGTCAATCAAAAACTTAATTAAAATGAAATGAAAACCTCTATTTTAGAAAGAGGAGGTTTGATTACTATGGAAGAACTGCATATCATAAATCGGCAATTTGGATCCAGGAAAAGAGCAAATTGATTTGTATATCACCAAATCGATGCTTCTCTTCTTCCCATTTATTTATCGGTATTCTTATTCTTTCTTTTAATGATAATACTAATGCTAATATTTCAGTTTAGCTTTTGCCTTATTTCTAAAAATGTTTATCGGTATTCTTATTCTTTCTTTTAATGATAATACTAATGCTAATATTTCAGTTTAGCTTTTGCCTTATTTCTAAAAATGGATATTTAGATCAGAATCAATAATCTCAGGATATGGAAGAGAAGATGAGAGGTTGAAGACGAGGGACAACTGTGTTGTGAAAGAGAACAGTAAAGAGAGAAAAGAGAGGGTGAACAGAGAAGGGATGATAAAAACTTCTTGGTTTTAGTTTAAATAGGGGGTATTTTTGTCTTTTTTTATGCAAATTAACGGTAAAAACCACAAAAATGGATAGAGTGAGTAAAAAATATGACAGAATCAAAAGTAAAGGATATGATCATATATTTTAGAAAAAGTGAGAATCAAATAGCATATATGATCAAAATAGAGGGACTAAATAGTAATTCTCCCTAAAATAAATTCATTTCACAAATTCAACATTACTCCCCAATTAATTACTAATCCTTCTTTCTACGGTCAAACCCTTCTTATTTGCTTCTTAGGTATAAACCATTTCTTAAATACCGGTTGGAGGAGGAATACAAATGATTGCTTGCACTTAAGTAGGCAAAAATGAATACTCTTAATAAAGTATTAATTATCATGGACTTGCTCACATGGAATCTATTTTGACCATTTAAGTGAGGGATTTAAGAACGAAAATCAAGAATGACGTGTAACCGTTGGATACTGGATGGTCAAATTAATTATAGTTTGACTAATCACCGTAGATTATGAATAAAAAAAATAATCAAGACATGGAATGGACGGAAAGCATGCGACGTAAGAGGGTTATGCACGTGCAGTGCAACATACCCTCCACGCCATAGCTTTTCTAAATTAAAATCTTTTCTTCGGAAAGTACCGATTAATTGCTATCACAGCATTTTTTTTTTTTTTTTTTTTTTAAAATCTTTTCTTTCGGAAGTAACCGATTTAAATTTGCTTCACAGCATTTTTTTTTTTTTTTTTTTTTTTTGTGATCTAGGAGTAAGGTACTACTGTACTAAAGTCCCATTTTCTAGCGATTTGTCCCATGCACCTGCCGACTTTTTTTTTAAACTACATTTTTAATTTTGTGAATTACCAAAATTGCCCATGTCTAAATTAACTATTAAGCAGTTAAATACTAATTACATAAAAAAAAAAATGGCTTTTTTTTTTTTTTTTTTTTTTTTTTTGTGAATCCTAGGAGTAAGGTACACTGTACTAAGTCCCATTCATGCGAGTCCATGCACCTGCCGACTTTTTTTTAACTACATTTTTATTTTGTGAATTACCAAATTGCCCATGTCTAAATTACTATTAAGCAGTTAATACTATTACATAAAAAAAAAATGCTATTTTGTCATTATATTCCTTACCAATTTGTTACTACTATATCGTATAACCTAAACCAATACTATAACACCACATTAAGCAGTAAGATAAAGGGATATATCAGTCATTTAAACAGCCACACTAGCGATCGAAAAAAAACGAAACAATGACAACTAAGAAGCCTTTGACTTTTCAACTTCAATCACTCTCATGACGTACCCTACTAAGAAATGCCACGTGAGGCAATTGAGCCACGATCAATCCGCCTATTAAATGGTTGAGTTGAGTACACCTCAAATTCCATTCACATCCTCCCACTCCCACATTCACATACGCACTTTGTTTTTTAAATCAAACCCGACATCGAGCTCATGCCGGTTCGGTTCATTAAAAGAACTCTTATATTTATATACACATTCATGTTTTTTAATCAATTGTTAAATCGAGTCGGTTTATCAAAGAGTTTAAATTGAATATTGTATTTATATCAAATTTCACTAAAAGCACTTTTAATAAAGATTTAAATTTTGATTTTTTGTTTAAAGAGAAAAGAATGTCAAACCACTGATTTTAACATATTTATTTATGCTATATATGATCACGTTTGTTTTTTTCATCAAATCAAATTGAATCAATTAATTAAAATGACCTAACCGATTGGTTCGATCTGACCTAAAAAACGCTGCAACACACGCACAATACACGACACACGCCAACATCAAGCCAACCCCTACCTTTCTTGGTCCAGACGGCTGGCAACCGCCCACGTTTATATCCAACACCGCACCTACGAACCCCTCCACATTTCTAGTCCCCACACACATGCTCTTGCACTAACTCTCACACACAAAACATACACTTCTTTCTTTCTCTTCTCAATCATAAATATAAATATGTTTACTGATGACCAAATGATGTTTCATCAGTATTCTTCTCGGCCATTGCCAATGGAAAGAAAGTGGAAATCCCATGTTGAGCTTGCTCCTAATTGCCCTCGTTGCGCCTCTACTAATACTAAATTTTGTTATTACAACAATTACAGTTTGTCTCAGCCTAGATATTTCTGTAAAGCTTGTAGACGGTATTGGACTAAAGGTGGTTCTTTAAGAAATGTTCCGGTTGGTGGTGGTTGTCGCAAGACTCGCAGAGCTAAGGCTGTTAGGGCTTCGCAGACTGATCGTGTTGTTTCTTTGAATAATTATAGCAGGGATTTAACCTCTTCTAGCGTTGACTCATTCACCCAAGAAAATCAAACCAGTAATGGGTCCGATATAGATTTAGCTGTTGTTTTCGCTAAGTTCTTGAATCAAGATTCAAGTGTTAACCCCAATGAGTTCTCGAATTCTTTAACTGTTGAAAAGGAGAAGGTGTCGGATCTGATCCAAGAATCTGATGATTTTCTTGAAGGTTTACCTCCAGTCTTGCTTGTAGAAGATGGGCAACAAGAAAATCAAGATAGTATTCAAGAATTTATAGAAAGTCCTGAAATGGATGCATTTGGGTTGCAAACCTTTCTTGGAGATCAAGAAATGGTTCACGAAGCTTTGTGGTCTGATCAAGAAGCTGCAACTTTATCAAATGTTCTTACATGGGAAAGTACTTTATTACAACAACAGCAACAACAAGAACGAACACAAGAATTTGATTCTTTTACAGTGGAAGATCAGTTAAAGGCTTCGGCTGCCAATCTTATGAGCGATATTAATTCTTGGTATTCGTTTGATCCGTCCGGATTTGAGATTTTCTCAAGACCTTAATTAATGCATATCAATTATACTCTTATTATTTATTCTATATATTTTGTAATTCCGGTTGAGGTAGAGACTTGATTTTTAGTTTTTCACTGTTACGTTCCCAGTAAAAAAGCCATATGGGTACAGATTAATTTACATATTAAATCATATATAATGCAATGAAATCATGTATATTGATGCAATTTATTCTATCTTTTCACCCATCAATTTGATTTTGATAATGAAAGCAAAATATTATTAAATAATATTAGTTTGTCTACTTATTTTGCTCTGCTGCTATGCTTTTTAGAGTTTCAAATTGTAATCAGTGCATGTTAAATAGTGGTAATTGCTACTTACTGATTTGGTTTTTCCAAATTAGTATATAAGGAAATTTTTGTTATTAAATTGTTGACCTTTGAACTAGTTTAGATATATGTAAGACAGTAAGAGCATGTTGAACAGAATATAATAATAGTGTATGGCTTGTTCGTTCAATTATAGAAAAGAGTTAGATATTTCCTTTCAGAAATTTATTCTTAAGACTTAATCCGTCAACAATGAATTGCTTAATATATAAATGAGTTTCAACTCAGCATTAACAAATTAATTAATTGTTTTCTCCTTCAAGACATATTAATTTCCTTAATTTAAATTTGAAATCATTACTGTTGCCTGTTGGGAAGACTTTAATTATCTAAATATCACATCAATCTAAGTTCCAAAATATGTGAAAAAAAATTAGTTAACCTAAACTTTGAAAAAAAAAAAAATTTCGTAATACCGAATTTTAAAATTGATCTTGTGACTCCCTTAATTTCACTTTTTTTAATAATTATATATCTCTTTATATTAAAAATATAAATTTTCATACTTTTGACTTTTATAGTAAAATATTAATTTGATATATGGTTATTACAACTTTTAAAATAATAATATTTATATATTTTAATTATCCAATAAGCGTTTAATCGATATAATTTATAAATTAAAGAATTCAATTAGTCAAAATATATTATTTTTAAAAATTATAATATTTAATAAGTCAAAGTAAAAATTGAGAGTACTATAAATTTTTTATAAATTACAAAAGTGAATTTATTTATCTAGCCAAAGAAAAAATTACAATATTTGTGGGGTTTCAAATATAATCAACAACTAACACTAATACTCTCTTCACTTTGTTAATCTTCGAAATTGAAAGTCAATCATATTGATAATACGAGACAAGATGGGCCACAATCCTGTGGCTAAGGTGGATCATAGTTGAAAATGGAAAATCATATCAAATCATATGAAATAGCTTTGTGATGATGATCAAAAAGATGAGTCCATATTTTTAGATTGAAGATTCCAGCAGATCCTTCAATTGAGATAAGAGTTGGCAGTGGTCTATTCAATGATGTTAAAGCCATCACATGCTATGACGTTTCTCACATGTCATCTCTGTTTCAAGACCATTTCAAGATCAGGAAATAGATTTTTATACAGAATTACTAATTAAGCACCGGGCAGTGATATGACCATTGCACCTAAATCCATCAATTCATCTGATGCGCATTTGTACTCAAATTATTTCAAAGCATGTGATGGCTTCAAATCTGCAACATTTAAATTAGCTGGTAACATTTCTGACTTAATCAAAACTTTACCTTTATTGATCATTGGTAACATTTTCATTTTTACCGAATATTTTTAATTTAAACCATTAGATAAATAATTATTAGTCAAGAGTTAATAGCTAACAACTAATATTATCATACATACCTTAATTGCAATTTAATTTAATTTTTTTTTATATTTTAACTACGAGATGTCTAAGCCTATATCTATTTACTGATGCATATATTCTGGCTATTCTTTGTTTGCTGCGAGACGCATGAAAGCTGAGTCATGTAATTTGATTTTGTATTTTATTCCTAAGGATTAATTAAACTTTTTAACCTTGATGTGAGTGTCAAAGTGGATATTACTATGGCAAATCTTGGGAAATTTTCATCTTTTAGTGATTAACACCAATTAAGGTTGAATAATTTAGGAGTTGTCTAGCCCAAGATGTTTAGTTTCGTTGGTTGGGCTTTCTCCCAAACTGATTTTGTTCCTAATCACAATGTATATATATCCACTACGAGACAACTTATAAATTAGTGGATTTAAGATAAATACAGCAATTAAAAACTTTACTTTAAAAAAAAAAACACTTTCCACCGTTGTCAAAGAATGTACGATGTACCTTAACTCAAATATATGTTCTTTTATAAAAAAAAAAAAAAAAAGATTCTACTATTTTTCCTTGGCCAATCTTGGATTTTATGAAAACCAAATTTATTTATTAATTTATTAATGATAATTTATGCAAAATGAAAATTTTTTTAAAATGATAAATCAATAATTGAATAAACTGAATACATAGTTTAACGTATGAACTTTAATAAAAAATTTTGTAGTACTTTAAATTTTATGATTGACCTTTTAGCACTTTAAAGTTGACCTTTTGTAATAATTTCACACATCTTTATACTAAAAACAATAGTTTTAAAGGTTTTTGTGTTTTATATGCAAAATATTAATTTAATATGTGGATAATACAACTTGTGAAATAATAATTTCTACATTTTTTAACTATCTAATAGCGTTTAATCAATCTAATTTTATAAACTAAGGTGTTCAATGAGTCAAATAAACTGTTTAACATATCTAATTTTATAAATTGAAGTGTTTAATAAATCAAAATAAAAATTGATAATACCATAAAATTCTATGTGAAAAGTAAAAAGGTAGAGCGTTGAGCGTAAACCTTAGGCTAGTATTATACATTTCCATTAGGTAAAGTGTTGCTCTCCTTTCAAGAATTCAGCTGAATATAAGTGAAATAAAGAGAAAATTAGTGGTAGACTTTTTATGCTTTTTTTTTTTTTTAATAATTAGTTGCCTTTTAGGTGGGTTGGGCTATCAAATGGAAAGTTTAGATTTGGGCTTGATCTCTATCAACTCCACTAAAATGACACTTGGGTTTGGTGATTTTTTGATAGATGTGGTAGGTGCCACATCCAATCGAAGTGTTAGTGTTACTTTCTATAGATTAGAATATTTGTCTAACTGCTCAATAGCTAACATTTACACCAAGTACATATATGTGTGGACCACTCGAGATGGCCCGGTGGTAAAGGCATTCAGGTCAGCGTTCGCCTGTTTGATTTAGATTTGATTTTCCACGGTAACATCTCGCTATATATGATGTTTAAATATTGGCTCTCTTACCAAGAGTTATGGGCTATTTTAAGTCGAGTTCTACTGTCGTAGGTGAGAACTGCAACGCTAAGATCCTGCAGAAATGGAGCATCATCTCCCATCAGTGCTCGGAGAGGGGAGAGGAGGGGTCGGTGCACCCTATAAAAATGTCTTAAATCGTCTATAGAAGTATTTTAAATCGGGACATCAACACCTGACCGGTGGCCTGAGCCGACGAAGACATCGAATAAATTTTTACTCTTTTTAGGTTGACAAAAAAAAGGTAAATATACGTGTGGTTGTAAGGTGACCCCAAATGCATAAATTTTACCTTCTACTTATTATATGATATTTTTAATTTTTAAAATTACACTTTGTTAAATATTTTTAATTTATAAAATTTTTTTATTGACGACTTTAATTTATAAAATTAAATGATTAAACATTTATTAAATAGATGAAAAACAACCAAATATATAAACTCGCTCTTGTATTCATAAAATACCTATAATACCTTCAACTTTTACTTTGACCAATTAAATATTTTACTTTAAAATAATCATTACTGAATAATGCTCAAACTTATAGAATTAAATCGATTAAATGATTATTGGATAATTGAAGATAGTTAAAAGATGTAAAATTTATTGTTCAAAAAGTCATATTAACTATATATCATATTAATATTTTGCATACAAAAGTTAATATCCTAAAAATTATTGTTGCTAATATGGAGAGTTGTGCAACATATCAAAATTCATAATTTCAAAGAGTACAATGGATCATCCGCAAAATTTAAAGTGTAATATATTTTTTTGATAATTGTACAAGAATAAATTTATGTATATTTTTTTGATAAAACGTGCAAGGATAAGTTACACTAATTTGGTGGAAGTAGCCTTAATAATTTGATTTAAAAAAAAAAAAAAAAGATAAACAGTGAATTATCTTGACAATGACGGAGCTTTAAAATTTGAACTTAATAATTGCTGTATAATGCTTAATCTTTAGTGTTTAACAGCATGGCCCAAGGTGGTGGAGGTCACCAATAAGTTACAACACCAACATCAAATATAATGGTTTTGATTGGAAAAAATAAATGTAAAATGTTTGAAAAATGCCTAATGATTTGAGATCCCATGCTTTGCCTTCAACAGAAGCACATAAGTGGCCCTTTACTTAATAGGGTATTGGGACAGTTTTAATTCTTTATATTGACCTATAATTTCAACTTTCAAGTCCTTTTTTCCCCCTTTTGCTTTAACTAATGCTCTTTATACTCTTTGTACTTGGAGAAATTAGTGTAGTGTGTTGGTACTTGCTGGTGACTTGAAGCTTGTCTGAAATCTTTTCTGCATACTCCTATCAATTAATTGATTTTGTTGCTCTTAATCTCTACTTAAGACTCTAATTATGCCACTTTTTATTATTGGCAAAACACTTAACCTTCCATCTACAATCTATAGCTCATCTGATTAAATCTTCATTTGAGATAGCATATATTCAATGTATTTAATATGAATTAATAAATATATCGAGCAATTAAATAGACTGAGCACAGCTTAAATTTCATTTTAAATTATTAAAATAAAAATAAATTTTGTTGATTTAAATATAACTAAGCCAGCTAACTTTTAATTTTTACATATCAATAAACGCATTTCGTATTTCATATAGTGATTTACCCTTTGTTCGAAATTAAATAATTTTGAATTGAATTACAAATGACCATCTACATAATCCAGCAATATCTTCACTCTAAATTAACATATATACAGTTCTAAATCCTTAAATCCATTAAAGAGCAAATGAAATTTATTTTTATTAAAAATAATAAATGGTATTAAGAATTAAATCCAAAATTTTTAATTTCAGGTACCTCAGCGTTAAACTTCATTTCCAAGTAGCAAACCACACAAATTTGGGGAAATAACTTTGCTAATAATTTGTAATTTAATAATATTTTACTTCACCTCATAAAGGAAAGAATGGTCAGTGTCAAAATATCAAATCAAACGAAATAAATAATAAAAAAAATTTGGGAAATATAGTTGTGCCCACTGCTACTAGTGATGGTTGGGGAATAAGTCGGCCCACCTTCCACAATATATTCCAAGCAAGGGCCATAGCCTCAGCCTCTGTTTTTCTCTTAACAGCTAATCAAAGTTGCTTCCATCTTCAAATCAATTGAAAGATCCCTTCTTATGTTACTTCTCTTTCTCTTCCTTCTTTCTTTTGCATTTGTTTGTTCTTTTCATTTCTAAAATGCCTTTCATGTCCTCTTGTAGGGTCATCTCTTAGGATTTTGTGTGTCACACATATCTTACAAAGATTTTCTAGATGAATGAATAAATGTTAGTGTGTTTGTCATGGTTTTCATTTATAAACTTATCCATAAATTTATTAGATATTGTAATTTGGAAGTTAAATTGAACAATTTTCATTTTTCTATGTGTTCTTTTTGTAAAAAAAATGATTTATTTGGAATCTATTAAGCCATTTATTTCCCATCCATAAATCAAGAAATTTAGAAATTGTATATAAAATTGAATTAAACTAAAAATTTGATTTATTTGATTCGATTATTTAATTTATTCAATTATTTTGTAAAAATTGAATAGACCGATAGTGCTTTTTAAATATCTATCGGTAAATATAAAATGATAAGCGTAGATGTAGCAAAAAAATAGAAAGATAAGACTGAGTTGAAATACATATTCTTTAAATATTTATGAGACTGTCATAGTTTGAAAAAATCAATCAAATTGATTCAGTTGAGTCAATCTACTATTTTACATAATTTATTATATTTCGATTTTAATAAAAAATTTAAAATTTTTAAATTCAAAATATTTTTTTTGTTGAATCTAAAAATAAGTCCAAACATGCTCAAAATAATTGAAATCGAATTAATTCGGTTCCATTTTGTGTCTATTTAATTTCGATTCAATTTATATTTAAAAATATTCACTTTATTCAACATATATTCATTCGGTTCCAAACCGAACGCTATTCCCTTCTATTTTTTCATCCCCCCTCACAGTATCATGTGAAATCTTAGCCTACGACCAATTTATCAAATTCATTAATAATTTATTTATTAATTTTTACTTATAATGAATTAGATTTATCTTAACATAAAATGATGAAAGTCATATTGATTAGTTCACTTTTTTCGTTATATATTATTTACTCCTTTTATATTTATTTAATATGGACTCGCATACTTCTGCATTATCTTTTTTCTTGATTTGGAATGGTAATTTAGAAGAGCTATATATGAAAAACTCTAAAAAAATATAACTCGCTTTATAACTGTGTTTAGTGATCTTCAGTTCAAGTAAAATTCAGTTTGATTCATAATGTATTTTGAAAATTCAGTCAAATCAATTCGGTTATTGAACCATTCTTAGACCCTGTGAACGAACCAAACAACCAACGCACTGCTTATCCTAAGACTATGCTTAGTATGATGTAATCAACAATTTAATAGAATGAGAATTATATTACATGATTAATTACATTGTTTGGTTAGATTTTTTTTTTTTTTTGGAAAATGTAATGTAATTGAGATTACATGTGTAATGATTGTAATCAAACAAATTTAATAGAATGAGAAATTATATTTACATGAATTAATTACATTGTTTGGTTAGTTTTTTGTTTTTTTTTTGGAAAATGTAATGTAAATTGAAGATTAACATGTTTGTTATTTTTCTTTTACTTAAATTGATGTAATATTCATTAATATCAAAAACACATGGTAAAAATTGTTTCCATTGTATCCCAACACAATGTAATACCAAATTACCATATATTCATTATATCAAAAAACACATGTATTTGTCCATTGTATCAAACACATGTAATACCAATTACATCAAGTTACTCCAATAAAAACTTTACAATTCAAGGCTATTTAATACTACTACCTCACCACCACAACCACAATCACCGTTCCACCACCATCGCTCGACCAATCCGACCACCACCACTACCACCATCACTGCTCCACCATCCATACCACCATCTCCACCACCACACGACCAATACCACTCTGCCGCCGTCGTCGAGCCACAACTATCACCACCATTCCACCACCTCAACCACCATCACCACCACTAGTATCGCTCCATCACCTCAACCACCATCACCACCACTGATCCACTACCACTCCCACCACCACCACTCCACCACCACTGCTCTACCACCTCAATCACTATCGCTCCACCACTCAATCACCACCACACCACCATCACTATTGCACCACCACATCACCACCATCCCCACTGCTCCACTGCCTCCACCTTAACAACCATCATCAGCACAATTGCTCTACCACCACTACCACAACCATCATATAATAAAATTATATTTTTAGTGTTTAATATGCAACGCGGAATAAAAATTATATTTTATTTTTTTATTTTATTATAGGAATAGGAAAAATAGAATGAAAAATCACCTAAAAGATCAAAATACCCATCATTTTATATTGTAATTTAATTTTTTTAACGAAAATATATGAAAAAATTAATTTATAATGACTTTAACTTTTATTTTGTTACATTATATTTTTTTGACTTACCTTCTTTTAATTTTTTAGTTCAAATAAATTTATAAATCTAAACGGACTTTAATAACTTAATAATAAATAGCTTTTGATTTCGATATTCTTTTATATTAATAATGATGTGGTGATAGTGGAGTAGTGTTTGAGGTGATGGTGATAGAGTTGTAGTTATGATGGTGGTGGTGGTAACGGTTTGATTGGTGGTGGTAGCGGTAGTGTTTTAATTACATTATATTTTTATAAACAAACATAGAAATGGAATGGTGATTACATTCCATAAATTTTCTCAATTACATTACCAAATATATTAATGGAATCTTAATTACATTCTATTCCATTACAATTTTCATTGCATTACATCTTTGATTACATTATAAACATTGCATGATACCCAACTAAACATAGCCTAAAGAAAGTTATTCCCCTTTAATCACTCATCTTCCTTTTTTTTTTTTTTTTTTTTGAAAGTTATTCCCCTTTAATCACTTCCATCTTACCCTTTTTTTTTTTTTTTTTTTTTTTATTTATTATTTTTTTTTTTTTTTTTTTTTATTATTAAACAAATAATGAATGGAACAAAAGTGTGCAAGCTAATATTCTTCCAATTGAATTGAAAAGACAGTCATTATTTATAAAGAATTATGACCTCAACTAATCAACCTTTCTTTAAAATGGAAACATCAACTTACTTTTTACTTTTCTGGATTGAATTAGTTGTTTGCTAATTGTATTATATAATAGGAATAATCTTCAATTTATTCTCAATATAACTTACAGAAAAATTTAAATTTTGAATCGATTTTGGTAGAAAATTTCAAAAGATGGATATTAGAAAAGACAGTTATCTGATTTTCTTTTATTTGATTTCAAATACGTTGTTCGTTTTCATTTAAGAATCTAATCAATTTTAGATAAAATCTATTCCACTGAGCAAATTAAGTATTATTCACTACATAATTGAAAAATAATAATTATACGCTTCTAATGTATTTTTCTTTAAAATTATATATAAAGTTAAGAATATTTTTTCAAAATTAATTATTTCTTTATGGTGAATTTAAGAATATAATCTTTTTGAATAGAAAGGGTCATTGTCTAGTCTAGTCTAATAGAACTCCAATAAGAAAAAATTATTAGCTTGAAATTTAGGTCATTAGCCCATTAATTCCCTCACTTTTGGCATTCCCTTATAAAGACTAAAGAGTGCAAATTAAGGGAAAAAGAAATGTCTTAAAATCTAACTTTCAGATGGAATGTATAAATCTGGCAAAATCTATATATATAGTTACTTGGATTAATCTTATCTAATGTTTTTTATTTCCTTTTTGGTGCCCAAAAGAATGTTGTCGAGGGAAGACAGTGACCTCCCACGTAATCAGAAACAGGAACTCAAATTTCTCTAGGTTGCACTACAACTTCTGGGCCCATAATAATAACTAATTAATTAATTAATTTTATAACAATGTTATTATTGTAATAATTAAATTTTGCTTAAATATTGGGATTTAGGCAAGAAAAATAGGCATCACCACGGTTTTAAAACTGCCGGTTTAGATTTTAAAACTGCCGATTTCAGTTTTAAAAAAGGTGGAACCAAAATCGAACCGCTTTTATACAGTTTAAAAACCACCAGTTCCGGTTCGTTTCCAATTTAGATAATTTTTTTTAACCTTTTAATTTTTTTAGCTAAATAAGAAAATTAATAACAAATACAGTATTAAATTAAAAAAAGGCTAAAAGAGTAAATTAATAGTTTTAAATTTTATTAAAAAATTATAACTGCACAAAACATAAATTTAAAATTCTTTACTAGTATTTAATTTCTATAAATTTAAATTGAGACATGTCAAAAAAGTAGACTTGTACTTAATTTATATTAGGAGAAAAGAAATGATTGTCTATACACTTATACATTTGGTTTGATATTTTGATACTTAAATATTCAATACCTAGGAAATTAAATTTATATCTTTTTTTTTTTTTAATTTGGAAAAAGAGAGTTTTTCATCATTAAAATTTCCATATAAAAGAATTTAGTTGATATTAACTAATAAAAAAATTCCAAGTATTATGTAGGATCTAGAACTTGGGCACGAGTGTTTCTCACGCATCATGAAATAGAAAATAGATTAATTAGGAATGGCAAGTGAAATGATGGGTTTATATCTTCCTGAGTGCAGTATGTAAATCACATAATTATGATAAGACAATCAATAATTAGATTGATCAACTTCAACTATTGCACACCTTAATTACAACTTTGATGACTGAGACCCTCATATATATATAAATTGGTAAAAAAGAAAAAATTATGTAAATGGTAAATTCTTTATGATTTTACCTTTGAAACTCAAATTCACATTCACAGTCATTGAGAATAATTATTCATCCAAAAATATACTAGAAATACTTTTATAAGAAGTTCAAACATAAACTTTCGTATTACATTCCAAATCATATTTCAAAGTTTACTTTAAAAATTATAATTGAAAGTCTAAAAAATTGGATTATTTACTATTAATATTAGACATTTGACTCTACTTCTAATATTTAAACATCATTGGGATAATCACGAATTGTCATTTACGATTTTATGGTATATAATTTTTTTTTTAATTTCATTTATATTTAATCAAATAAGAGAGGTGAACTTATTACAGTTTGTACAAGTTAACCCATGATACTATTTACCATCCACTTTTTTTTCTGTATGAATACTGTAAAATACACAGAGGTGCATGTATGTATAAAAGCTTCAAATGACAATAATAATGGAAGCAAAAACCTTATATCCAATGATGAAAATCTATACAGAATACATAGAAAAGGGTTTCTACCAAAAAAAAAAAAAAAAAAAAAAAAAACATCTATACAGAAGTATAGAAACAGGGTCTTGTTCTACAAAAAAAAAAAAAAGAAAGACATAGACAACAATTTGCAGGAAGGTGAAAAGAAGCAGTCAATACTGCGTAACCAGAATAAAGAAGAGTTCATAATGATGAAAGTGCCAAATTGTATTAACGCGTTATATTGAATTTAAATTGAGAAGGTTCATGCATAGGGGAAGGATCAAACATGCCTCATGCGATGGCACAAGGCCCATGGGCTCTAATTAATACTAAGTAATTTTTTTTTTTTTTTTTTTTTGTTTAGGTTACCCTTTAGAGAAAGATCATTGGCCTAGGCTTATCGTATGATAAGCAGGGACTGTTGGTTTTCCCTTCATATAATTGATTTTGAAGATTCAGCCTATAATATTCCTAAATATTCAGGAGAAACAGAGTGTTGGGTTGGTGTCCACACCTCCCTTTTGTGTGCTCTTTATCTTTGTCTTTCCCATAAGTCCCTCAGGACCTTGCCTGCGCCGATTTTACACCTCTCAAGACTGGAGCCCGATCCATCTGCTCACTCTCGAACCTGCACACCACAAAGAAAATCTGCTACTCCAGAAATTCGTAAGCTCCACTCCAAACACTCTACAGCGCAATCAACATACCCCAACACGTTAATACACAATCAACTGTAATTAATTAACTTCATTTATCCTTTCACACAAGCAACATGACAAAAAAATTAAGTTACCTAGTACTTTTCCAACTCGTAATGATCTAATCTTTCATATGTCTTATCATCTATACGCCCTTTGATAACTTTCCTTTTTCCAATATATCATTCATAGCAAAATTTCCACAATCAAGAATCTATATATCAGATAATCAATTTTCACACACGATAGTGCTTCTTGTATTGGAACCTTTTTATTCCACACGATAGCATCCTTACTCTCCACCTACCGGCATCTCACCAACCACCTGTTTGTCAATACCATTGCTTTATAAACTACCACCTCCAGCCGGCATTCACCCTACCTTCTATCTAATACGGTAGTATCTCCACCGCTGGGTTAAGTGCCTGTTCCACAGTACGGATAATGCCCAAATAATTCACAACCGCATACCTATAAGCCTTTCTTCCCCTTTTCACTGCAATCTCCAAGAAAAAAAACCCTCAAATACCTCCGTCCTGTTAAAGAAAAAGCGTTCAATACATAAGAAGAACTGCATATGCTGAAAACAATAAACAATCTTTAGACCATCTGCCGATGTCAAGCCAAAAAAAAAAAAAAAAAAAAAAAAAATTTGCAGAGGTGAGAAAAAGGTCAATACTGTACCAAGAAAGAAGAGTTCATATGATAAATGCCAAATTTGTATTAGCTTTATATTGAATAAATGAGAAGGTTCATGCATGGGGAAGGACAAACATCCTCCTCATACAAGGCATGGCTCTATTAAATATATAATTTTTTTTTTTTTTTTTTTTTAGGTTACCCTTTAGAGAAAGATCATTGGCCTACTTTCATGATAAGAGGGACGTTGGTTTTTCCCTTCATATAAATTGATTTTGAGATTTCACCATAATATTATAAATATTAGAGAAAAAATGTTGTGGTGTCCACCTCCCTTTTGGTGTGCTCTTTCCTTTGTCCTTTCCATAGTCTCAATTGCTGTGCATTTTAACTCTAAAGATGAGCGATCATTGTACCTGAACCACTGAAAAAAGAAAAATTGCTATCAGAAATTTATCATGCAAAAATTACAGAATAATAAATGTTAATACACAATCAACTTGTAAATTAATTAATTATTTATTTTTCAAAAGAAATGAAAAAAAATTAATTATTAGTACTTTCCATGCGTATAATCTAAATCTTTCATATGGTCTTATCTATCTATAGCCTTTGATATTTTCCCTTTTCCAATACTTTCCATAGCAAAATTCCAAATACAATTATATACAATAACATCATTTTCAAACACGATAGTCTTCTGTTTGGAATTTTTCCACAACATAGCATCTTATCCTTATAACCGGATTAACATGTTTGTATAATTTTATAAATACTTCAACTACTTTTAAGGTAGTAGTTCAATGGTTAAGTGTCTGTCTCGTAGAAAATCCAATATTCAAACCCTATAAGCCTTTTCCTTTTCATGAATTCCAGAAAAAATAAATAAATACTCGTTGTAAAGAAAAAGCTCATACATAAAAGAAAACTCATATGTAAAAAATAAAAATTTTAGACATTGCAAATTAACCATAGTAAATCTCCCAATCTACCCCAGTAAAAAAAATAGTAATGATATTCATGAAAAGGTGAAAGATTCAAGATTATAGTCTATGTTCTGTCAGTAAATATGGATTAAACCAAGGGCATTTCAGTAACCCAATCTCATAAAAGAGAACACTCAAAGAAATTTTTGGAGCGTACTGGAATATGTGCTATAATTAAAAGAGATAGCACAGTAGAAGAGAGTGCTAACCTCATTATGTCAAGCAATGCAATAACTATTTTTCTCTTGTTTCTCAACATCTCTCTTTTTCCAGCCATCTCCGCATTGAACCAAGAAGGCCACTCTCTACTTTCATGGCTTTCAACTTTTAATTCTTCTTTCTCAGCTATTTTTTTCTCTTCTTGGGATCCAACCCATCAAAATCCATGCAAATGGGAGTATGTGAAGTGCTCTAAAGATGGTTTTATCTCAGAAATAACAATAACCTCCATTAAGCTTCCTACCAGCTTCCCTACCCAGCTCTTGTCCTTTAATCATCTCACTACTCTTGTTATTACCAATGGCAATCTCACAGGTGAAATTCCAGCTTCCATAGGAAACCTGCCTTCATTGATCAACTTGAACCTCAGTTTCAATGCGTTAACAGGAAATATCCCAGCAGAAATTGGCAAACTATCAGAATTGCAATCACTTTCACTAAGTACAAATCTTCTACATGGGGAGATTCCTGCAGAAATAGGAAACTGTACGAAACTTAGACAGCTTGAACTGTTTGATAATGAGCTCTCTGGGCATATTCCTGCAGAAATAGGTCAATTATTAGCTTTGGAAAGTTTTCGCGCTGGTGGAAACCCAGAAATTCATGGTGAAATCCCAATGCAGATATCAAACTGCAAACAGCTAGTTTACCTGGGTCTTGCAGACACTGGGATTTCGGGACAGATTCCGAGAAGTTTAGGGGAATTGAAGTTTCTCAAGACTCTTTCAATTTATACGGCTAACCTCACTGGTGACATCCCAGCAGAAATTGGTAATTGCTCAGCTTTAGAAGACCTATTTCTATATGGAAATCAACTTTCAGGCAAGATTCCTGAAGAATTGGCTTTGTTAAAAAACCTAAAAAGGTTGCTGTTATGGCAGAACAATCTAACTGGGACCATTCCAGGAGTTTTAGGGAACTGTTCAGATTTGAAAATGATTGATCTCTCAATGAATGCTCTTACTGGTGTGATTCCCGAGTCTCTAGCCAAATTAGTACCATTGGAGGAGCTTCTTTTGTCTTATAATTACCTTTCAGGAGAAATACCACTTGTTCTTGGAAACCTTTCTCATTTGAAGCAGCTTGAACTGGATAACAACAGATTCTCTGGTGAGATTCCAACTACCATTGGTCAACTGAAGGAGCTTTCATTGTTTTATGCCTGGCAGAACCACCTCCATGGAAGCATACCTGCAGAGCTAGCCAACTGTGAGAAACTTCAAGCAATTGATCTTTCACACAACTTCCTTACTGGGTCAGTTCCACATTCTCTCTTTCATCTCAAGAACTTAAACCAATTGCTTCTGTTATCAAATGGACTTTCAGGTGAAATTCCATCTGACATTGGCAACTGCATTGGTTTGTACCGTTTGCGATTAGGATCAAATAACTTCACTGGTCAAATTCCACCAGAAATAGGGTTACTACGCAACTTGAGCTTCCTCGAATTGTCAGATAATCAATTCACTGGAGAAATTCCTCGTGAAATCGGCCATTGCACACATCTAGAAATGGTTGATTTCCATGGCAATAGAGTCCAAGGCATCATCCCAACAACCTTTGAATTCCTTGTTAATCTAAATGTTTTAGACCTTTCAATGAACTCTTTATCAGGCACCATACCAGACAACTTGGGCAGGCTAACATCCTTGAACAAACTGGTAATTAGTGAAAACCATATTGCTGGTTTAATTCCCAAGTCACTTGGCCTATGTAAGGATCTGCAGTTGTTAGATATGAGCAGCAACAGACTTATCGGTTCAATCCCAGACGAGATTGGTCAATTGCAAGGACTAGATATCCTCCTGAATTTAAGTAGGAATTTTTTAACAGGTTCAATTCCACAAAGCTTTGCAAACTTCTCAAAACTTGCCAACTTAGATCTCTCTCACAACAAACTCACAGGGACACTCACAGTATTGGGCAGTCTGGACAATCTCGTTTCGCTGAATGTCTCATACAACAAATTTTCAGGATTCCTTCCTGACACAAAGTTCTTCCACGATCTTCCTGCCACAGCATATGCTGGTAATAGAGAGCTCTGCATTAACAGAAACAAGTGTTCCTTAACTGGAAATAGCCATAGAAAGAACACCCAAAAACTCATCATGTGTACTCTTCTCAGCTTAACTGTGACAATGTTGGTTGTGCTTGTGGGAGTGCTTGTATTTATCAAAATTCATCGAGATGCATTTGATAGGAAGGATGAAGAAAACATATTGAGTTGGGAATTGACCCCATTTCAAAAGCTTAACTTTTCTGTCAGTGATGTTGTAACAAGGCTCTCAGATTCAAACATCATTGGAAAAGGTTGTTCAGGGATGGTTTACCGCGTTGAGACACCATTGAAACAGGTTATTGCTGTAAAAAAGCTCTGGCCAGTAAAGAATGGTGAGACTCCAGAGAGAGACTGGTTTGCTGCTGAAGTTAGAACTCTTGGATCAATAAGACATAAGAATATAGTCAGGCTTCTGGGATGTTGTAACAACGGAAAAACCAGATTGCTTTTGTTCGACTATATCAGTAATGGGAGTTTAGCTGGATTGCTCCATGAGAAGAAGCTATTCTTGGACTGGGATGCAAGATACAATATCATATTAGGTGCAGCTCATGGCCTGGAATATCTTCACCATGATTGTACTCCTCCAATTGTACATCGAGACATCAAGGCGAATAATATCCTGGTCGGACCGCACTTTGAAGCTTTTCTAGCAGATTTTGGACTTGCAAAGCTTTTTGATTCTGCAGAATGTTCAAAAGCTTCTAATACAGTTGCTGGTTCTTATGGATACATTGCTCCCGGTGAGTACAAGCAATTCAAGTTCTTCCAAACATACGGTTGGAAATGTTCAAAAATTTTGAATTAATCCCAAAACATATACATGCTTGTCATAATGTGTACATTTTCAAATTGCAGAATACGGATACAGTTTCAGAATCACTGAGAAGAGTGATGTGTACAGCTATGGTGTAGTTCTTCTAGAAGTGTTAACAGGGAAAGAACCAACCGATAATCAGATTCCTGAAGGTGCCCACATTGTCACGTGGGTTAACAAGGAATTCCGAGAGAGAAAAAGAGAATTCACAACAATTCTAGACCAGCAGCTACTTCTTCGATCAGGAACGCAACTTCAAGAAATGCTTCAGGTGCTTGGAGTGGCCCTCCTCTGTGTGAACCCTTCCCCAGAGGAACGACCAACAATGAAAGATGTAACTGCACTGCTGAAGGAGATCAGACATGAAAATGAAGATTTTGAAAAATCACATTGCCTCAGCAAAGGAGAAGGCACTAATCCAAAAACAGCACTTCACTCTTCTAGTTTCTCCAGATCATCTGAACCTCTAATTAAATCACCTTCCTGAATCCATAAATCGACAAAAAGCTTGCATATTAGTTCATTGATTATTTTTCAAGCAACAAAATAATATTTGTATAGATCGATATATGTTGTTGTTTTAGGAGTTGAGATTCAATTTCTTCTACACTAATTCAAGTTTGGTTTCCGTCAGTTCAGGGACTAACACGCATTCTTTAGTTCACACTGTGATTTCTCTCCAAAGCAAAGGAAAGTTGCAGAGTGCACATAATTTCACGTGCCAGTTCTACCAAAGTGAAATCCTGTAGTTTAAAAATAATAGAATAAGACAGCCGGATAAATCCTTATAAGGCGTTTTATATTCACACAAATTCTTTATTCACTTTCCTACAGGTCAGAACATTCAAAACTGCTAGATTTTCACATGCCCCACAAAGAATGAGACCAATATGCCATTTAGCTTCAAGCCTTCATTCTACAAAAGTAATAGAAAAGAAAAAAGAAAAAAGAACAATTAAACCCATTTGTCAAAATAATAAATTGTAAACTAAAATTCATCTTCAATCAGAATCCTCTTGAATCCTTATAACCCACCTAGACCAAGATACTATCATAAAGTATGTTTATAAGAAACTAAAAAGAAACCGTCATTTTGTTGATACAAAAACCTGCTTCTATCAACAGCATTGGTCACAGAAAGTAAACAATAATTAAAAAGTGCTACAGTACAAAATAGCAATAAACAGGACCCGTTATCAAATGCAGTTTTCAAACTGGGGACCAAGAGAAAAGACATTCAGCTTTTGAACCCTATTGGATGTCCATAGGGAGCTGGGCCAATGAAAAGCTATGGTTGTGACACCAATATTTTCTTGGCATAAGCCAAAATAAATCAATAAATTATGAAGATGCAGAAGGACCACCGTTTTCCCCACAAGACCACCCAACATCAATCTTAGTAAAGATAAAGAAATCTCATGCTCCATGTTCTTGACAAGATACGTTGTTTCTAGTCATGTGATATCAAACCATCTCAGGCCCACAGATAGCTTTAAGAACCCTATCAAGCTCTGATGGCTAAGAACAAAAGCAACCATCAAATACAAGTTATCGGTTCTATGGAACTTCTCATTCAAGAAATTTAAATTCAAACAATAAGTGTAACATACAGTAACAATTCAGGGAAAAAATAACTAGCAACAGATCCTGGTGTTAATACATAGCCTTTTTTCCTCAATAGTTGCTTGTCTTCCGAAGGATGTCTGTGTCACAATGAATATATCCGTGTTAACAATGCCTCCTAAACAATGATTGCAAGGGAGCAGTGACTGGTACTAATATAGATACAATAGGCATGTTCATTTATTGCCATGTTGTATGCTAGAATAACATTCGATTTTCAGTCATCCAATTGTCTATTTATACTTTTAACTTCTGAAACTGTACAAATATTGGCTTCTTACAGTGAAACAGTTGAAAAATAAAGATGGAAATGTTATTTCAGATTTTCAATAGAATGTGAAGGCGAATACCATATAGTTTACCCTTTACACCTCAGACAATCAAACCCAAGAACTAAACAAACCTACCTAATTAATATAATTAAGTTGAAGCCAATCACGCTTAGTGGTCCCATTCATCAATTACCAAAGTTATAGACCACTTAAAATCTGAGGTCTCCATCCATCTGTCTTTCACAGTCTACCATCTCCCCAATGAATTTCATACAACATTGCTCAAACTCTACTTCAAGCACCCACTAAGAAAGCAACAGTCAAAAACTAACCAGGTCTACATGCCAGCGCCAACAGGTGTTACAACTTCACCTAATTCTACAATATTCATGAGCTTAGTATCAATTCCTTACCATCCATATAAACAATTAGTATTATGAAATTTTTAGGCTTTCTCATGCAGCACAGAGAAATATGCATATGGAAATTCCCATACTCTATTTCAGCTCTCTTGTATCTTTATTTATCAAACATTTGTTTTGGAACGTTGATAGAGGAGTCAGTTAAGAAAATATACTATTGTTTAAAAAAGAAATTGAAACGCAATTTTCACATTATAGATGTTTTTCTAATAAAAGAAATTATCGATGTTCAAGTTTGTAGTTTATTTAATGACATCTTCCAAGACATTCATCTACTTCATATAAAAAAGGTAAACCTATGTGCAAAGTATCGCACTTTTGTGGGCTCTAAGGAGCGTTGATGTGTGCACCTGCAGTCTTCCCCCCTGCTTTTGCAGAGAGGCTGTTTACGTAGCTTGAACCCATGACCTCCAGGTCACGAGTGGAGTAACTTTATCATTACACCAAAGTTCATATCTGATTGGCTTTAGCTTAGATCTTCTGGGGTTTTGGCACTCAGAAGTTATGAATTTAAATAAATTTCTTCTACTCTAGTTCCTTTTGTACGTATTCCAAAAGCATAACTGCACATGTTCCATTTCTCTTCTCTTTTTATCCACTACAACACCTGCTCAGAAAGAACAGGAACAAAGACCATAAGATGGTAAAAATGTTACCCCCCCCCCCCAAATCGCACTTTCTGTGGCCCCTAAGGAGACGTTGATGTGTGCAACTGCAGTCTTCCCCCCCTGCTTGTTTGCAGAAGAGGCTTGTGTGTACCGTAGCTGTTGAGATCCCATGACCATACTGCAGCGGTCCACGAGTGGCTAGTTAAACTTTATTCGATTACACAGCAAAGTTCATATCTGATCGTGGCCGATTGTTTGGAGCTTAGATTGTTTCTGGGGTTTCTGGCAACTATCGAGAAAGTTGATTTGTAACTTAAATAAATAGTTCTTTCTACTTTCTCTAGTTCCTTATTGTACGTAGTTGCCTCTATAAAAGCCATAATGCACACAGTTAGTTCCATTTCTCTCTCTTTTTTATCCACTACAACACCTGCCAGAAAGTAAAGAACAAAAGACAATAAAGAATGGTAAAAATTTACCACCTAGGCCCCCCCCAGCAGAAAATTTTAGTTTGCCGATGATGTAACCATAAAGTCCAGAACAATACCGCTTTCTATGTTGTTGTTTCCCCCCCCCCCCAAAATTTATTTCCCGATATGTTACTAATATTTCAAACAATACCTATTCTTGTTTTGTACTGCTCTGTCTTCAGCAAAATACGAAGGAGATGCACAAAATTATAGAATTTACATTACATAAATATTGTAGTTTGAAAGAATGTAAAACATATATTAATACATATCCAATTGAACATTCCCTCTAAAAAAATTTTTTAAAGAAAAAGCTGAAACATTCATGAGTTAAACTACCCCAATCTCTTCTGCTCTTGATGGAATCCGAATAATGAACATGACACTTATAACATGATAAAAAGTGATATATCAGAACAAAGAACGAATGACAAAGTTAGCAAACAAGTTCACATTTTAAGATTATCAATATGGTTATCAACTCAAGAAATACAATGTACCTGAAAACAAAATTTGGATTGGAAGATATGATCTTTAGGCTGAGTATCGAAGGTCACATTCCTGCTCCAGGATGCCATTTTATGCTACATCCAATACTTTTGCAGAAAGAAACAATGGCCTTAGACATGCAACCATGGTAGGATAAACTTCAAGATATCTGATAAAAAAAAAGATATACAATACCTTGGTTTCTGTATTGATGAAACTGGCTGGCCAGTAAGAACACAATCTATTGCCAAACTTAGGTCCCTTTAAAACATATTGTTGAAGCAGTTTAGTAAATTACACGATAAGATGTGTGTGTATATGTACACACAAATATATAAATTGAGATATTAGTTGAAATGAAATATGCAACCAAATACACCAACCTTCCAGTGATAGGCACATTATTACTGGGTCGGGAATCATCAAACTGCCCATGATAAACTAGCTCAAATGGTCTTCGGCCATCCTGGAACACTAAATCAATTTAGTTCCATGTTTAAAAAGTTGAATTAGATTCTTATGAGCACTATAGCCCTTAAGACTCACTAGCGGACTAGTGTAGTTCCTACTCTCCACCTCGGGTCCACGCAAATGTCCCCTCCACATGGAGCGGGCAAATCTCCAATACATATGGGAGTTATGATCCATGAGCATTGGCGGGCTTAAGCCTAAGCAGAGGTTAATTAACTGCTTGGACACCCCAATGAATCGAACCCAGCAATAATGGATTTCAATTAGTTCTCAGTAGCAAAAGAGGGTCAGGGAGGAAAAAATATTGTAACTAATCCCTTCAACCTGGCACGAAAGACTTAAGCAGTTATTGAAGATTATCATTTATGAGCACCTTTTTAAACAGGAAAAACTCTGGCGTGCAAACTGCTCCAAAATCTCGAGCAACTTCTTGTGACTGGAGTCAAGCAATTTCAAAGTCGTTAAGAGAATTCTACAAATTTCAAGAAAAAAAATGAGCTTTACAACAAAAAGTAGTCATATCACATGTTTATTGTAGGATCATAATATGTGCTCACTGCCCATCTGTGTACCATTTTTTTTTTCCGGAAGGGGGGGAAGGAGGTGGATGAAAAGTTGAGTAATAAATATTTCTATTTCAGTCGTTTGCACAATCAGTTTGGAAGATCCAATAGAATTATATCCTATCTCCACTTTAACCATATGCATTCTTAAATTATGTTCTCATAATCCCAACAATAGATTAGTATTTATATTAGAAATGTATTGTGAGTTCTACCAAACTTCTCATTCATCTTATTGTTGATTTCTTATATAAAAGACATGCAAAAGATAGGCATACAGAATCAATAATAGCACCAAAAACTATATATCTTTTATCAATCAAAGTCAACACTATCTAACTTAACAGCAGATTTGAATTCCTCACCTTGAAAAAATGCCTCTCAACTGTTTGCTGAAAAGATAGATTTTGGGATTCCATCAATGACAGGGACCTTATTTACAGATCTATGTAAAAAATAAGAAAAAAATATAGAAGATCTGCCACATCTAACAGGCACTCGGCCAAATTTTCCACAAAAGAAACAACTTTTACAACGCTCAAACAGAACAGTTTTATCCTGTATAATTCTCGAACAAAAACCTAGATGAAAGTTGATAATATCCCCTAAGGCAGCATACCATCCACATGTCATGTGCAAGGTTACTACTATCTGCTGTTGCCCATTAATTAATTTCAATGGAGCATATTCGCTTTACAAAACCACAAGAATAGCTTCATTTCCAGAACAAAGAATTTTACAACCTATGGATATAAAAACAGAGCAGATGTTCAACAGAGACAATTTAGATGTCTTGTGTTATCTCTTTTTCCTAATTGATGTTTCACAAAATGAAGACTCCAAACTTCCAAAATGTATCTCATCTTCCAAACCTTTCTTGAAGACTTCGAACACCAACGTGAGACAAAAAAAAAAATAATAATAATAATAAAAAAAAAAAGGAATGAGAGAGAAACCCCTAAAATGGTATGATATAAGCCACAAATATCTGGAATAGATTGCAGATGAGCAACAATGAGGAGATGATTCTCCAACTTCAACTAGAGTACATATTAAAATGGTAATCATACTAGATTAACTTCCATAATATATCATTAGTCACCACGAGAGAGATTGTACAAGGCAGTAGTTAAACAAGCAGTTAATATTTACTAAAATAGAACTTCAAGAATCCACATCAAATACAGATTTCTGATTCCAGTTGCCCCGCTATTGTAAAAATACCTAAGCCAGTCCCATGGGAGTAGATCTTTTCAAAGCAACACCATTTTGATTTGACCACCCTATCAGCCAACCACTTTATTGTTATCAATGACCTTCAAATCCTAAACTGCCTTTTCATAGCCAGTAACTCATCGGAACTGCATGAGTTCACTAGGGTCAACCACACCCCGCCAAAATCAGCATTAAATGCCTTGGTAACAGGACCAAGAAATGTAACACCAACATTCAAAAAATTCAATGGGTCTAACAATCTCTACCTGCTCCACTTACACTCCATGCAATCAGAATCCAAAGCAGGCCTTCCCAAATGCCTGAAAAACTGCTAGTAGGGTTGACTTATTCACCAAACATGAATACCTGAATACAGATTCTAAATTCCTATGATTTTGCTATTGACAAACATTTTGGACTTCAATAAACTGATTCCACATCAAATGCAACAGAAGTGACGAAAAACAATTTACAACATTACTTAGTATCACCTTTAACTTCTTTAGACCTGCTTCTACTCTGCATATGATCATAAACAAATGTCACAAAAAAATATAAAGTTCTAGATATCAGAATGTTAGAACTTACTTCAATGGTCAAGCAATTCAACAAATGTAGCATCAACCATACAGAAAAAAAAAAATCTACTACATTCTGCAATAACCAATCATTAATTTCTCACTCACACCAGAAAAAATTTCATCTAATTATGGGTTTCATTTTTCCTTCCATTCCCTCTCCATAAAAATAAGAGATCCTTATGTCAAACAATAATACCAAATAATTACTTAGAGAATTCCCTACCAGCAATTACATGACACAAATCAGACACCAGAGTTGACATCGCTAATCTGATTCATTTACACTTGAATAGTATTGAAGAGAAACGTGGGAGGAAAAAATTTTAAGAGCAAGGATCAGGATCTTTAGTGTACCTCATCATAGAGATAAGGAAATGAGTAATTACGTAATTTAGCCTCTTCTGCCATGAAATCTGGTCCATCCTGCGAAGAGCAGTTCTATTCTGACAAATCATACAATGCCTTCAATAGTGTTAATCTCAAACAATGCAGTCAATAAAACCTGAGGGTGAGTAGCCACAGAATTTGAAGATATGGCAATTACAGCAAGTCCTTTCTGCAGCATGATACAATAAAATTTAAATATGTTAATTCTACAGTCATTTGCAAATTTATGCATATTTCAACAGGAAAATGATGCAAACCCACAAGAAGTAAAAGGATTCAGCGACCTTCATATAGAAATTTGTGAGCTTCACTATATCCTTCTTCAAGTGTATAACAAATGGACAATGATTGCAGATGAACATAACCTGCACCAAGGCACCAAGACATCCTTAAAAAAAATCAGGAACTCAAAGTGCTCTTGTTGCAAGTGAATTGAAACAATATAGTAATTCCTTGTCTTGGTCAAAGCCAAACAGAGAAGTTGCCTAAAGAAACTTGAAATGGTTATCATGGCATCATGCATTAATGGCCCACAGCTTCACAGGCCCAGTTGTAAATGAAGGTAAATTAGTTAAAGTTAGTCCCTCCTTCTTTTATGACCTTAATCATAAGCTATAATAACAAGCTTCTTTGAGTCTTTCACTGGGCCATTATTATAAAAATTAATTTAAATACTTTGAGCCCAAAGTTTTGAGCTAATTCACAGATTACAATTAGATTAGATGAATGTGAATGTGATTAACCTAAAATGTCAGCTAATACATTAATACAGTTTGGTTTAGGAGTGCTAATCAGATGATCAACTTAGCTTGCAGAAATTACATGTGGTTTGGTTATCCAAACCATCCCTCTAGATGCTAAGTTTACTGGGTGGAACTACAAACAAGATAAAATATTACTGAATACATTAGTAGGATGGTGGAAATAACACTAGACACCAATTAAAAATTATTTGTGCAAGGAGAAACCAGGATGGTTGGACATGTCCAACATAGACCATTAGGTGCATTGCTATTGACAACCGAACATATCCAAGTTATAGTAGTGAATAACATGTGGTGCAAATAGAGGGGCAAGGGTTAAATTGTTAACAAGGATTTAGCATCAACAGACCTCCATTTAAATATAACTATAATAGAAGTATAATTTGTAAATATAGTTGCAAACTAAGTAAAATATCCATGTAGCAACCCAAGTAAATGAGATATTTGATATAAGCTGGAGTGTCAATATACTCTATGGTCAGTCAAGCTATAGTACAAGTATTAGTTTGTGCCATTTTGCAGTTTTCAGTAAGGAAAGACACATTAAACTAACTATAATCATGACAATTTGGAAATGGCAATACGACAATGACCACAATTTCAAACCTTATCAACCAAAAGTTTTGGATGCCTTCTTAAATTGAATTAACTACTAAGGTATTTAGCAATCATTTCTGAATAATGAAAAAGAATAAATAGCATACAATGCGTTAACAGACAAAATTTTTGCGGTAATTAATGAAAAAGAGTAATGTTTGTCCAAGTAATTAACATAAATACTCCTAAAATATGGAGTATTATAACACCTTGAAAACCTTAAGGCTCATTTGTAATTCTCACTCCTATGTGAAGAGAGTATGTAATTCTTCTTCAAGGATAGGACAAAGAAGGGAAATCCCACAGAAAGTTTGGTACTCTTCCATCTTCAACATGAAGAGAGATCCATACCCCAGAAATAAGCCTTCTGCCCTCATTGATTGCTGTTATGGTTGACAGGTTCTGCTCTTACATGCATGCCTTATGACATAAAATTGTTCCTGCTTAGGGTTTGGACACACTTAAAGTTGTGTTATGTTCAGTGTTCGCTATCATGTTAATTGATTTCCCATTTTTAAGTGATGATTCACAATTATTGACAACCCAAGAATGTTAAAAATCATATATGAGACTCCAGAAAGTCTAGAAAGAGAATGACATTTTCTCAAGTCATGGACCAGAAGTCTAGCCTAAAACATTGATCCAAAACAAAATTAAAAAAAAAAAACACAAACATAAATTAATCAGCAAAAGAAATTCTAAATATTGAAAATTGCACCATTTGAGACCCCAAAAAACCAAAAAAAAAAAAAAAAGAATTCGACTTGGCTTAATTCTACTACGAATTTATGGGGGGCGGACGGACAAGGCAAGAAGCAAAAATTTATAAATTACAATGTCTTTTCTTTTTCTTTATTCAATCGTCATCGAAAAGGAATATGCAACATTGGAAGATGAACATTAAGCAAAAGCAAAAGACAGCAAATTAACATATTCCCACAAAATAACAAACAAAAACAATCTATGAAAGTTCAAATATGAACTCACCAATAAAGCAGGATACGACTCAAAATCGTCCAGTTTCCACGTTTTCCCAGTAAGAGGCTCTGGAAGCTATAATTCACAACACCAAGTAACCCCATGGTTAGAAAAGAACACTCATACAAATAAAAAAATGAACTCTCAAGCAGCCATTAAGATAAATACACATAAGAGTTTATACACACCTCAAAATTGGGCGGTCTGAAGCCTAAGAACACACCTTGAGACTCAGTCCTGGCAGCTCGAATTAGGAGCTTCCTGGCGGGTAAAGTTGTGTTCTTTCTGCACCCGAGCTGCAGAAAATTAAAATCCATCTTCGAGGATACCCATCTGGACAAGAACTTTGTACTTGTTATTGCTAACGTGCGCTGAAAAGGCAGTGAACGTGCGCCTCCTGCTGTGGACGCCACACTTTGAACAGTGGCAGCCATCGTAAGGTCGCTGATTGAATTCTGTTGGAAAAACAACAGAGGAGCTTGTGGGCCTCAAGGCTATGATAACGGTAAAAGAGTCATTTCATAAAATGCACGAGGGTGTTACTGTAAATTGGTTGAATCTTATAACCTAGAAACGAATGTGCTTGTTTGTTACCGTACTAGCTGGCTTATACTGTAATTTTACGGTGTATTTATTTGGATAGCAATTTAGAAAGGAAAGAAAATATTAAAAGAAAGGATTAAGGATAAATCTGTTCTCTAAATTTCGACATAATTGCACTCAAAAATTAAAAAACTCATTTTTTTAAGAAAATATTTTTTATTTTAATTAATAAAAAAATTACTTAAAAATTAAAATTAGAAAATAAATTTTTTTAAATATATAATAATTATAAAAATAAACAGTATTTGATTTAAAAATAATTTAACAAATATTTGATTTGTAAAAAATTATAGAATTATAAAAAGATTTGATTATATCGAATATTATATTGAAATATTTAGTTAGAAAAATATTTATTATTTTTTAATTATATTTGATTTATATTTAATTTTTTTTAATCATATTTGATTCGTATCAAATAATTTATTTTTTGGGCAAAAATTGGGTAATTTGTACTTTTGATACAAGTTTAAGGGGTAATTTGTATAAAAAATTAATTTTTGAACAAATTACGTATTGCGCTCAATTTCAAGAAGTAAATTGAGCCTTATTCCTAAAAGGAACTACAAAGAAAAATATAATAAAATTTCTGGACTCATGTTTAGATATTTAAGACGAAAATAAAGAGGAAAGAATAGTAAAATTACGAGTTTAATTTTTATTTTAAAAAATATAATAAATAAGAGTAAATTGTAATTTTAATTAATTTTTTCCGATTTTCCTCTCACATTGGAGAGAAAATGGTATATGAATCTAATTTGAAGAAATTCGGCAAAGGCATTTAACAGATTTACATACTATGCAGCAGGGGACCAACTTTTCTTTTTTATTTTTTTTATTGATTTTTAGAATTTCAGAAGTTGAATTCTCAACCTGTTCTGGGTTCAGCTCCTTTAAATCAAAATGACAGAACGCAATGGTGGTGTCCTCCAATTGCTGCTTAGTATAAAGTTAATGGTGAAAAAAACAAACAACGGAGCTACAACATCGCATATACATAATATACGGACAAACCACAGAAATATATAAAACATAAATAAAAGTTATGAAATTATAAATACCTCTTAAGCAAAGGAAATCAACGCTAATTTCGACTTTACTTTCACACAATAGTCTTTATGCAGTGACAACTCCGGCTTTATCGAAAACACACTGTTTTTTTCTGCAATCTTTTGTTGTATGACCTAAGTTATTTTTTTAGAATTGTCTGTGTGGGTAAATGGCTATTGAGAGGGAAAAAACGAAAATAATAAAGATTAATGTCTAAGTTTAACTTAAACGTCTCTTATATATTTTTTCAATTAAAATTAACATTAGTAAAACCAATATATATATATATATATCTCACATTTTGCAATATGAACATTAAATCTAATTAAACTCTTAACTAGTTCTAAATAAAATAAACAATCAAGTGGTGATTTGATTGATTTTCTCATTTATGTAAGAAGTGGAAGGTCTCGAATTTGAATTCTCTCTATCACAGTTATTTTTTACCAATTTTGTGAGTTAAGGGAAGGCTACCTCTATTTTGTAGTACACAGTATTATTCAAAATTCACCTGCAGTGTTCTGCAAAATGAAAACTTCACCAGAGATGTAAACGCGGAAGCCATGGGAGTTGGAGTTCGTTGCGGCAAGTTCTTAATAAGTCCGATTGGAGCTGAGGTTGAAGCATCGATGAGCAGAGTTTCATTGACTTTAGAGATGGCATTATGCCTCTTATGCTCGAGTCAGATTCGTTAATTTTGATCCAACACAAAATAATATTTTATTTGGGCCTCCTCACTGAATTTTCTGGCAACGTCATTAAACACATAAAACTTGCCTCCATTTCTACTGGAGCCAATCACCTTTCTCCTTGTTATATATTTATATTGCTCATACGTTTGCTGATTGCTTTGTGAAAGAAAATTTTATGTTTATAAAGAAATTTTGTAACTCAACTTCCTTTTTCAAAAATTAAAACGAGAAATATGGAGCTTTGAAATTATGCTCATAAAGAAAAAATTAAGATTTTTAAGAGTTTGTAGAAGTTTGGGAAACTGATTATCAGGAAGCTGGGAGGAGAACCGATTACAAATGGGGGCCTGATTGGGTTTTCTATAGCAACACGAGTTAGTAAGTGGGGATTCACGCAATTTGATCCATTCTTCAGTTTTAATTTTGTTGTCATTGTAAAAATTTTTATATCCATGTTTCTTTTTTTTTTTTTTTTTTTTTTTTAAGAGTTTTGTTAGAAGTTTGGGGAAACTGATTATCAGGAAGCTGGGAGGAGAACCATTACAAATGGGGGCCTGAATTGGTTTTCTTAGCAACATACGAGTTAAGTAAGTGGGGAAAAAAAAAATTCACGCAATTGATCCATTCTTCAGTTTTTAATTTTGTTGTCAATTGTTAAAAATTTTTATATCCATTTTTTTTTTTTTTTTTTTTTTTTGTTTAAGTATTATATTCTTTTCAAAGAAATAGTATTCTTTTTTCAAATTAGAGGCTAATGTATTGAAATAACACTGTGAATTACTGGAAGAATTTATAAGTTTATAATAAGTTTATCAATATGTGGAAAATGTTTTACGCTCTCGAAAATGAAAAGTTATTTTCCTTAAAGGTGAATTAATTTTTCTTTAACCAGAAAAATTTTTTCCGTTGACTTATTTTCCTGAATGCTCCAAATAATAGAAAATTGTAGAAAATATTTTTCTAAAAATTATTTTACGAAAACAAAAAGAATCTAAGTCATTTTGATTAATTCATCTTTCTCATAATGTGTTATTTGTTCAATTTATGTTTATCCAACGTGAAATTACCCATATACTTCAACAAATCTGTATTAATATATTAAAATTATGATGTCTTGTGTAATGATATAACGAAATGAAAGCTCAGAATTAGAGAATTAACCAAAGATAATAATTTTTTTTAAGACATGGCAAGCTCGTCCGTTAAAGGTATGAATGCAATAGATTCTCTATTTGTCAATGTCAAACAGTCAAAGAACCTCCTAGATACAGTTCTAACAATTATATTATTTATATATATACATATTGATTTCTTTGTATATCATGTATAATGAATTTACTCTTATCAAATCTATATAAGTAATGTAGGATTAATAGATTTAACAAAATTGGATAATTATAATTATAACAATAAATTAGCAAAGTTAATTTAGCTAAAATAATAAAATTAGATTTGTGTCAATTATACATGTAAATATTGGATTAGTAGACGCGTGCTACAATATAATAATTGTCTCGTCGTGACAAACAATTTGTTAGCCTTCCCCTTATTAAATTGGTAAAGTTCTTATGATCGAAAAAATTTAAATTCAAAATTTCTTACTCTTTAAAATTAGTGAGAAGACCAACAAGACTATATTTAATTGACCGTAAAATCTCTCATTTAATTAAAATAAAAACACTTAAATTGCTCATCTCTATCTCTTTTCATCGGTCACTGGGTTTCTAAATCTAAATGATCGACCTTTCCACCAGTATGATAATCTTGAATGTGCTAACCAATCAGTTTGACCAAGTTAGAATGAACAAGATTACCAGAAAATTCACTAGATGTTATATAAAATAAATATAATGGATATTTTATTATATTGTTTGTAAAATTATTTTATCAAGCGAATTTTAGAAAATAAAATTAAGTAATTTTTAATCTTTAATTTATTTCAAATATGATAACTCGAAATTAAATTGAATTACATATTTAAATTAAACATAAAAAATTCATTTGTGAATAAATCTACATAAAATTCAAATGAATTCAATATTTTAAATTCATTAAATTATAAAATATTGGTCATATTTGATATGTCATGAAAATGAAATGAGAATAGCAATGGATGTGTAAATCTAATAAATTTTATAAAAAATGTATACCCCAAATAAATAAAATTTATTATTTAAACCAAATATTTTATTATTGTTTATATTAATTTTTGGTATTCACATTTATTAATAACAACAATAGGATAATTTCAAGGTCTTGAATTTGATACGAACTACGTATATTTTAATTGAGTCTTTCAAGAGATGGCAAAAAGAATGACATGATCATAATTAAATTATACTATTTCCTTATGCTAATATTATTAAAACCTAGATCATCATACTCATCCCTAATTTAATGTTTAGCAAACAACGACCATGACAATTTGGAATAAATTAACACAAAAAGATGGTATACTAAGATATAGCCTAATATAAATGCACATACGATTCAGCGATAGATCCGGGTTCAAATCCCTTTCCTAATACTCAAAAATCAAAATCATAAAAAGATGTTTAAGGAGTTTCCATAATTCCATTTGTATAAAATACTTCCTACTTGGTATATATCATATATTGTTCTAGAAATAACTCTTTTAAAAAAAAAAAAAAAATTTCATGTATAGAATGGCGAATATGATTTTTTACTCCCGAATTGTTGGTAAAAATCCAATCCTTCAAAGTGAAAGTGCTATAATTTTGACTTTATATAAAAAGGAACTTATCAATTATTAGAATTAAAAATTGTGTTAGAATAGATACATTTATTAATCGATGTATTTAACTTTTTTTAATATATCTTAAAATTTAATGATTAATAAACTTATTATTATTTCTTAAAAAAATAACCCTACCTTCAAACTCAAGACATCTCGTTTATTATATAAGTGAGAAGACCAATAAAACTAACACTTAATTGGTCTTGAAGTCTCTTTTTTTTTTTTTTATGTAAACCATTGGTATTCAGACCCATTATCAGATACCGCCTAATCTAATTCGGAACTTAGTCAGTCAAATTAGAGGTTTGGAATTAGAGAATTAGTATTATTCAACATTTGAGCTCTACACTGCTAATGATCCTAGATTCAATCTGGCGCGTTGTAAACGGGAAAAAAAAAAAAAAAAAAAATAATATTCAAACATTTGAGCTCTACACTGCTCATCGAAAATCCTAGATTCAATCCTGGCGCGTTGTAAACGGGAAGAAAAAAAAAAAAAAAAATTGAAAAGAGGTTTTCCTATTTGACTTTTGACAGCTATTTGGGGAAAAAAAAAAAAAAAAAAATTGAAAGAGGTTCCTATTTTGACTTTTGACAGTATTTTGAAGAAATTAGTCTCTATCTTCCAAGTTAAGGATATTCTGGTACATTGAAATAAAAAAAGAAAATACTAGTAATTTAAAATATTGTTTAATTATATACTATGAAACTGTTATAATTTTAATATATGAAATTCACCTTAAAAACATTTTCCTTAAATTTTGAATCAATATGTTCTTTTCCTAATAATTGCTCAAACAATAAACTCAAATATACTAAATTAAAAATCAATTATTAGTAGTTCTTTTCCTAATAATTATAATCGAAATGATAAAAATTTTGCATGCCTGTGAATTGTACAAATTCAATTGACTAAGGAAGGCCATAATGACCAAAAAATGTGGCTGGCACGCACCTACTCTACTATCTTATTCAAATTTTCTTTTCAGTAACGAAAATATTCCATTGACAAGATTGAGACTTTAGCTTCTCTCCAGAAAGTTATAATATGAGTAGCTTAGGTCTATGATCCTGTGGTAGGTCCCCTTGGAAAGTAAAAACGTGATCCTCCTTTCCTTTGCCTAATTGATTAATAAAAGGAAAAATTATAATTATATCTCTGTATTTTATCAAAATTAATTATTTTATTTTTGTATTTTCTAAAATATATTATTATAGTCTTATGTTTTAGATTTTTTGCATTTTTAAAGAAAAAGTCAAAAGAAAATCTAACGATCTAAAGAGAGAGAAATTTTTTTTTCACCAAAACACTCTCTTCTTCTTCCTCTCTTCTCTTCCGGTAAACATTACGGTTTCTCTATAACACCTTATGTGCCTCCATAACCACTATCACCTATATCTAAGAATCTCTCAATGGATTTCTATTTTAGAAACATTTATTTTTTGCAGAAATTTGAGATGAAGCTTAGAAAAGTATAAATGGAAGTGACAATATGTAAAGGAGTTTGGATATGGAGACAATATAAACTTGACAATTTCTTTTTAGGCAATTGCAAGAGTATCTAATAGTTGAATTGCTTGTGTTGGAACAATTTATTGTAGCTTTTTACCACATAAAGTTGTTGTGCATGAATCAATAAGCAAAAACCAAGAATAATACCAATTATACAATTTCTCTCTCTAGTTTATCTCTCTAAAATAAGAAAAAGAATAATAAGAAGAAGAAACTAATATAGTTATAGAAATCCTTATTCTTCCTTATTGTTATTGTTGAAATAATAATAAGATTATGATTTTTCTATTTAGAGAGAAAAAATGAATAAGTTTTCCTCTCTCTAAAAACGTTTTGGCGTTTAGAATTTTGATATCAATTTTACTCAGTAATTAAAAAGAAAAATAAATTTAAAACTTGAGTTTCCCCATAAGATTCTAATAATTTTGGTGTTGGGTTGAAAGATTTTGAGATAACCCAGTTTTCCGACCACTATGGATAGCAGCACTGACGATATTCTAACGAGACAAAAAATGGTTTCAAAACAAAACTGATTTTGTCTTTTGGTTAGGGTCATTGAAGTCATTTCATAGCAATTTAACATTTAAAAGTGCATAAAATGGACGGAAGGAGAACAATGTTTAACGGACTAAAAACATGAAGGTATATTAGTATATTTAAAAAAAATACAAATGTAGAGTAGTTAATTTTGTCAAAATATAGGGGTACGATTATAATTTTCCTTAATAAAGAGCTTTCTAAATTCTAAAGTGTCGAACTTATATCCACATTGAAATAATATAAAGTTTGATAACAATTTTTGATAATTTTAGTTTTATTATATCTTAAAGAAGAGTTTGGATAATTAGTGAATCTTGAAGCCAATCGCGTCTGATCTTGTTGGTTTTTCTATCTCTTGTAAAAAATGTAGAGAGTGAGAGGTCTTGAATATTGAGCTTCCCATGTTAAAAAAAAAAAAAATAAACACAGTAATTCGCGGGTCATGATCTTTGTTTTGGTTTTTCTATCTCTTTAAAAAATAGTAGAGAGTGAAAGGAAGTTTTGAATATTGAGCTTCCCATAGTTTAAATAAAAAAAAAAAAAAATATATACTTATATATAATATATATATTATATATGAATATATATATATATATATATATATTATAATAGTATATATATTTAACATATATGGAAGGATGAAGCAAATGAGTAGTTTTAAACATTATTGACAGTAACTAGTGTCAAAAGGATTTTTATAATCTCAATATGAAAATCTTTAAAATTGGGTTTGGGAAATGCACACCATTTGATCGCAAGTTTTCAATATATTTACAATTATTAATAAATAGTCTTATCTCTTCTTGCCTTTTTTTTTTTTTTTAAATGTGGCATTCATTGCTCATGGGTAACGAGATACGTAGTGAGACACAAAACGATTTCCGTTTAGCCCCGAGCTGGGAAGGTATGTCGAGACTTATATCGTGAAAGCCGTATGATGTGGTTCCATAGCTTACCCAAATAATATTTAAGTTTGGACATACACATTCATTTTTAGGCTTGAATTCAACACGAGTAGTCTCAGCGAGAATAAAAAGTAAATCCTTAGCGGTTATATCTAAGTTCGCAACGATCGCCGTGGGTGCGCAGAAAATAGGATCATGGATCCGAGCTATAATCTACCTTTTAGTAAGATTGGCAATTATTCGTGAGGAAAGGATATTCACTTAACAAAAGTGAGTGTCTGGCTAACAGCTTCCAGTTTTATGAAACTCACCCTGATTAGTAATATATATGAAGGATGAAGCCAATGTATTTTAAACCATTATTTGACAAGTATATATGTCAAAAGGATTTTATACTCAAATATGAAAATCTTTTAAAATTGGGGGTTTGGAATGCACACCATTGATCAATTTTTCAATATATTACAATTATTAAAAATAGTCTTTAATCTTCTTCTTCCTTTTTTTTTTTTTTTAAATGTGCATTCATGGCTCATGAGGAATACTGTTAGATAAAATCCTTCCAACAGTAGCGCATTCGAACTTTGAATTCCTTACCTTCCAAATAATATTTATTTGGACATACAATTCATTTTTAGCTGATTCAACCGTCTGTTAATATGTAAATAAATATAAATTTATGTTCCAACATTACCTGTTTTTCAATTTCAGAAAAATAAAATATTTATTTGTTGGATAAATCTAATTTTAGCATATGTCAATCTAATTACAGATTGAATATTCAAAGAGGACAAAAGTTGTTGGATCCAGTTTATGAACTCACCCTGGATTAAACTAATGGATTAAAGTAATTACAATAGTAAATGATCAGAAATATTCTATTTTTTTTAAAAATATTTTCTTTAGTTTAATCTATATCAACTAATAAGTTGTTAACAAGAGAACTTTTTTCGAAAAAAAAGAAGAACAAACAAGAGAGAATTTAGTTAGAGATGTAATATGTGAAGTAATTAAAACTTTATAATTAACAAGCATTGCCGTTAACCTTATCTCTATGGCCAACATGATGATAAATATTCCCAAGTAGGGAAAGCTACACAATTATGATCTGTGTTGTAATTAAAGGAGGACCCACAATATATCTTCAATGTACAGTGATAGAAAACCATATAATGATCAAAAAATGGACGGTTGAGATTAATCTGATGTTCACATTCAAATTCATAGAATATTAGTTTGTTTATAACAATTAAATTTCTTATAGCAGTTAGATAACTCCAAGGTCAAATGCAATGTCACCATCCATGTGTTAGAAAATAAAATGAATAAAAAAATTATCTGATGTAATAATACATTAAAAATTAGAGCTGTGAGTTCAAGTTCAAGCTACAGAAGTTACATGTTACCCAATATCAGAATCTTTCATGTTTTTTGAAGTAAACAATATGAAGACTTGCAAAAAATTTTCTTTATAGATAGATTTCTATTGGATCAAACCTTGTTCTAGTTACATAATCAGAATCTATTAAAGAAACCCAGTCGTTGTCTATATATAGAAAATCAATAGAATCTTAGGAAATATGAAGAGGAGAAGAGAAATGGAGAGAGGGTCAGAGATAAAATCTGCCATTGAAGAGCTTTCTTTGCTGATCCAACTCAAAAACAGTGGTGATAATCATCATCTTGAAGTTTCTAGTATACCCACAAGGCCATTTTTATATGTCTGCAATTTAGTAATTCAAGTTCTTGGTCAGTTTCTTTGTTCATCTTCTCTTTTATCATTAATCTTTCCATTTATGACTTCTAATTAACTAATATCACTACCTTGACTTTCTGGTTTTTGTTTTGTTCTTATGAAGATAAGATAGGCCCAACAATGGCAGTTCTGAGACAAGACATAAACCAGAATGTTCAGGTGAGGAAAAGAAAAATCTTTAATTCTTCTTATATTTTCTCATTTATCTTCAAATATTCTTGACTAATTTTTCTATCATGACAAAAACACCCCTATGATATTTCATTTCAAATACTTAGCTTTGTTGTCTTCATTCTTTCAATCAGTAAATGGTCATTTCTGTCCATGTCTTGAATTTGTCATTTTCTTGCTGAAAGAAAATAACTTTTTCCTTTCTTTTTTTTTTTTTTTTAATTTTCTTTTCTTGTACTTTTCTACAGAGATTAGAAATGCACTGTGATTCTGATCCTTCTTTATACTCAAATCTGGCTGAGATTTTGAAGAAAGAGGCTGACGAAGGCATTGCAAGAAAGGGAAACAGCTGTAGCAAAGCCTTTGTTTGGCTTACCAGGTGTGTGCATGTTAGAACATGGGTTCTGTTTAGTGTAATATAATTAAATAAAAAATTAAATCACATGCATAATCCTAATCCTAATCCTAATCCTTTGACAGGTTTAATGGACGTATGGAAATAATAAAATCAATGGACATTATTTAATATACTTGTATTCTTGACCTCTATCGATTATCTTTTTTTTTTTTTTTTAACAATATTTTTTCAGAAAGGAAAAAACTTTGAAGTATATGATGCATGGAAACTTCTATTCATGAAAGTTGAGTGTTTCCAAAACTCGAAAATGTTTGTGTGTATCCATTTTTCTATATAAAACACTGAAACGGTTTAAAATTACTTTTTAAATGTCGTTTCCTGTATTATTTTCACGTTTTTGTGTTTCCTCGTTTCCGTTTCGGTGCAGCATAGCTTTTAGCTAAACATTGTTCATGAACATAATTGGCAAATAGTAATCAATCAAATCAACAAATTATGCAAACTATTTAGCTGATCAATGTCAATTTAAGTCAAAATGAAATCTGTTTTGCATCCCAGATCCTTGGATTTTACAGTTGCTTTGTTGCAAAGATTAGTGAAGGATCCTGATCAAGAAATGGAGAAAGCTGTGGAAGATTCTTACAGTATCACTTTGAAGCCATGGCATGGATGGATTTCATCTGCTGCTTTTAAAGTAATTATACATTCCTTTCTTAATCCTATCTGCTTCTGGCATTCTTTTTTCCCTCTAAATTAACAAAATTGAACTTGAAATACAAGTGAAGAAATACTGAACATCAAGAATAAAAAGAGTTGGAAGATGCATATACCATGTTATGAATCATGACAAGCTAACGTATTCTTGATAGCTGAATATATAACTTCACCTCTGAACTTTGATTCTTTTATTTTATGGCACTCTTGACTCTTATTTTGACCCATTAAACACTTTAATTTTTTAAACTACACTTATCAATTTTCAAAATTATTTTATTGAACACTTCAACTTGTAAAATTAGATCAAATAAACACTCATTAAAAAGTTGAAATTTATAAAAATTATTATTCCAAAAGTCTTGCTCACTACATATTAAGTCGATATTTTACGGATAAAAGCTAAAACCTCTAAAAATTATTGTTATTAGTGTAGAAAGGTGTGTATTTTACTAAAATTTACAAGTTTAAGTGAATTATAGATTATATGCAAAGTTCAGAATGGCCTAAGGTTAAAGTTGCAAAGTTTATGGGTGAATTTATATAGTCAAATGATTCTTGATTAAATATTGAACTAAGGGATAGTTGTTTGCAGGTAGCTCTGAAATTAATTCCTGATACCAAGACCTTCATTAATCTTCTTAAGCCAAGAGATGAAAAAATTGAAAAACTTACAGAGGATATAGACACCTTCATTTCAGTCATTTTGCCTATTCTAGAAGAAATTCACTCTATTCTGGTGAGTTCAAGTTCATATCACTAACGTTTCACTGTCTATGTTTCTGTTTCTTAGTTAGTTGTTTAAACCTTTTCTCTCATTTGAATTTTGCAGATATTGTACAGGTTGGATAAGTTGAAGTCTACATAGGGAAGATAATGTGGAAAGAAAGCACAAAACACTACATGTACAAAGTTTTGACTTATACATAACCTCAAGTTTCTGCTTCATTTTCTTTTCATATGCATATTTGGGAATAGCTGCGTGAGCTATATTGAGAATTCACTGCAGTACGAGCTAATTTTCTGTTCGTTCGAACATATCATGTACATACAAAAATATGTTAACCACGTACTTTGCTGTGAATAATATGTGCAGAGATTACAGCAATTCATTTTCTTGAGGCTTGACAATTAATGTATCAAGCTTCCTTTACATGATACCTAGAACATAAAATTGAAAGTAAGAAAGTGAAGGAGAAATTTATCCTCAAAAACTTTGTTTAAACTCACTGTTATTATCATAGAACATTGTCTGAATCAAGGAGATGAAGAAGGTTTATGAATCTTTCAAAAGATGCCATTTTTATCTAAACCCAAATTAATGCTATTTGAATTTGGAGAATTAGGTGGTGGATGATGAAGGGCAATGAGAGCTGCAACTAGACCTGCATTGCTAGCTATGTTTGGCTCTGTGAACCGTGGTTTGTCTCTTTCATCCAAGAAGTTGTCAAATTGGTCTGGTCCTGCAACCATGGCTCCATAAAGAATATTAGGGTTTTGATCTTTGGATTTGAACCATCTCTCTCCTTCTTCACAAGTATAGTACTGACCGTCCCAAGGGATTGATGCAGCCCTATGGTGAACATGGGTTGGATATTTGTCCCCGTACCCTACCATGTAACTCATCTTCATAGGATTATCACCTAAAATATAATTTACCTGGAAAAAAAAAAAAAAAAAAAAAAAAAAAAAAAAAAAAAAAAACAGAAAAGATCCAGTTCCAATTTCTAGAGCCTGCTATATTCAACAACTATCATGCTTGCCATGAGACATGGCCGAAAATTCGCAAACAATATTCCAGGTGGGGAAAAAATTCATCCCAGTACTGCAACTTAAACCTGAACTTAAGTAGAAGGAAAAAAAAAAAAAAAAAAAAAAAAAAAAAAACAGAATAAGATCAGTTCCAATTCTAGAGCCTGCTATATTCAACAACTTCATGCTTGCCTGAGACATGGCGAAAATTCGCAACATTTCCAGGGAAAAATCATCAGTACTGCAACTTAAACCTGAACTAAGTAGAAGTTGAAGATAGTCACTGTACAATTTACTGAGAAAAGATGCTGTTGCAGCAAACTGGATTGGTTTACCATTATTAGGACTTAACAGGATCAATCCACCTATATCAAGAAATGATTGATAAATCATGAATGATTTGGATATCCAAGAAATACTATCTATTCTTTATGTAAAAACCTTTACCTGGTGTCCTGTTTGAAGTATCATGAGAAAGATAAGAGCAGATGAGCGAATGAGTCATGTTGGATGCTAATCCTAAACCATTCTGATAGCCCATGTCATGAAAGTAGAGAAGTCTTGTTAGCAAAACCTGCAAATGTTTCTTCAAGGTTATTATATATACGGTGTTCACAGATCAAATTCACAAAATAAGTCTTTTCTTTCCATAAAGAATACCGCAGTAGAAGTAAGCTTGTTGTTCCAATAGAAAATTCCTTTCTCTGGTACTATTTCCTCTTCTTTGGCTGCACTAAAATGATCAGTAGCATATCTAAAATAAAAATTATTGCCAGTAGCAAAGAACAACCAAGTTCCTCCCCAAACTAGTTCATCTTTATAACCAGATGAATTGTAAAACCTTCTTGCCTCTCCTCCACAATCATCAACGCTTGTGTAAGTTCCATGTTTATGATCTGTGTCGTTTTTAGTCACAACCTCGAACAAAATTTCCGCTGAGTTGATTAGTTGAGCTGAATAAGCATTATCTTCTTTAAATACTATTGATGCTGCTGATAATGCTGCAACGATTTCTCCTGCTAGATCAGACGCTGCAGCGGCACCGCAAGATGAAACAGGCCTTTTGTAGTTCATGTCTTCAGGTCTTTGCCAGCAACTTATATCATTATCACCTTCACTGCCATTACCACCACTTCCAACCTAAAATTTGGAGCAAAGAATTGAAATATGCCTTACTAACTTATATTTCCATGCAAGACCAATTAGAGTATGTTGGTATTGAAGTTGAAAATATACATTTTTTTTTTCTGAAAAAGCAACATTTTAGAAATTGTTGGATTTTTTTTTCTATGTTTATAGAATATGAAGTTTACCTTAAAAGCAAAATTTGACAACCTGTAATCAATATTTTCAACATAATTTTCTCAACAACAGCTCAAACAACAATACTGTATGGACCCTTATATGGATAGGATTACCTGGGAATATAGTGTAAAGGGATCTGAAGTCGAATTGGGTGGAACAAAAACTTCGAGCAAGTAATCACTGCCCCACCTGATAATGTCTCTGACATGATCAAGCTCACCAATATCAGCATATTTCTCATGATACTCAATTACAGTCCAACTCAAAAGAGTTATGGTATAAGCAGTAGGGAAACTGAATTTGATATTATTGCCAGAATCATAAAAGCCACCCACAAGACGACCCGGAATGGAATCCCCGTCCTGCAAACCTGAATTTCCACGGAATTTAACAGGACTATTGCTCTGATAATTCCCAGCTGCAGAATGAATGTTTCAATTAAAGTATAGAAAAGTGAAAAGCACAGACAGAATTAGAAACTGAAAACTGAAAACAAAATACTACATTTTTGTGCATCGAAAAACATCAAAGCTTGGTTCAAGGCAAGTGTGAGATTCTTTGAACTTCGATGGTGCTTATGCTTTTGGGGCAAGAAGTGAACTAATAGAATAACTGCTACGACAAGAAAAACGATAGCAAGTGAAATGTAAAGAAACCTTTTGAAGTACTGTTTATCTGTGATAACAAGTTCATATTCAATTGATTTAGAATACTGAGATGAGAGTGAATCACAGGCAGTATTAGATTTTGGAACTAAATGGAAGTCAAGTTCTATGGAAGCCCATTTACTTGCTGAAGGGAGTAACCTGCCTGCCTCAGAAATTGAGTGAACATATTTAACAGGATACTGTTCTATACCAGAAGTACTTGAACTTGACATGGATCGTGAAGTAGGTGTTTGATTCCAAAGAAAATCTTTTTGTGGGAAAGAAAATTGCTAAGAGAAAAAAATTCCAGTTCTTGAAATTTATGAGCTTGTCACTTGTTATATTAAAAGAACAGAATTAAAAATATTCCAGATGGTATGGAGAATCTAGAAATGTAATTGGAAGGATTAGAAATACCTAAAGAGAACCTTATCAACGGTAATTCCAATGCATGTTCTTGTCTGTAATGTATTTTAGTTTGTACTTAGTAGTAAATAAAGAGACAGAGTACCTTGACTGTTAATGCCGTAATGGTAAAGAACAAAGGCTTGCGAAGATTTAATTTTCATGCCAAAATGGTTTAATACATAAATTCACACTTGTGTTTTTCACCAAAAAGCATGACTATCCTCAATTTTCATTTTGACTTATTAAATGTTTCAATTTAGAAAATTGCATCTATTAAACAATTTAATTAAATTATTGAATATCTCAAACTATAAAATTAGGATTAAACATTTATTTTTATTTCTTATAACACCCTTAACATAATAATTTAACAAAAATAGAAAACAAATACCAATTATATTTATTATGTACAATATAATAACTTGTTATTTTTTTATTTCTTATAACACCCGTTAAACCAATAATAAATTTTAAAACAAAAAATTAGAAACAAAATACCATTATATTATTATGTACAATATAATACTTGTTATTTTTTTTATTAAAATTTAAATAATAAATTTCATATAATAAGTAATAACTACTATTCCATGCCTAATTAATTAATTTATAATAAGCACGTAACATTCATCATAATAATTATTTTTTAAATTGAATGTAAAAAATTTTGTTGATTTAAATAATTAATTTTAGAAATTAAAAATTAAGATGTCACTATTGTTTTAATTGAATTTGAAAAATAATTATTGAAGTTTTTATAGTTTCATAGTAATAATAACTAGCGTTAATTACTAAGAACATTAAAAAAAAATAGTTCATACACTGGTTTGAAAATTTTCCAAAAAAAAAAAAAAAAAAACAAAAGGGAAAAAGAAAATATTAAAGTAACATCATTATTGCATTAGAAAAAAAAAATAATCATTGTTATAATTTGGAATTTTTCCAAAGTAAATGACACAAAAGGGAAAAAAAAAACAAAAAAATAGTTGAGTTTATAATGGAGGGTAATTTCGTCAATAAACATTTCAATGAAGAGACAGAATACCTTGACTGTTTATGCCAAAAAAAAAAAAAAAAACAAAAAGGAAAAGAAAATATAAAGTAACATCATTATTGCATTAGAAAAAAATAACATTGTTATAATTTGGAATTTTTCAAAGTAAATAGACACAAAGGGAAAAAAAAAACAAAAATAGTTGAGTTTATAATGGAGGGTAATTTCGTCAATAAACATTTCAATGAAGAGACAGAATACCTTGACTGTTTATGCCGTAATGGTAAAGAACAATGGCTTGCAAAGATTTAATTTTCATGCCAAAATGGTTTAATAAATAAATTCACACTTGTGCTTTTCACCAAAAAGCGTGACATCCTCAATTTTCATTTTGACTTATTAAATGTTCCAATTTAGAAAATTGTACCTATTAAATAATTTAATTAAATTATTAAATATCTCAACCTATAAAATTAGATAGATTAAAGACTTGTTACATAATTGAAAAGTGTGAAAATTATTATTCCATAAACTACAATAACCACATGTCAAATCAATATTTTGCATATAAAAGTTAAAAAGCTTAAGAATTTATTATTTCTAATTTGATAATGTGTTTGATTATTAAGAAATAGAAGTTCAAACTTTTTTTTTAATTAAATTTCGTGGATTAAATTATGAATTCAGTCTCACAAAATCAAACAAGTTTGCCTTTTCTTTATTTTAAAATTGCAAATAAAATAATCCATATGTTCAAAAATATATATATAATAATCCCTAAAACAAAGAACTTAATTTTTACGAAGAGGCTGTTGGATTGGTATAAATAGATTAAGATTTCCACTTTGAAGTTAATCTCATTGTATTGGTATAAATACATTAAGTTTTCTTTTTGAAGTTAAATCTCCGACCAACTTTGCTTGCAAAATTAAAGTTTAGAAACCTGAGTTCCTAATATTTAGAGGATTTTAACTGAATATCATTCTGCTAAAGCAAAACCTGTAAATCCCATTTTTCTCCGGTATTGAGAAAATGTTTTCTTGGCTAACTAACAAACTTTCTACTAATCTTAATCGAGAAAGTCTCCTATCAATATCAGTGTGGGCAGAAAATTTTTGAGTCTTATGGAAAGGTTTCTCTTTGTGATTGGAGGATCCTTTACTGCCCGTTTGGAAAAAATAAATTATAGTTGTAGAATTTATTTGTAAATGAATTACAAGTAGAATTTATTTATAAATGAACTCCAAGTAGAATTCATTTATAAATGAATTTATCATGTTTGGTATGTTAAATTTAAAATAAGAAATTCAATTGAATTCCACGAAATTATGTTTGATAAATTTTTAAATAAAAATTCATTTGTTTTTATTTCTTGTAACACCCTTGATATAATAATTTAACAAAAATAGAAAACAAATACCAATTATATTTATTATGTACAATATAATAACTTGTTATTTTTTATTAAAATTTAAATAATAAATTTCATATAAATAAGTACGCTAATATTCCATGCTAATTAATTAATTATATAAACAGTAACACTCATCATAATAATTATTTTTAATTGATGTAAAAATTTTGTTGATTTAAATAATTAATTTAGAAATTAAAAAAAATTAAGAATGTCACTATTGTTTTTAATTGAATTTGAAAATAATTATTGAAGTTTTTATAGTTTCATAGTAATAATAAATAACGTTATCACTAGACTTCAAAAAAAAATAGTCATTACTAGTTTGGAATTTTCAAAAAAGAAAAAGACAAAAAGGAAAAGAAAATATAAACTAACATCATTATTGGATTAGAAAAAAACAACATTGTTATAGTTTGGAATTTTTCAAAGAAAATAGACACAAAGGGAAAAAAAACAAAAATAGTTTGAGTTTATAGTGGAGGGTAATTCCGTCAATAAATATTTCAATGATCAATTTTTTGGAATTCATTTACAAATTCTATTAATTTTAATAGAATTTAAATTAGGTATACCCAATTTCATAAAATTCAATTCATAAAATTTAAATTTATATTTTTTTTCGTTCCAAACACAACATTTTAGATTTCTAAATAAATTTCACAAAATTGGTGAAATTTGTTTCTTCCAAACGGGATTTTAGCCGCATTGGACTTTGGAGGATAGTTCACAAGATGGGCTCACTTGGGCTTCAAATGGGCCTACTGTGCTTCGAAATTACGTAACAGAAAACCGCTAGTCGTCGTCTCCTTCTCCACCAGCAATAAAAGCCTAGAAATATGTAACAAAACCATCATAAACTGCAACTTCACGAACACTCTGTAAAGTCTGAATCTTGTAAACATTACACATAATTTCTGCATTAAACACCCAACAATTTCATATTTTTGTTAGTGAGTTCTTTTTCTCTACTCAATTCTCATACTTGTATTTCCAAATTGAATTTCGCCACACCATTGACTTCTACTGGGTATGTATTTTTTTTTTTCTTTTATCAATATATGAGCTTTATCCATTGATCGACTGAAATCCGGATAGCTGTTCTTTGCTTATTTTATTCAAATTCTCTTATGGGTACATTTTTAAATTTGTAGTATTCCGTTGGCCTTTAAATCCAAATCTGCATGTTGTTGTTATGTTCACGATTCAATTGCTTTAGATTTATATATAAATATTCAAATTCCCATCTGGGAATGCTTGATTTCCTTTAATATCACAGCCTATTAGCTGGATTTGCTTTATAATGAACATATATGGAAATAGTCCCAAATCTTTCAATGCGTATCCAAGAGGGGAATTTGATTTAGAATCAGGAACCATCAAAAGGACCCGAAAGTCGAAAAACTCCTCATTTTACCCTTTCAAAATGCTCAAATCTTTGGCTAACCGGCTTCATTACTATTACAAGTTGCGCCCACTTCTTGTATTTATACTGTCCTTGTTTTTGGGGATCACTATTCTCATTGTTCTGTCTCTTTATGAAACCCGGTACCGAACCATGATCAGTTACTCAAAATTGAATGTGGATTCAAATGATTATCCTTTTGCAAAGCTTAAGAATCTTATAATGGTTGCTGGGCATTCAGTGTATACCAGTAGTAGTTGTGGGAAAGTTGATAAGGAGGATTCTTGGTTTTTGGAGTCTTACCAGAGAAATCCAGGTCAGGCTGCTACTTTTGTGACTCATATACAAGAGGGAGTTGAAATTGCAGCAAAAGATGATGGGGCATTGCTTTTGTTTAGTGGTGGTGAAACTCGAAAAGATGCTGGTCCTCGCAGTGAAGCACAGAGTTATTGGACTATTGCTGAATCAAAAGGATGGTTTGGTGAGTTAGTCTGCTTCTTTCACCTACTGTGATGTCTTTTGTTATATATTACTAGTAGAATTTAGAAATGGTTTATAGTATTTGGACTACCAATCTACTTTTGAGTCTTTATAGATGACAATCATGGAGCTCTTTAACAGAGAGAATTCTATTGTATATGTTGATTGCATGATTCATTTTTCACTCATTAGACCTAAATAAAGTTGTTGCTTACCTATGCAAGGTTTTAGGTTTCTTGTCTTGCAATTTTGGATCTCCATATGGTGACATGCAAATTCCATTGATAAATTTTTCACATTTTACTTGGGTGCCAGCATTGAGCTAGAATTTCATAATGAACTCTAAGAAGTCAATTTCCAAATTTCCAATTATCACATGGAATGGTATTACAATTATTGAGGATGTGAAAGAATCAAATATAAAAAAATGTAATTAAATAACAGGCAACCCCCAAGTTAGTGATGTTTCTTGCTTCATTAGTTCTAAAGCTACAGTTGAGAACTCTTTAGCTATTATGTAATTTCCATAATGGTTTATCAGATCAATAGAAGAATATGTAGTTTTATATGCATTTTAGTAGAAAGATGCCATTGATTGAAGTAAATCTCAGACAACAAGTGTATGATGCTCTCTTGATGTAAAGGAATCTACAGTTTGTCTCTATTTATTGCATCTGATATTCTCTATTATGTACTCCAAAACATGAAACTTGGCCACGAGTCATCCAAGTTTTCTGAGACTATGGGAAACATTTAATTATTGCTACTTTGTCCAACATATTGTAGCTTATGAGAGGCTAACCAATTATTCCTTTACTTATTTTAGTTATCAAGCAAGTATTAAGACTTCTAATTGGGCAAAGATTAGGTTAAATTGCAATACATTTCTATTTGAAAGTTTTGGAAGTTGCTGAAAGCTTAAACTTGTTGCTATTGTTTTAGCATTAGGTTAGAGCAGTCTAACAAACTGGCCAGGTAATTGGACCTGTCATTTTATATTAATGCAATTGTGTGATTTAACTCAATATTTCATTTTATGAATCATTATTGAGCTCGGTGGCACACTACTACATCCCTTTTGGTATTACTATGCAAGTAACACATTTTGGGCTAAAATTTGACGTAATCTTGTTAGCATATGGATGTAGCTACTTGCAATATCTGAAACCGATTCTGGGAAGGCTTCAAAGGTGAGCTATTTCCATTGTGCCAATAAAATTATTTTTGCCCATAAATCTGCTACTTGCAATAGAAATAGCGAACAAGCCCTTTAATCAATGTTTTTTATTTGTTTATTGACATGAAAATGGATTTCTGACTTTAAAATCCATGAGCATACTTTTTCTGGGAAAACAAATATACGTACCTGAATGGCCGAAACAGTAATCAAACAGTGATCACAAAACCAGTTTATTACCTTTGTACTCTGATGCCAGTGTTATATGAGTGTAAGCAAACAGTTATGGCCTTTGGATTACTTGGATTTCTTGTACGGATGTGTCTTCACTGTCAAAAACTTGTACATCTCTTTTTTAATTTTGGCATAAAATTTGACTTCCTATTGCCTAGCCCAACATCAGTTTTCTGCTGCCTGATGCATTCATTGTCTGAACCAGTATTCGCATCCCTCTGAACCACAACTTTTGGTATTAATAGTGAGGGTGTTTATCTGCATGAAGGCTTGAAACTGCTCAATCTTGATTTTTAAAATGTTATTTAAATGGGTAATTGTCAGGCAATGAAGAAAATGTGAGATGGAGGGCGTTGACAGAAGAGCACGCAAGAGATAGCTTTGAGAATCTTCTTTTTAGTGTGTGCCGGTTCCGAGAGCTTACTGGCACATATCCTGAGAATATAACTGTAAGTCAATTGAGTTCAAAGGTTTTTGTTTCTTTTGTTTGGAGCTAGTTCCAGTACAAATTATTGTTTTGTGCTTCACAAGAGAAGCAATAAAAGAAATATTTAGTCTGTTATATTACAATGTAACAGCATAGCACCTACTGGAAAGAGAGGGATCTTCCATTTGAATCCTACTTCTGTGTTAAATGAAAAACAAGGAGCATTTTTTGACGATAAGTCTACTATATGTATTGCCAAAAAACAAAAATAAGCGTACAACAACTTGATTCTTTTTTCTTGTCGTGTTATATTTTGTTTTTAATTTCACTGAACTTGGGGCCAGATTGTTAGTTATGATTTCAAGAAAGACCGATTCTCACACCTGCATCGCTCTGCAATTGGCTTTCCGGAGCCAAGATTCTTTTACTCTGGCACCCCGGCTTCATCAACTTCCAAAGAAGCAGCTATGAGAGGTGAGGCATTGGTGAGGGCTCAATTTCGAGAAGATCCATATGGATGTCGAGGAACACTCCGGCGTAAGAAACTTGGGCGTGATCCCTTTCATCGGACAATCCCTTATCCAAATGGTTGCCCTGAAATTGAAGGTTTATTCAGATATTGTGGGGCAGCTCCTTATCCAGGTTCCCTCCCTTGGACTTAGCAGTATTAACCATATATACGTTGTCTTAATCCATATTATAGGTATAGGATAAGCCAGCTAGAAAGCTCATATTGCCAATGCTTGACTGCTTTATAATGTATCTTCCCCAGTAACATTAAAAATAACCCTATCTTTTTAACTTTCAGTTCAATGCAGCTGTATTTTTCACCGGAAAGAAAATCTTTTTTTCTTGTCGGTGAATTATAGATGGTCATTTTGGTTATCTTTGCTGGGAATTTTGATTTCAAAATCAAGGAAGCCATGCAAGATGTATTATTTACATTTAATGGTGTAAGAATTTTACCTAAGTTAGCATTTGGCACTGCGCAAAATCCAACTCAATTCTACTGAAATCAAAATAGGCTAAAAAATGGCAGGTAACCCTCAGAATTGCAATTCTTAATCCTTACATATAATTTTTTTGTTATTTATAATAATTTGTAACACAATTAATTTGATATATATTAATATTTAGTTACTTAATAAATAAAATGAATAATATGTTAAATATTATTAAATATTTATTAAAAAAATTTATTATTGATATTGTATTTTTAATCCTTACAATATAATTTTTTTTGTTATTTATAATAATTGTAAAACACAATTAAAATTGAATATTATATTAATATTTAGTTACTTAATAAATAAAATGAATAATATGTTAAATTATTATTTAAATATTTAATTAAAATTTATTATTGATATGTATTTTTTTATCCCGTAATTTATTTTAATTATTATATATTAATACTAAAAATGTTATGAATACTAAAATGTTATGTTTTTAATTGTTAATTATATATTATTTTTTATAATATATATTACACTTTGTTTATTTATTTACTTCTAAGTAGACAGATTTATCGTGAAATTAAAAATAACAAGTTGGAAATTATAGTGAAACCTGGAACAATGATTCAATTCTAAAAACATTATTGTTATAATTTTAGTTCATTTCCGATTGTGATTTAGAAGATAGATGGATTTTGGCCTTGTTAAGTATAATTAGTTATTTTAATAGTTGTCGGTTGTTCTAATAGTTGTCAAGTGTTTTATTAGTGCTTCGTTATATTTTAATGTTTCATAATCCAATTTCTCAAACTATAAACTCTAGTATGGATATTACGGTACCGAACACTATAAATAATCCGCTCTCAAACTATAAACACTAATATAAATGTTATGACATCAAAACCTATTAAACTATAAACACTAGTATAAATGTTATTGTATCGAAACTTATAAATGATAAATCAAAATATTAAACACTATATAAAAAATTATTGTCAAATAGACCTTAGGAGCAATGAGGTATTGAACACTATAAATAATCCACTTTCTCAAATTATAAGCACTAATACAAATGCTAGTGTATTGAAAACTATAAATAATAAGTCAAAACATTAAACATTGTATCAAAAGCTGTTGTCGAGTTAGGCCATAGCAGGAATGAGGCATCGAACACTATAAATAATAAGTCAAAATACTATGTGCTATGTGCCATATGAAAAGCTGTTACCGAATATGTTTTAGTAAGAATGAATTTGGCCACTCAGTGCCGCGAGAGTAGAAGTGCCCATATTACGGTCACGAAAACCGGAACCGGAAATTTTCGGTTCGGTTCCAATTTCAGTTTTGTTGGAACCGCAAACCGGCGGTTCCACAAACCGGTTGGAATCGCCAGTTCGAACCGGCGGTTTTAGCCGTTAGAAACTGTTAGTTTTTTTTTTTTTAATTTTGTTGTGAAATCTCTTAAATTTTTAAATTTTGCTTTGATTCCTCTAAACCCTAAGAGGATACGAAGGCAACTTAATTTTTTTTTTTAAAAAAAAATTAAGTTCAAGCCCTTTTTTTTTTAAATTATGTTCAAACTTTTTAAATAAAAAATAAATTCAATTGAAGACTTTTTTTTTTAAAAAAAATAAATAAGTTCAAGTCTTTAAAAAAATAAATTTACAAGTCTTTAAAAAAAATAAATTTAAATTGAAAGCATTTTTTTAATTTTTTAGGTGGTCTTTAAAAAAATAAATTTAATTGAAGCATTTTTTAATTTTTTAGGTGTATTTTTTTTAGAAATAACTTTCACAAATTTTTAAAATTTTGAAAACCAGTCTTCAAAATTTTAAATTTAAAATTATGTGATTTGCCGGAAAACCGGTCGAAAAACCGATTGGAACCGTTGGTTTTAAAACCGTCGACGAACCGGAACCGAAATCGGAACCGTTCGGTCCAAACCGGAACCGTGGCCACCCTTACGCGAGAGTCACAATCCTATTATAATGTGATTTTTGCAAATAAAATATAAAACCTAAAACCTCATAAAAAAAAAAATAGTATGGAGCACAGAAAATAAAAATTAGAGTATATTTTCTAAGAATATGAACAATGGAAGGTCATGAGTCAATTTAATGATGGCTAGCCATATTGTGGTCGATAATGAATAAAAGAAAAGAAAAAAAAACAATAATATTATATTATGACTCTTACAAACAAGAAATTATTGAGCACAAAACAAAGAAAAATGCTTAATTTTCATGGTTGGCTGCTGCTCAGGTCCACAGGTACCAAATTCAGTGGACAATATATTAGGAAAATGATTAGTGTCAACGAGGTAATATTGTTATTTTAATGGCTTATTTTGTGTGTATCACTTTCGCAATTCACGGTACGGAGAAAAAAAAAACTTTTATTAAAAAAAAACTAAAGATCTGAAATGAAAGGTAGAGAACAAAAGAAAAATTTTATTATTACTGGTCAAAAGCAGCTGAACCCAATACAGAAAATCATTTCAAATATCAGACAAGACAGAGTTATGAGCTATCCTGTACCCTTCAAGAAAGGACAGCTTGAAGCAGCTTCAATTGTTGAATCATCTATGGCGCCACCTTTCATGAGGCCTCCAAGCAATTCGAAACCATTCATAAAGATCTCTACCTTCACAATTTTTTCATGTTCATCCACCTGTTTTATCACACAAAACAGACTCAATTAATTATAATCAAGATAGTATTAGATAAATAAATAAATAAATAAGACAACTGTTAGAGGATTAATTAAACCTCAAAAATGGCCGTCCCATAAATTTCCACCAGTTCTCCAGTGGGAGCATAGCCCTTGAAAGGACCTTCCATGTAACCCCAATGCCTAAACTTGAAAGCAATAACAGGTGGCCCTGAATAAACTTGAAGAACCTCTATTGCAAATCCTCTTGGGAAAGTTGTTATAAAAGCCACATGAGCTGTATCCACAGTTTCTTTTTCATAGTCATAGGCCCTATACTTCGCTGGTAATGAGGTACGCAAAAAGGTATTGTATCCTCCTCCAAGCTTCATCTTTCCTTCCAAAGTTACAGGTTTCATTCCTACACTCCATAACAAATTCATTAGACACACATGACAGACAAATTATTCAATTGATCAGAATTTTTCTCAACAATGATCTTTGAGATGGTCGATGCACGGAGAGGTTGTCTCCATGCCTCGAATACATGACCTCCAGGTCAGAACGGTTACTCTAAAGCCACCGTCTAACCCACAACCTGAAAACAACTTCAAAATCATTGAACATATTGGGTTTTAATTACCATTTAGGCTATAAGTATACTTCTTTGGATCAATTGACTTATAATCATCGAAGCAAGTCTTGTGAAACACTTCCATTTCCCATGTCTTCAGCAAGTTCTGCACTTTTTCTTCCAATGAACCTGGAGGCCATACCTTTCGTCAAAAAAAATATAATGAGCAAGTTAATAGAATTTCTACAAAATGGAAATTCATATAATCTGATCACTGACACAACACAAACACAATATATATATATAAAACCTTAGTTCTGCCTTCTTCAAAGAGTTTGTCAACGACATCATAATTTGGAGGAGCACCAAATCTCCATTTGGTATTCTTCTCTCCCTCTCCATGTAAGTAAGAACGATATTTGTCTCCCTTAACAACTAAATCTGATGCTGCCATTTTTTTATGAAGAAGAAATTAAGTTTCAGTTTTCTTTCTGCAAGAAGGGAGTTTATATAGAGTACTTTAAGTGTAGTAGTTGATACATTGAACTTAACCGTTGCCACGTGTTATGACCAGAAAAGTCAACATTCAAATGCTGTTTTTAATCTCATATGGAATAAATATAACTTGTTAAAAGTCTATATGCGATTTACTAATCTCTTATTAAATTAATAAATAATTTTTTTAATATAATAGGTTTACGAGCATCTAAACTAGAGTGCTAGAATTTTTTTTTTGCAAAATAACACAATGACATATTGTGTCTTAGAATAAAAAAAAATATAAAAAATTATGATTTTCTTTTTATAAAAAGAAGAGATTCAAGATAATAAAAATTTTAAAACAAAAAAAAAAAAAAGAAAGAAAAGAAAGACATTAATTGAGTGGCGTGGATACAGTTAGAGTAAAATTGTTTATTTAAAATTTTTGACAAAATATTTTACAAGTTTAAATTAATAAAAAATTATTTATTAAAACATTGAATCAATAAAAAATAGACTTTAGATATTAAAATTTAAAAATTGGCAAAATGCATATACCAATTCCATTGAAAAATAATAATTCGAAGCTGGAGTTTATTAGTTTATAATAATTTCTAACGAACGCACAAGAGAATATTTAAATAATGGATACTTGTCAAATAAGTTAAGAGTTAATTATATTCGTAGTACAAATTATTAATGTAATTTATTCGTTAGAGTTAAGTATTCAATCGATTGAAAGATGCTCTTCGTGGGGTGCTGTTTTGAAAGTCAATACATAAAATTTATATATAATACCTGACATCTGTCATAATTGGTATTGCATGATTTCTTTTAGAGCTTTTGACATCGTATCGGGAGAGTTTGAGACAAGACACTCGATTTGGATTTCTACGGTTAAATTCATCTTTATATTATAAAAAAAAAAAAAAATTTATGGCACTTCAAACTCAATTTTAGTAACATTTTATATCTCTCTTCATTAGTAAGAATTTGTTTTTATGTTTTTATTTTTTTTACATGCAAAATGATAATTTGAATTGTAATTAGTACAAATTTTAGAACAACATTTTAATCTAATTTTATAAATTGAACATTTACAAAATAATTTTACAAATTAAAAGTGTTTAATAAATATAATTTTATAAATATTTAATAAATTAAAGCAAAAATTGAAAACACTATAAGACTTCTTATATAGATTACGCAAATTTATGCATTCAACCGAGTGATGTCTAGGCAACAGTAAACCTCACCGTTAAATTTTCAAATGCTATTAATCTCGTACATTTGAGCTTTCGTAATAGCTTCTAAATCTCTATTTATTTCTGGTCATATAATATTTAAAAAATAAAACATTTAATTTGTTAATGAATGGTGAATTTTTCTTTTTCTATATTTTGTTTTCTTTTGTTGAAAAATAAAATTCAAGATTTCTACTAATTAATTAATCACAATTCCACATTCTTTCAAGAAGGAGAGTACCAATTCTCCGTATATTAATTTTATACCTGGCGAGCTCCTAGTATCCATATTATTGACTTGCAGAAATAAGAAAAAGATCAGACAAAGGTGCCTCAGAATTGCAGAATAACAGCAAGGCTTTAAAAGCCATTCAGTCCCGAAAGATGGTTATTTGGTGTTATGATTTCATCATTGGCAACTTTCCACAACTAAGTTTAAACTGATAATTAGCAAGTAAAAATGTATGTCTCATGGCCAGTCCCAATAGGTAATAGCAGCAACGCCGCTCCCAAAGGCGATGGAATATGAGACCTGCCGTCGACGGAGAAGCTTTCACAAGGAAAGCTCCATCAACGTCTCCAGCATTTGTTTTTGACGTTTACTTAGGGATTTACAAACATACAACTGTTTGCCCCATAATAAGCAATGATTTCAGTATTGAAATCACGTCAACAATTCAACTCTGAAAATCACAAATATAACCAAACAGATAAAATTGAAATTTGATACGCTTGCCACAACAACCAATCGACAAGTTACGCAATCGGTGACGCCATTAAAACGGCGTAAGGAATACAAGACCTTCATATCTAGAGGAGGAGCTCCACCGAAATAGGAGGAACTCATTAATTTTGGCAATAAGCTGACAAATTCAAACCAAATTTTCTCCTCCGCATTTCATCAAGCACCTTGTAAGCGTCACCTAAATCCCACCTCCAGAATTTATTCGCTTTATGTAAAATATTGAAAAAAGAACAATTGCAGAGAGATTTGGGAACCATCAGAAACCAAAAGATATCCCCAAAAGCAATAACAATTGCCATACGGTCCGCATCATGGTTCAAGTCTTCCGATTCATGGAAGACTCCATCATTTGGTTGCTGATATCTCTACTGCTAGATTTCAAATTCAATCCCAAAAATATGAAAAAAAATGAAAAGAAGAGAGGGCTCAGATGTGTATATGGGTATGAGAAATTTATCAGCACATGATAATCAGAGTGGTGCATGACTTTCTCAATCGCTTCATCACTGCTCTCCCAACAAAATTATCAAATTCAAACCTAGACTTCCATCTAATTTTTCAAACAAAAAAAAAAAAATATATATATATATATAAGAGTGGTGCATACTTTCTCAATCGCTCATCAACTGCTCTCTCCAAAAATAATCAAATTCAAACCTAGACTTTCCATCTAATTTTTCAACAAAAAAAAAAAAAAAATATATATATATTATATATAAAAATCGACAAGTGCAGAAACTAAAATATAGAGAGGAGAAAAAAAAAAAAATATATATATATATATATATAAAATCGACAAGTGCAGAACTAAAATATAGAGAGGAGGAGGCTGCCTAACATCACCTGAAAGAGAGGAGAGACGCTTTGGAGAGGCTACGCTGCTCAACATATAGAGTGCTGAACAGTTATAAGCATCTAACCCTAGTCTGCTTCTGTTCAATTTGTCATTTTTACCCTCCATGTTTATTTAATATTCCGCACAAACATATGCCGGCTCCGTGTTCGACAGATCAAAAGGAATTAAGGCTCTTCTAAGCCCCTGGGCTAAAAGCCCAATGCTCGAACGAGAACAGAACCCAATTGTTTCTCGAAAATTAAACTTCCTGCCTACCACTTTAAGAGTAACAAAAGTCATTTTACTTTGTTTCCACTGCCTGTTCATTAGGATTTAGGATTTTAAGAGTATTTTAATTAAAAATTTTAATTTTATCAAATTTATTTTTACTTTTCTTTTCTATCGTTATTTTAATTGCAGTTAAATTAAAATTTACTACACATATAATTAAAATTTTTACATTATATCAAGACATAAAAATAAAATAAAAGTACTATTCTAATGGTGGTGATTTAATATGAAGTACAATTAGCATTGACTTTATAGTAAAATTAAATGAGAGTTCTAATTTTAAGTAGAATTTAAACTTTTTATTGTATATTTTGAAAAAATCAATGTACTGCAATTATTTTCTTAATTCTTATAAAAAGATGAAATATTGCTATTAAAGTGTAAAGGAGAAAGTAGGCCTGATCTTTAATTTCAATACGAATTTTTTTGAATAATTACAATTTCACTCTAAATTGACATTTGTTCTCCAGACACCTTGAACTTATCAACCTAGTTGCAAACTTGCAATTACACCCTAATTTGAATTAACATCCAACTAATTATTTTTGCATCTTAAAATTGATTCAATTTTAAAATCAAATACTTCAATCAATATTTAGATTTAATTTTATTATTTATTGTTTAAATACTTGGTATGGAGTCCATTTTCTTACATTATTTTAATCAAAACTTCAACCTTAACTTCAACCTTAGTTTACTTTGTGCAATTGCAATAAATTGACAAGTTGAAGATGTTATGATTCGCTTTTAGGGTGCAAGCTTAAAGTAAATTAGGGTGAATTGCAATTAGATTGATAAATTCAGAATGTTCAAGTAAATTATAATTATTTGAAAAGTTCGAAGTGAAATTCAAGGTTAGCCCTAGAGAATAATACTGACCCAAAATGAATTAATATGACATTAAATTATCATTAGGGAAAACCGAATAACTTAACAGCAATATTCAAACATTATTAGATCCAAGAAATGAAGATTAAAAGCAGCAGGCTAGGCTCCAAACAACTTTTAAGTACTTGACTCGTAATCTTAATCACTAATTTCATTAGTAAACATGATTAGTTTCGTGGTCTTTAAATCCGAACAATTAGCATTTAACATTTAATGAAATTCATGGACCAACATATTATAACAATACATTTTTTAGATACGAGGTCTAAGGAAGCCACCATATCCATTGTGCTTCCAAATTTACAACGGACTTTCAGGTTTCAGAGTAAGTTCTCCTAACTCTAAACTTTTGTTACATTCCTTTCAGACTCTGCTGCGTACGTCGATGATAGTATCTGTAGTATCTTCTCTATACATTTTCAGTTAGAAAAATGTCGAGCATTAGTTTCACTGTCACAACTTCTGCACCTTGAAACAAATTGTAACGTGAGGAAGTGGACTGACACTGATGATGGTCTAAGGTGACAGCAAATTGAAATGCCATTTGGAAGGTTACTCTTTGACATTATGTGCCTGTTCTTGCCCTTGATAAATTGACTTTAGATTGATGTGAATTTCTCTTGCCACTAGACAAACTGCTGTCGCTAATGCTTCCCTCGAGAAGGTTCTCATGAGCTTCGGAAAACTCCCTATTCCATGAATTTAAGGGGACAAGATAATTGTCATCCTTAGAGCTCTTCTTTCGCTCCTCATGGCGTTTCACATTTTCAGAGATTTGATGGAAGGTTTTGTTTATTTTTGCAATTCCCCTTTCAACTGGTTCCACAACATGAGACACTGTATACTTCATGTCATCCACAATCTGAAAACACAAAAAAGCATGAGTCAGGATGAAGGAAGAAAGGAAGTGAAGCGACAAAGTTCCTGAAAGGTGTAAAAGCTCAATCCTCTCTTATTCTCATAATGCCAACATTACAAGAAACTGTAAGTTGAGCAAATAATAATTCAAATCGATTAGAGAAAGTATCTCACAATTTCACCACTACCAAAGACCACATCACGAACACTCTGGGGGAAATTCAATCGCTTTTCTATGTCATCTTGCCGAGCTAGGCGTATCCGACTGTATCTTTCACAATCCTGGACCTCTTCTGGATCTGGAGGTGATCCTATAGATGCATAGTCAGTCATCACAGCTACATTACGAACACATCTCTCTCCACGCTTGTATGGCACAGCAGGAAAGACATATAAATGCAGTACAGCTGCAATTCCCATCTGCTTCAACAAATGCAATATTAGATAGCTCCTTCAACTTTCAAAAATCATATGCAACAATTTAATCAATATGGATCAATAAGAAGGTATTATACTAAAGGAGGCATTATAATGAGAAGATTTAATGCAGCACCAGTAATTTGTTAATAGATATATAAAGATTTACTGAAGCATGTTTCCTCTATGATAGAATAAACCCTAGCATAGTGTCTTTGGTAGTTTCAGACTCGCCTAGAAGAATAATCAAATCAGCAGTCATCAACTGACAGCTCATTGACACAATAACTCACGATGCCCATTTGACACAATAATAGACACATATTTAGGACAACATGATTTGTCAGCCTGTGCATGTACTTTGTAAATAGTTATTTGAATAAAGATGAACAATCGAATAAAACAACTAATATAACATTAACATCAGATTTGCTGTTTCTTTCCCAAGTATGTTAATTGTTCTCCTTCCCACTCAGCTAAGAAAAACCATGAGAATATTTACCTGCAATCTACTTTTAAATTCAACAAGTGACAGAAATGTAATATAAGTATCTCTATGGGTGTAATCATACAAGACTCATATATGCTAAATATCATATCATACAAAAGAAATTGAATACAGATGCAAGTGAAAGTTGCACGGAACTACATAAATGAACTAGTGTCTTTGAAAAGAATATTAGCAATTATAAACACAATAGTCAGTTACACACCTCTATGCAGATTATGTAATCTTGTATACGTGTTTTCAGCTCCTTAGCTAAAGAACCTCTGAAGGCACCCATGGAGAAAAGAAATGCAACGGCAACACCTTGCCACCATGTTAGGAAAACAATTGACTTGAATGTCAGAAACTTGGCTAATGGTTTAATAGGTGCTAACTTGTCTTTAATGACAGAATAAAACTGCACAAGGCAATATAAGGCCCAGCTTTGACTGAAATTAAGAACAACTGCCAGGTATGGATAGCTGCAAATAAATCCCATTCAGGTCACAAGTGAATCATAATTATCAACAATAAGCTTATTTTCTAATGGTGTCCTATTACATAGTGGTTGTGGAAAAACTATTGAAACACTATAAACTAGACATCGAACTACTTTTCTGGCTGTCCACGTAGATAGCAAGGCCTTTATGATTAGAAAAAAAGAAACTAAAAAAAATGTCACGAGATAAAGACAATGTGAAAAACTGAAAATAATGAATGAGGATATTTTACCCATATTTCCACTCAAATTTCCCTTCTCCGTATACCCCAAAAGCTTCAAGAATCATTGCTATGAGTGCACAGATCATCTTCAATATCATCTGGATAGTAAATATCTAATGAGTGCTTTTACTTGTTGATTTCATAAAACCGAAAATGATTCAATTTAACAAACAACCACATACATATTGCACAATGCCCACTTTCACAGCATGATAGAAGTCAGGACCTAGTTGCCAATCCCTCAGAAAGCAATTTAATGGAAATGGATGCTCCACAACTCCATAAGCATATGACTCCTCCTCCAAAAGAGGTGTATTAGAAGTGACCAACATCTGACTTTCCATGAATTGAATTGTACTTTCCTCACCACCTTAAAGCAGCAAAATGTTGTCTAACAAAATTAAGGGAGAGCCAAAATTTATAAAGATTGGAGGCTATCAGGACTAGTTAAATAAACTAAGATTGAAATACCTAAGCAGGCTATAAGATATCTCTCAAAGCAATACAAGGCAAAAGCTTCATAACAATCCCTAATTGCTTCCCAGTTGAATGCAGCACTGGAATCCAGCAAAGATAAAAACTGCCAAAGAAAAAATTGATTCACAAGTAGTCCATAGCTAGAAGAAAAAAAGCTTACAATCGATAAGAATTAAGATATTACCAGACCAACAAGTTAGATAGGATAAGCCTGTCATATAGCTTTCAAGATAAACTAATCAAGTTCTCAAATGAAATTGAAGCTACAAGAGCATAAATAGATATTTATGGAAGATTTTTAAGCGGTCCTATCATATCCTGCATCATGTAAAAGACAAAATAACCTTTGTAGCAAGCAAAAGTCAGCAACTCCACAAAAAATAATAATCCATATTGACCTTTAGACTCCTCTAAAGTAGCACAACAGAAAGGTTCAAGGAATTCAGAAATGGTTTCCCACAGTGTCTAGGAAATGAACGCCCATCTAACATTCAAAATCCAACATGTACAATTCACACAAAAAATGTTCACATTATAGCTAGATACCTTGTGAGGTCAATTTCTAAAATCATATACACAGGCAGACTCCAATACATCTAAGTCTGTCAACAGCTTGTAGGATTTGCTGGGTAAATAGGTCATCCTCCCCAAAGCTTCCAAGTATTTTCAGTTGTAAATAAAGAATGGGCATGTTTCCAAATTATTAGAGAATATCAGCATGTCATTGAGTCTCTATTGGTGGTAAAGCATCATCTATGTCATTGTCATTGGCTCATTGCCATATTTCATACATTCTTTTTTAAGCCATTTCCTTCCAACATAATAGTTTCCCATATATGTGGCCACATCAAATATTCAATTAACATAAAATAAGAATAATTAAGGCCATTAATCAATACCAAGCTTGATTAAATAATGCTACCACACTAGCTTTTTTTAATATGGCATATGTTAATTCAATGTTGAGTTTGTGCTCATTATGTGGCTACAGTAACATTTCTTAGTAAAAATAAGGAACCAACATAATTCCACAAGGCATTTTTATTACTTTTTACCAAAAAATTAACACCAGAAAAAAGTGCCTAACTCCTTGCCATGGATAGTGCAAGCTAGATAATCAATGTTGAGTCTGTAAATACAAGCAAAAGAAAAAGGGGCATATTTGGGGGGATGTTACACAGAGAGAGAGAGAGAGAGAGAGAGAAAACAGGTTGCTTTATCATACCGACTCAAGAGAATAAACAGGAACCATCAGAATGAGTCCAATAAGGAATTTTTGCTCCTGAAAAAAAAAAAAAAGAAACAAGTGCTATCAAGTTCACGGGATAAAATTAAGTGAAAATACAAGCTCTTACTATCCAAGCCACATTAAGTACTACAAGGAAACTAGCAAATACATAGGGTAGCACCTAAACATAAAGTAAAAGGAAACTTAAAATTTTAAGAAGAAATGAATTAATACACGAACAAACCTCGGGCTGGTTGTAAGCTGCTAAGTGCTCAAAGATAAGGTACATGGATAGCACAAGAGCAACAAGTACAAAAATGCTAGCACTGAAGATTGGCCAGCTCATGCTAATTGAATCAGCACCCAGATTTAATATCCAAGCTTTCCCTGACTGGCTGGTGGACTCTACGAGGGTGAAAAGGAAAAACAGAGAATAAAAGGCTCCTCTCCATCCCATGGAGCACAATCATATACTGAACGCTATTGAACAAGTCAATATTTTGTCTGGCTTGATAGAAAGTAAACTGCTACTACGTTTAAATATTAACGTCACTGTAGCATATTCTACACTCCAAAATGCTTTCTTTCAATCAGTTTTCAGCTGTATTCAATTGACCTTGCAAAGTAATTAACTGTAATGGGTGTACAAACTGCTGGGCAGGTGCAGGTGGAGGAAGTTATGCAAATATTATGGTGCCTGGAAAGACATAACAACAACAAAACATAAATAACAAACCAATAGACAAGTAAAAATACTAAAAAAATCTCAATTGTGTTCAAGTAATTTGAAAGCAGAAACGTATGCTAATTCAAAAGAATATTTGCAAAATCATTCTAATAAAAAAAGAAACAAGGAGTAAAGATGATATTGCTAAGGGCAGGAAACTCTCCGACAGAGTTGGTTCTTGTCCTGGGATCATTATAGGGTTTATCTCTAGCATTAACAATTCAGAAGTTGTTTTCAAATTTTAATCACAGTTCTAGACACAGCTATTCTCATTCTCTATAGCAGATATCTAATTCACTGCAAGCATTGCATTTGACTCCGATGAAGCAGAAAGGCTCAGCAACTAAGAATTCAAAGGGCAAAAAGAAAAAGAATTTTCTCGCAGAGCTATTTTCTTATGATTCTAAACATAACTAAGTCAGACGCAACTTCTTAAATTCTAATAATTTCTAAACTCAATATCAAAAACAAACAACACATATTTAGCAGAAAAAGTCCAAACATCATAACAAAATCGGAAAAATAAACACACAAAACCCTAGAATATATGGCGAAAGCCTGCATTACCAAAGACGATGCAGAACAAGCACAAATAACCAAGTTGTATTGTAAGAAAAGGACGTTGAGTTTAATCGTGTGATTAAGGGTTCGAACCTGCTTATCAAAGCTTTCCCGAGAAATTTTTCCTGAGAAAAGGAAAGAAAATAAAATTCCTCTGCGGATTTTTGGTTAATAATAATAATAAAGGAAAGGAAACTGATTTTTGCTTAGGCGGTTGGCAAAACTATCAACGGAGGTTTGTTTCTTGCAGTGTCCGAAAATGCTAGTGTCACAGCGATTAGCGACATGTATGTTCTGTAACCACAGGCGAAACTAAAGCCGTCGATTGAAAATTGATCTGGTTCTTAGAATTTCACACCGATGGCAGTCAGTTTGGCTCTTCTGCTTATCGATCAGGTGTCGGTGATGTGTCGCAGTGATGATCTTGTTTTGTGACAGGTTGGTGGTTTTAGAACGCTGAAGCTTTTTTTTTTTTTTAATACAAAATATTTTCTTTTCCCTACGAAGGCGTGTGTACTTCGATTCGGGTGTGGGTCTGAATTCATTATAACACGTCAGCAACGACCAGTAGGTTTAGGTAGTTAAATGAGTACCGATCTGACAGTAGGCTTGATCTTGATTTAAATCGAATTTAAATGGATTAAAATTGACACTAGATCATATTAATGATTCTTAATTATAAATTCATAATCGAAATTGTATACTTAAAGATCAGTTTCGATTTTTTATTTTTTTTAAATCGAATTTAACTATTATTTTTATTCTGTAATATTTGTCACGTTTGAAATTTCACATTTTAAAAAAAAATAATTAAATTTATCTAAATTACAATAAATTATCGAATAAATTCACCAAATATTACCTTTAATTTAATATTAATTTCTCTTAAAAAATATTAAATCAAAATAATAATTATTGGTTATATGCAAAGGATAAATATGAAAAAAACATTCATTACTTCTTAAAATTATAAATATTACAAATATTTTAAAATAAATTATTTTCTCAAATATAAATATTACGAATCAAAAATAGTATTTTGATTTAAAATTATCGGTTTCAATTTAAAACCGGAAAAAACACGTCGTAAAATCCTGTTTATGCCTACCTGCCAGCCAACGCAAAGCGTATCATGACCCGAGTTTAGTATATGGGTCGAGTAATTCCGAGAGGTTGGACAAAACATTATGGGCCAAGTGACATGGAGGATTGGCCCAATATTATACATATTTCTTGAGACTTGTTTGCTCTTAGCATTTCACCGAGTGAAATTTTCTTATCTACCCAAGCGGTCTTATATAATAAGCCAATAAAAAAAAAAGATTTTTTTAAAAAATATTATTGTTTTTTTTTAATTTATGATAAAAAATATCCTAATTTAAATCAAAAACATTCTTTATAATTGATTTAATATATAAATAAACACATATACGGTAAAAAATATCCTCATTTAAACCAAAATACTTTTTACAATTAATTTAGTATATAAATAAAACACATACATAGAATATAAATAAGTTTTTCCTTTCAACAAGTTTAGTTATTTGCACCGAATTGCGGACTTGTTATAGCTTTCTTTTTTTAATTTAATTGAAGTCTATGTTATTAGTATATAATTATTTTTTACTAATATAAATAATATGGTATATTACTAAGAGAAAAAAATAATTAATAGTAATTTAATTTTGTTTGCTTATATTAATTTTTATTTAAATTTAAATTCTATTAGCTAAATTAAGAAATTATATTATATAATAAATGTTAGAAATTAATTATATAATAAATAAAGTATATATTAAACATGTAAGAATATAATATCATTAAAGATTTTAATTTTTTTAGTTGAACAATAAAGGTGATTTAAATTTAATTGGTCATACTAAATTCCTATTTAAATATAAATTCTATTGGATAAAATTATAAATTATATTATATACTAAATAAGATACATGTTAAATATGGTAAGAATAAAATATATTTAATGATTTTAATTTTATTAATTGAAAGGCAAATAATTTGATTTGATTGTTTATAATTATTTTACAAAAAATAAATATAATCATTATTATTTATTAAATAATATATTATAGATTTATTGTTCGATATGAAATAAAAAATGAAACTCACAAGAAATATATATAAAATATAAAATTGCAATATAATACGTTATGTTAGCAAATCATAAGCACGTTAAAATAAATTTCTTTTCTCAAAAAAGCGAATATAAAATTAATTATATGCTCACGAAGTTTTTGCAAAAAATAAAAAAGCACAAAAGTTATAAATGACACTCTAAAATAATGATTAATATATTAATTATTATAATAATTATCTATCTATAATATATGATACTTATAATATAAATTCAAAGTGTAATAAGTCAAGTCAAGTTAATTCTTATTCTTAGAAAATTTTTATTTTTTATTATTTTATTATTTCACAAAATGTTTTTTTTTTTTTTTTTTTTTTTTTTTTTTTTTGTTTTTTTTTTTTTTTTTTTTGTGAATGCTCTTGAATCTTTAGTAATATAAATTGTTCATAAATTTATAATTTATAATAAAAAATCAATAAAAACATATAAATTAATAGAAAATAATATATATAAAAATTAAATTATATTTATAAAACAACATGCAACGCACGTTTGAGAAAAGTAGTATATATATATATATATTAAACGAAGAGAAATATAGAAAGAAAATATGAAGAATATAAGGAAAGTATTTTATTTTACTATTCTTAAACTAAATAATGTTTATCCACTCGGTATATAAATAGTTAGTATATAATGGTTAATTTAAATTAAGAAAAAATTAGAAATACTTATTTTTTTAAGTAATTTAACTTTTTTTTAGTGGAAAAACTAATAGTAACCTTATACATGCTTAATAATTTTATTGCATTGGCGGAATTATCTATGGACTATGGTCTTGTCGGATAATCGTTTTTCAGTTAGCTTTTAGCATTCTGACAAAGTTAAAACTATATTTATTAATTGTATTATTTAATAATATAACTTTAATAATAATTTTTAGAAACTAAGGGAGTTTTTTAAAACGTAAAAATTATGACGTTTTATGTGGAATAGTGAGTAATTAAATGTTTTTTGACAATCATACTCATTATTTTTTCTTCGTAATTCAACTAATTAAGAAGGTAACATCATTTTTTTTTGTCACTTTAAAGGGGTGTCAAAATGGGTTAGTGTGTCGAGTTCGACATGGATTCGTTTAAGACGCATTATGATTAGCGTCAATATGAACACAATTCATTTAATAATCGTGTCAAATTTGTCAACATGAACATGATACCTGTAATTTGCCTAATATCATAAGCAAGTTAAATGGGTCGTGTTGACCCACATACGTCTTGCGTAACCTGCCTAATATCATAAGCAGATTAAGTAAGTCGTATTGACCTATATATAACTCATTTAACTTGTTTATGATATATTTAAGTTTACCTATTTAACTCATATTATTTTTAAAAATAAATTTGCACATATAAAATACATAAATTCTTCAAGATTCATAACTAAAATAAAAAAATTAATATGACAATAAAGTTTAAATAGATTTTAGTTGAGGTATTTATATTTGATACAAAAAGTACCTTTTTACTCTTAAATAAATAGATCACTCACTTAACCTGCGTGTCAATCTGTGACACGACACATTTATATTCGGTGTCGTAAATGGGTGACATGTTTATAATACAAACTCATTTAACTTTAACCCTAACTTATTTATTTTGCTTGTCAAACAAATTGTGTTTTCGTATTATATAACATATTTTAATATCCCTAAATTAAACATCTAACTAAATAACTGTGTTTATCAAACACTTATAATTAAAACTATTATATAAACAACTACCAGTTAAAAGCTAATAACTAACCACTACAAAATAAGTAGCAACTACTGAAATAATTAAACAATTAACATTTTCTAATGCACCATAAACAAATAAAAAAGTGTGTTTTAAAAATTTATTATTATTATTTTTTAAATGAATGGTTAACAATATCTCGTTGAATAAAAAATTAATTTTAATTGATTGAACATACAGATACAGACAGGCTCATATGTGGGGCGTGGATTTGATATATAGATAGACTCACGAACCATGCATAGATAATTCTTTCGGGTGTATGCATATTTTTATAGGCTATTCACCCCACATTAGCAAGCCATTTTCTTCTAAACTTTGCCTTTCGTGCTTTCAAGTTACATTACTATCAAAAAAAAAAAAAAAAAAAAAAAAAAAACTATAAAAAAAAAAAAAAAAAAAAAAGAATTACATCTAACACTCGGGATCCTTTGTCCAAGTCCTTTGATCCGTATGACACCTGTCCAGCCAGATATTCTTGCACATAAAAAAAAAAAAAAAAAAAAAAAAAAAAGAAATTACACTACACTCGGTCCTTTGTCCAAGTCTTTGTCCGTATGGACACCTGTCCAGCCAGATATTCCTTGCACATATTTTCATAGTACCTTCCAAGGAATATCTTCTTCACAACCCTCGCTCATCTTCTCCTCACTGTCGTTTTGTTTCCGCACTTCATACGGTTAACTAGAGGAGGACCCTCCACAAAAGAAGAACTCAGATTTTCAAGAATCATGCTGCTTTTTTTTGTGCAACCTTTCTAAGGGTTGGAAGTCTGAATGCTACTAATAATGTCCGAAGAATGGTCTCCCAAACCCACGCATAAGAATCTGAGTTAATTACACAAATGCCCCTGCCCTTCTCCCAATACATACTAAGGTTTTTCATCAAACTGCCCAAACTGATCTCAAACTGTAATTTTGAAAATTGATAATTTGGTTTAATTTTATAAAATTTAAAAATCCAACTTTTGATTTAGTTTACATTTTTGGAGTTAAAATTGCCCAACTATAAATATAAACTTTTTTAAATTCAATTCATTTTTTTTTCAGAAATTTCATTTGCATTGATTAATTTATATTGAATAATAATTATAGAATTAGTTTATGTTAGATAATAATTAAATGAACTCAATTAAGTAAATTATATAATTTTTTTATAAAAAATTCAAATGTTAAAGATTCATGGAAAATTAGATTAATGTATATATACGGGAGCAAAACTATATTATTTATAATTTTTTAGTAATAAATATAAAAAAATAAATTTAAATTTTATATTTACAAATTGCTTAATTAACATTTTATTGAATATATAACCATTTTTTTAAGCCGTGCTAAGAACAAACATATAAAAAATTAATTTAAAAGTTTTCAATAACTATTTAAGATAACGTATTCTTTTCTTTTTTTTTTTAACAAGATAAACGAGAAAATTTAATTTCCCTTTTTTCAAATCCCTGAGCTATCAAACCGAATTAAATCATAGCCATAATTTTGATTAATTGAAATTTTTTATGGTTTGACTTAATTTTAATTCTGTTCAAACCGTGACTTTAGATTTGATTGAATTATTGTGTTTAATCTGAAATTCTACGCAGAACAGCCTATTACATACTACGCAGCACGTGACACTCTGCTAGTTGAAATTTACATAAATGGTCGTTTTAATCTCAGTCGGATAAGCTACCTAATGACACAGACAAAACCAAACCACGTCACTATGTAAGGTCCCAGTTGCAGTTCTAAGTCATGCATGGCCATGTAAATGTCTTATCAATATCAAAATCTCTCTCTCTCTCTCTCTCTCTCTCTCTCTCTCTCTCTCTCTCTCTCTCTCTCTCTCTCTCTCTATAATATATATTATATATATATATATATATATATGTATGGATATATATGTAAATGCAGATAAATGGATGATGATGATGATACAATGACAACACATTAACCTTTCTTTTCTAAGTGACATCGACCATTAATTGGTTGCTTCAACGAAAATAGTACTTTAGAAACACAATTCCAGTACACCACAGCAATATCGCTAGTGAATTGTGATACACAATCTTGTTGACTTTTAGGATGACTTACCTTAACACATAAACAGATAAACTAAAAGGAAAAGCAAAGCACTGCTATTCTATTTATATTTCATCCTCTCTTTATAGAGAAAAAAAGAAAAAGAAAAAGAAAAAGAAAATGAGTAGCATTAGCGAAGAATTGATGATTGATCAACTGGTTCGAGACTATTATGAATCTGAATCATCAGCTACACCATCAAATTTCCTTTCATCTTCAAAACCTTTCCATCAATCCATTTTGCAGGTCTTTTTTTTTATACAATCATTTCTTTTCTTTTCTTGGTAGTCTTTTGATCCTTGGTCTTGATTCTATTTATTTTAAATTTTCTTTAATTGTTGGGAATCTTGATAACCATTTCTTGTTTCTTAATTTCTTGGTGTATCTTTATTTACAGGATATTCTTTTGGAGGCAACTGATTTTGAGACTCAAATCCTTGAAAAAGTTTTGATGTATATTAGAAACATGGGAGAACCCAATAGTTTAAAGAAATGGGTCCTGGTAAGGTTGCAAATGGATGGTTATAAAGCTTCTCTTTGCAAGAATTCTTCGGTTAATCTTTCCACTTTTGGTCACTCTAAAGGTACCTCTCTCTCTCTCTCTCTCTCTCTCTCTCTCTCTCTCTCTCTCTCTCTCTCTCTCGATTAGTTGTATCTTTCTTGAATTATCTTGACAATTTCTTCTTTGTTCTTAGTTTTTCAGTTTGCAGGTGATTATGAGTATATAGAAGTGATGATGATGGAGAAGAAGAATGGCAATAAGCTAACAAGGGTTATAGTGGATATGGATTTTAGGTCTCAATTTGAGTTGGCAAGGCCTACACAAACCTATAAAGAACTTATCAATACTACTGTTCCTTCAATCTTTGTTGGAACTGAAGATAGGGTTAAAAGGACAATATCTATTTTATGTTCAGCTGCAAAAGATTCATTTAAAGAGAAAGGTCTACATTTTCCTCCTTGGAGAAAAGCAAAGCACATGCAATTAAAATGGTTTTCCAAGAATTGCAAGAAAATCTCTGACTTGTCCAGTACTGAAATGGGTATGGAAGAAGATGTGGAGAAAGATAATATTAATACTACCGTTACTGCTAAATGTTGCCCTTCCATATTTTAGTTGAAGGCCTCCTGCAATTATGATGCTTTGTTAGAGAAGGAGAGATCTAGAGAGAGAGAGAGATGGGTTTTGGCTTGTTCAACTCAACGCAATTTTGTTTGATTTGGTTTGCTTTTCATTTCTATTTTCATAACTTGATTTTGGGTCAATTTTATTTTGGAAGACCTAATTAAGTTTTTTTTTTTTTTTTTTTTTTTTCCTAATTAAGAGTTTTTGTTTTTTGTTTTTTGTTTTTTTTTTTTTTTTTTTTTTGTCCTATATGTAATAAACCTTATTATTAATATTGTCAACAACCTTTTCTTTAATCTCTTTGTCTAATTTTATTTATTTTGAATTGTGCTAATTAAAAAATATATTTGAATACCAATTTCCCATTTCTTAATTTTTTTTTCTTTTTCTAATTTAGCTCTAATGGTGAATGCAAATAAGAGATCTTTAGTGCTAGAAATGATTCTAAGTTGAGAGATAATCTAAAATTCACTGATAAGACTTGCTATTTCCTTACAATTAATACTTATATTGTTAATTATTACAAGTCCTTTTTAATTAGTAAGATAATATTATTAATATATAATGACTAAATCAAATGATTAAGTATTAATCAAGAGAATATAATTATATAAGACAAAAAAACCAGTGGGATTAGAAGGAAACAGCGCCACGTAAACGTACTAATTATGCATTTATTAAAGTTAATAATCAAAGATAAGAATGCCAACGTGGTAATTACACGCATTGATAATTAAATATTACTATCCCAAACCATGTTATCATCATCCAGAAGTAAACTTTTTACCTACACAATTGAAAAAAAAAAAAATGTTTTTAATAGATATATTGTTTTGTTTTTTTTCCAGTGTATGATCAAAAATATTTCGTCTCTATATAAATTTTAACTATTTTTCATGTCAAGACTTCATCAAAAATATTTTGTTTTAACTTAAATCTAACCGTGTTTTTCCTGTCAAGACATAATTAATACATATACTACTTAACAATAGTTTCATATTTAAATTTCTTTTTTTTTAATATTTAAAAAAAAGAAAAAATAAAAGTCTCAAAGCATTATTCTTACTACTCGGATAAGCATTATATGTAGTTTGCTAACTTGTAGAATATAAATTTATTGAGAAAATGAGATCATTTTTATCAATTTAGATATATTTGTGTATTTCTTTTAAAGTGAGAATAAAAAATAATTTTTTCTAATAAAAATAAATAAATCTATGAGAGGAACTTTACAGAGTCAAATATGGATGCTACGTAAGAATGATACACGAACGCAAAACTCTTTTTTTTTTTTTTTTTTTTTTTACACCGAACGCAAAACTCTTTTTTTTTTTTTTTTTTTTTTTTTTTTTTTGCCCAAATGTATAGACTTATAATTTTAATTATTATTTATCTCAATATCCATAAGTTAAATATGTACACTACGATAAGACAAAAGAAGATATTGAAAAAAATAATAAAAAAAAAGAGTTCTCGAACTCATATTTTGTCCTTATCTGTTAACATTCTCTATATTTAATTTTGAGTTATGACTTCGTACAGCAGCTGGAGATGGATTTTTTAAGTCATTAAAAAACCTAAATAATAATTTGTTTTTAATTTTCTATATGAGGCATGGCCCAGGGAATAAAAGACCAATCCAGATGTCAAAAACTTTGTGCACTTGGCACTAATCTACTGCCTCTTGATGGACTTAGCGAAATATATACAACCTTTATTTATGAACTGAGTTATCTACTTAATATTCTTATATAAAAAACAAGTAAAAGATATATATACTAACAACTATAGTAATTTATAAAATGTTTATTAATAAAAAAAATATTATTGAATAGTAATATAATGTTATTTATATGTAAAATTTTAATAAAATTATGTACATTAAATTATAATATCTTAATAATTGACTTTAATTTTTTTCATAAAATATATCAAACAAAATTATATATATATATTATTCATGTCAAATATTAGTAATTTAATTAAATTTTTTATAGTTTTATTACATCATAGTCACACAAACACGTAGAAAAATCTTCTCTCCTAAAAAATACAGAAGCACAAGATATATAATTTATTAAAAATAAAAAAGTTATTAATTGAATAGAATGCTAATAATGTTATGATTAAAAATTTTTAAAGCTATTTATCAACATCACTGGTAAACGTCTAATAATAATTAAAATTAAATCTTAATTTAAAATATAACTCATGGAGAATATAAAATCTAGATAGATTTTAATAAAATAGAATATGACTCATATAAAATATCACTAATGAACTTATACACATAATTATAACTGGACCTTAGTTAGATGTCTTTTTATTTTTTTATTAGTACCATCATATATATTAGTATATTTATACTTAGAAGTCTAGTGTATATAGTTTAAGGATTACAACAACCAATAATTAATTATAACCTACTTATTATTGTTTAATAAAAAATATTAAACTTAATACTTTTCATAATATTTTATTATTACATTTAATATAACATTGAAATATAATTATAGCGCTTTAATTAATAATTAGTTGTTTTATTTTTTTGGTATCTTTCGTTTCACTTCGCAGACAGCAACCCGAACCCTAACCGCTGCTTCTTACCATCTTGCATCTAAAGTGCAAAGCACATGACAGAATTTCACAACATCGTCTTTGCTTTCACACACATTTTATTGTATATTTATTGGTGTGGATTTTGATTATTTGACGAGAAGAAATGGCAAATCTAGAAGATATTATAATTTAATGTACGTAATTTTAATAAAATTTTACTTATGGATAAAATTATATTCGTTAATAAATATTTATAAATTATTATAATTGCTAATGTATATATATTATTTATTTATTTATTATATAAATTATTAAGTAACTTGGTAGTAGTAAGGTAGCTTACTAGATAAATAAATGTTATGAGTTTAATATTGTTAAATAACATAAAATCATTGTTTCTTGTCCCTGGCATCATTTTCCACCCAAATTCAAAAGAGGTGATTGCTGAAGATTCTTGCTGTGACAGGCTCGGCATCAGCCATTTATCATTGCTCTTATAAATATAAGCAGTTGTAAAATAAAGAGTTGAATCCTTTTTAACTTGTATAATCCTAACCATTCCTCCTACAAAATTTGTCAGTGGAGAGTTGAGGAGATTTGACAGTAATAATCATAGCAGCTGCAAATTACAACTTCGCTCGACTGATAGAGAATCTAAGCTGCCAAACGTTATAAATTCTGCAGCCGCTGCTCTGTGATGTTATCCGTGTGAATGACATTTGATCTCCTCAATTCTAACAAAGAGAAAAGTAACCAAAATTTGTCTGATAGTGTGAATATGGGGGCAGAGAATAGGTAGAAAGAGATGATGAAGATTGCCATTAATGGAGTGGCTGATAGCTTTCTATTGGTAGTTTTGTACCAAATATGCAGTAGCTGTTGTTACTTCCTGTAATCAGACAAGTGGTTACAGATTTCATCATTCAAATTTGTAGGTTGCTCCGCCTACCTATACCTGGCAGGTTTTGCTTACACAAATGTAGCCAAGAAATATAGATCTTTCTTCTTGGTAACAGTGCTTCAACTTCTGCTTACTTCCGTCAATTTACTTTGTTAAACACAGCCCAACGCATAAATTGACCATGACCTTCATTTAAAAAACATGCGGGGCAACTTTAATTTTTATATTGAGCTATTAAATAATTTATTTATAAAATTATATTAATTAAATATTTCAATTTATAAAATTATTTTATTAAACATTTAAATTTATAAAATTAAATTGATTAAACACTTATTTGATAATTAAAAATTATTACCACAAATATTATGCTATGTTTCAAGTGAATATTGTATATAAATACTAAAAACACAAAAATTGTTATTGTTAATATGAAGGGTACAGTGTTACTAAAATTTGTAATTTTAAAGAATAATAGATCCTTGCAAAGTTTGGATTTACAAAATTTTTATAGTAACATACATGGACAAATTTATTGATGGTCCTTAAGACACAGTCAAGGTACACATGCATAGCACATGCATGCATACATAATATATGGTCCATAATATCATGTACGCCGATGACTTCTTCCCAATCACAGCTTGGTACTGGAAGACAATAACTGTCTACGTGGCATGCTGAAATTTTCCAAGAAATGTTGCCTTCCTTGCAGAACGACGAATGAGGCCAAAGTTGAAAATTGAAACAATAGAAAGTCAAGAAACAAGAATTTGATTGTAAACGTCAATTAGTGTTCACCTCATCCTTCTTTACCGCATGAGCGCAGTGTAACTTCAAAGAAATTTAGGTTTCTAATTTATTTGTGAAATTACATTTCTCTCCTCTTTTTCCTTTTTCTTTTTTGAAAAAAAGCATTACAAATTTTTGCTGTCGCCATGGAAGGGATGTTTGTCCAAAATTGGTTAAAAGTTGGAATATTGAGTTTCTTGCAAGGCTGTATAAGGATCGGAAAGGTAATCACTCGTCTTTACAGCATGATTTGACAGGGTTTTAGGCTTTCTCTGACTCTTCACTTTTGTAACTACTCCCCATGCAGGTGGGTGAATATTAAACCTGCTGCTAATGCAGTAACAATGGGTTGACATCTCTTATCAATCTATTGTAGCAACCTAAGTCGCTGTTTTACCATTTCTAGTCATTTGATCATAGTCTCTGTAAAGCCACAAACAAATATCTACATGGTTCTCGAATAGCTGCATATGGTTGGGCGAGAGGGATGAGCTTCAAACCACGTTAGTGCTCGATCTAGCTATCCTCTGAGCTTCTTCAAGGTCCTTCAGAAACCTACATTTTCCGATCATAGCAAAAGAAATGACTCAGTTAAGTGAGAAAAAAAATTTTACAAAACTTGAGGATAATGTAGCTCCCTTTTAAACCTAAATACAATCCCTCAAAGCAAAGAGAGACTAAATAGTTGGGTTACGAAATGCAGCCATGGAAAATTATTTAGGATGCAAGATTATTCTGTCATGAAACATAAAGGCAAGATTGATAAAGGAGGAACATTGCAAGCACAGCAATTTTTAACTTCTTTTCAGGTTATTACATATATATCCACTTCTTATCACAACAATAAGCATTATACCTCTTTGAATTAAGAACGACAGAACCACCAAGCATGAAACGAATTCCAGAATTGCTGGCATTTTGCAAAGCAACAGAGCGAGCCTCCTCATATGTTGTCCCACCAACAACAAAAATAATTACATCCTGTGGCCTGCACAAAAAGGTATTGAATCCAAATATTGGTTAGTTTTCCATTTTATAATACACAACTGGCTTTCATTCTCCCACCAAGACAATTATATTTAATTCCATAACATAACAATATTAAAAGTGTGTTTAGCATTGCCCTTTGAGCTGCTGTTAGGAAAAAGCATTTATAAAGGTCTTTTTAAGGTGATTTTCACATATACTTGTCATAAAAACTATGAAACAGCTAAACAGCACTCCGGAATTGTTTTTTCCAATATCATCTAAATGGGATTTTTTCTGGAAAAGCAGTTTCAACCATGATGCAGATCTAATCTTTTGAGTATTTATGACAACTGAGAAAGACACAGAATTAGGGCAGTTCAAGAGGCAGAAAATAAGCAATAAATTGAAAACTTAAACAAGACACACTACTGTCTTCTAGTCAAGTCATAAATAAATAATCCAGTTGATGGGATCAACTGCTAGTGAGTGCCAAATTAGTGTAAAGTGCCCTAATGCCAGCATCTGATGCAGTATATTATGCAAGACATCAAGGTGCTGAGTCATTGCACACAATACGGTTAAGATAACCTTTTAATAACATACAAAGGGTTAAGTGACAATTGTCCCATCCAAGTGTTCAAGCACTCTTGAAAGCTAACTTCATTTGATGCACAGGCTATTATACTTGGCCTAACTGGATGGCTCAGTCACAATTAGATATGCCTCTAACAATTAGGCCCGAAGTTGGTGACCTTTAACATGACCATTATAATTTTCTCTTGCATTTTTCTTCAAGATTCTGGTTAAACCATTAGAAATCATGAAAGAACTGTTATTTACAATCCCTTCAGATCTCTCTAGCTGTGTGTTTGTGGTTGAATGAAGAATACTAAGATGATGTGCTAACCATGTCTACTGACAACATAAATATGATACAAGTGCAGAAAAAGAAATAAAGATATCAAACATTTTAAATTATTGAATTGACTAATTAATCATCAGCTTATGCTTGACTTAGAAAAGTACATAGAATTGCTAAGTTTGGCATCAATTTGCGAATCTAACGCCTACAGCCCATCAATACAATTTGTCAGTTGATATTACCTACCTCCCCTGTTGATAGTGATTTCCAACAAAAGGGTAATCCACATCTCTCATCCGCCCTTTGATTATGCTTTCCATGGTTTGGAACTGAAGAGGCTGGTGCTGGGTGTATACATTTTCAACGCCCTACACAAAAGGTGGAAAAAACAAAATTTTGAGGCAACTAGATCTAAATTCTGAAGGAGATCGAGTGTGTGTACAACTGATTTTTCATCTCAAACCTTCAATCCACGGGCCATGTTACGAGCAATATTCAAAAGATCCCGGTTCCCATAAAGATCCCCAGTTCGCTTATCCACACCGGCTTGCTTCAGGAGGAATTGGACAAGCTGCCATTTCATGTTTATCAATTATGTCAAAACCAAGTAATGATCATTGATCAATAATTCATTTGATCTAGAAACTGTAGAAGACATAAGATCTCTTCATATAATTGTAGCCTGACTAAGATGCATAAGGTATAGAAGTCTAACAACAATTCTAAGCAAAATAAAGCATCTTAAGTTAATGAGACAGTCAAATTCAATGTGTTTGAACTGTATTCCCCAACTGCCCAAAAGCAGCTAAAATTAATGAGTAAATTTCATCAACGGTAAAATCTTATCTTCCTATGAGGGACAAAGCCAAAATGTAAATAGAAGGGGGGCAAACTATATAACACATAAGTGAAGGAGGGCAAAGTGGTTGGAGTGCTTTGGAAAAAGTGGAGAAAGGAGGGATCGAACTTTGAGTAGCTTCATTCCTGCCTGTTATCATTAATGAATAACATACCTGATGATTCTGATCATTGATGGCCCCTAATATGCATCAGTAAACATTTTACTTGTATGATACCCAGGGTTTTATTTTGTAAAGAGAATATAAACACAAACCAAAATATGCAGATAGGTAAATCCAGAATTGATAGTTACCCCAGGCTTGTACTTGGGAGATCGAGAAGCCAGTTTGTTGAAAAGCTGCATTAATTGAACAGGACTCTCCTTCTCATAACGCAGAGCATATAACATCACCAGGCGTAGACGGTCAATATCAGATAGACTTTCATTGTTTAACAGATTAGTCACAGCCTGCAAAAATGTAATTAAGAAAGGTCAGTCAATATTCACCATTTGCATATTGTTTCCAATTTGTAGCTGCAAAATGAACGTTAATAAGTTGATCTCAATGAAATTAGATACCAGGCCTAAATAGATCTGCAGGCAAGTAATCATTGGTCTAGTATAAAAATATCTATTGCTTTACTTGTGTTTACAAGAAGGTAAATTTTCTGTTTGTATCCTTAATAGAACATAAAGTTCTTTCAATCACCCAAGTGATATTGTGTATTATATTTCTTCAGGAACCTAAAATCCATTACCTCCTATCAAGTAAGGCTACAAACACATTCTTGACTTTCAAATTCCAGGTATCCTCTAATAACTTCGGTCTTCTTTTCAATTTCCCACTGAACGCGTCAAGCTTTTATATAGTTTTCAAAATGTTTAATTTTAAATCTACCAAAAAAATCAAACATTTATACACGTTTTCAAGTTTGGCCAACTAACTCCTTGTTAAAAAATTATTGAAACTGGCTCCTGCATATAAGCATTGTGTTTGTGGTCATATGTAACAGTGACTTTCACTTAAATCCATGCAGAAAGCACACAAAAAACAAATAGATGATTCATATGCATAACCTCAAAAGCAGCGCCCTGCCCACCATTACAAGCCAACTCCTGTTCTGTTTCTGAAACTAGCATGAGTTTTCGCTCTTCAACTATCTTGCTCATTTCTGTTACCAATGTCACATGCTTGGAAACATTGCCATGCATTTTACGGTACTCGGGGTAATTGTCAACAAATTTGGCCATATCCTCTGCGGAAATTCAAAGCATTTACAGATTTATTGGTAAAACAAGTTAATAAGCTAGTTGAAACTAACAAAATTTCCAATGATCTCTGAACATTGCCAAAAACGAACCTATTGTCTGGAGGTTCTGGTTACTCTTTGCAACTTGTTGAAATTCATCCACCATCCGCTTGATATTCATTCCAATATCTCCAAAATTTTCATACATGTTAGCTTTGAAAAATGCATCTTGCTCTGATGATAGCACAACCTCCTGCAAGTATGGACAACAGAAAGTTGATACTTTAAACCACCAAAATTTAGTAATAACTGAGGTAAAAGTGTAAATCAAATCAACCTGCTGATCTTTCGGGAATTTTCCAATACTTCTCAAATCTACTTTGTTGTCCTGAATTCCTATTAATTCATGAACCATAGCCTGCAAAATAAAAGAGGATAATCACGGAGCTGCACTATCAGTGTAACACCAAAATCATTTGAGAACAATATTCCACATATGAACTGCCAAAAATCACATATCAGAGTCACAGCAATAGTTACCTGATAGGTCCACTGATTCAGCAAAGGTGTCACAGGGTCATCCCTTCGATCAACTATAAGCAACAGAGGAGAAACTTCTGTTCGCCTGAAATCAAAGAGGCCACTTTCCTGCTGGTACATCAACTTCTGTAATACCACAAATTAAAAAAGATATCAGATTCTGTGATATCGAAATTCAAGGCACATGCATGGTGCCTTCAACACCACTGGGAAATAATTGCAGTAATATGGTATGATTTACATAGATACATATAAATTTACACGTATATGAATCTGGATGCAAATATAATGCAAAAAATCAGCTTTAACAAATCCTGACACAATTTATGCATTGAAACAGTCTGTTATAAGAACAGAATATTTTGTGTCCACGCATATATCCTTCACCTGATTCTAAGAAATGAAACTGGAAAATTATCAATGAGAACCTGTAGTTTCAACTCGAGAAAATGGTTTTCATAGCAGCTCAAGAAATGTTTGTATGCAAATTGCATCCATGTCACATCTTTAGTCTAAAATTTTACTTACTGCAGTTTCCTGTGCTATCCTTTTTGCAATATCAGAGGTTCTCTGATATCGAATAACAGGTCTTCGCTTCAATGCCAAAAAAACTGTTGCAATACCATCAACGACTCTATCGCAGAAATGTTGCAAGCCAGAAGGATCCACAACTGCTGGGAGCATATAAAAGTGATTTGAAGGAATATTCAATGTGAAATGATATGGATCAACTGCAACAAAGTCTGCATAAAATTCCTGCAAATTTAATAGGACAATTACATCCAAATTTAATCCCAGATCAAGGACTGAATAAATAATGTGGCATTTTGCAACAGCTAATTAACAGTCTGCATATGATTTTGCTGGAACTACTGTAGAATTGAAAAAGTACAAAATGATAATTAAACCAACACTTTGTATTTCTGCATCTCTTATTTCATAGCCTTCATCATCATGCAACATTCCAATAGCTTTGAATGGCAATTGTCTTTGACACATCGTCAGAGGAGCATAAAAAGTTGTTAAAAATGCTCCATCAGGTGCAGGAATCTAAATCCGTCCAAGCAGAAATTGATCATTTTCTTTCAGGGAGCTTAAACTAGATTTCTCGTGCATGTCAACTCTGCAACCTAAATATCAGGTAAAGTGGCTAGCAGGGCCAAGCCTGATCACTATGCTGGGGCGTTGAGATCAACTAAGATATAGGAGCCAACACTCAAGATGTGTCAAAGCAGTGAGCCACTTCTCTCCATTAGTCATTGCAAAGGATTGTAGCTTCATATTAACTTACAAGTTTCTCCAATCACTGATTATAGTCCAGGAATTCACATATTAAAGGATATTTTTCTCCTTACTTATGTCAAAGGCTCCACTCTACGAATTACTAACATGCTCAAATACCTTTTGAACAGGATTCCTCTCCTCAAGCACTTGCCATCTCATTTCTTTATAGGTAGTCAAATTTAATGTTGGCATTGCATAATTACATCAAATTCGCAGTAACCTAATTGTTCCTACATCTTTTTAAGATATATTATACTATAAAATGCTGTTACTCACTTACTTCAACAGAAGCATGATCCCTGGGTTTTGGGAGAGAAAGAAAAAGGAAGGAGGCTGGGGGATTGAACCAAAGTTGCTTGCGGACTAAATTTCCAGTATGACCATTACAGGAGACTTAGTTCTTTGGTTGTGCTTACTGTAATTTTCTTGCATGACAGTTGATTCAACCATGTCAAGTTAACATATATCAAGCATGCATACAGGCGTAGACGTACTAGTAGAAACACATACACTAGAGGGAAAAAAGCTACAGATAAGAAAGAACTGAGAAGATATTTAATAAAATAGACAAACATATAATTTCATATAAGCAGAAGCGTCAATAGCAAGTTACCTGAACTTGCTGTACAACTTCCTGCTCATCTGAATCAGCTAAAATATGAATCTGAGTATCCTTCAACATGTTGGAGAAAACTGTAAATGGAGCATGTAGATAAAGTGAATTTGGCCCAACAACCAACAATTATGAATAAAACTTTAGATATTAAGGGATCAAAATGAAACTGTGTCACAAGAGCTTACATAGGTGATACTCCCCAAATCTAGGATTAGCCAGTTGGCGACGTAAGTGCTGAATATTCTCCGATGTAGGGCGAAGGAAGTAAACTGCTTTCAAATGCGACATTGATTCTTTCGACTTGGAAATGGAATCTACCAATTCTACCAAAAAAACTTCCTTCTGAAGAAGCTCTGATTGTGAATACACAACACTTACAACACTAACCTGAAACTCATAAACAACATAAAAAAACCCCATCATGTTAGCATTTTATACACAAATGATATTTGCTAAGCAAGTTAATAGTAAAGGTTAAAAAAAATCAGCAATCAATTCATAAAAGTTCAAGGCCAGCGCAAGCAAGAATGGCATAGCTATTCTATAATGCACATTATCTGGTGCACGTCTAAAAATTCTTACTAAGAGCAAGCAACAAGGGTTTTGTGGGGGATACCATGAAGAAAGACATTCTTGATACCAGAAAACTGTTTAATTTGAGACTTGCAGTGTCAATTTAAGGAAATAACAGTTCCCCAGAATGCCATTTGACAGTTCCATACAATTTTTGCTTCTTTCCACATCATATTGATTCCAGAAAGCCTAAGAACTTAAGAACTACCATTTCTAAACCTTCAATTATTTATGCAGATCAGTCTCTGTTTTAAACACAATTCTCTATGAACTCGGTTTTGAATAGCAACCAATTCCCATATTGTGCCTGATAATTTGCTTTGGTTCCTTAATTGCAACATTATCAACTAAGTTTTTAAGTGAATTAAGCAAATTATTAAGAGAAAATAACAAAAACAAAGACAAAGGATAAATCTATTAAGAAATTAATGAAGATGAATGAAAAAGAGATTACCGTTTGGGAATCGAGAATGAGAACTTTCATGCCGGAAATGTCCTGCAGCATCCGGTTTATGTAATCTCGTACTGCCGATACCAGAACCATCTTGCGGGACCAGGGTCGATTAACCGTTTAGATCTACGGGCGTGCTTTTCCTGATGATGATTGCTATTAGGACGTATTTGTATGTTTTATTCGAACTTCAAAGTGAAGCTGAGGAAGACCAAGACCATGTCAGATCTGCGAAGAGGGAAACTGGAATGGTAGAAACGAGACCGATAAAATAGAGAAAGCACAAGGATCAAAACGCACCGTTTATTTATACAGTGTGTGGCGCCATTTGACGCGCCAACAATTTGCTGCCAGCATGAACCTATAATCTATACATTTTAAATACACTAGCAGCTGGATCAATTGCATTAAAATTGAAAATCGAACTGGCTATGAATATAGACGAATGAAATTTACAAGTTATCAAGGGTTATACAAGATTTTATAACAGATCCATCAGATAAAAAAAATAGAGAACTCACAATCGCGAAAGACAGTATTATCGCCTCGCTGTGAGAGAACAAAGAACTGAGAGATCATGATTAATAGCTGCTGCTTTTTCTTCCTTAAGGTTTCCTTTCTCTCTGTCTCTGTGAACTAAGCTTCGGCGATTTGTTCTTGTTGTTTGTAATCTGAAAGTGTAAATGCCCAAAACGAAAACAAAAACAGTATTTGTAATTATAATTCGTAATTTAATAAATTTAACAGGAAAACGACCATTCTTCGGTCGCTAATGTGCTGTCGTTTGACTATTGCTTGCAAAATGGTCACAACCATCACGGATACGGACATGATAATTTAAAAGTTTACCCAACTAAAACCACTTGATTATGATAATTTTCATGTACTAAAAATAACCATCTGATTGTCACAAGGTCAGCCCCTTACAATTTCTTTCCTTTCCCGAACCACCAAGAACCCATTTCTGGGTTTTTCCTCTCCAAGACCTTCAATTTTATACAAAGTTTGCAAAATTTGGTGGAGAAATTGTGAAATTGAGTTCAAAATGAGAGGAGGGGCTGTTCTTGCATCGACCAGCTATGGGTGATGAAGGCGAGAGCATTCTCTCTCTAGACTCTACAGGTCAATTTGTGGTTCGATTAGATTCGGTCCGGTTAGTGCCGATTCGACTTTTTTTCACCGGTTTCATTCGGTTTTCTCATGGTTTGATCCTTATTCAATTATCTCTCTATCAATATAATTAAAATATTAATGAAAAATTCCTCATTAGCTAGAATTTCAATTGTTTGGCTTTTTGATTTAATTTAAATTCAATGGATTTTTGGAAATAATATATATATATATATTTTTGAAAGTAAAACGGAAAAAATGCATTAAGAAACATGATAATAAGAATACAAGCATCCAGGAATAGAATCCCATACACTTAAGCTAGCATAAAAATAGGGCACTCAAGCTGAACTATGAGCTCATATGTTTACTTGCCTTTGAAGCTAACGAACAGAAATGTCGCTTCAACGACTAAGAACACACCTACAATCATTAACAAGCTTATCAAAATCCGATAAATCAGTACAGGTAGAGTGAAGATAATAGACCAGATGCTGACAATCACTGAAAATACATCCACCAGCGTCCATATTCTGCTCAATTCAAACAGGAGTTGTCCGCAAAGGCATCGCTTCTACTAAAGGTGGATCGTCATGAAGGTGAAAAGAACTAGATATGGCTTTAATAAACAGACCTTCTTGACTCTCAGACACCTGACATGCATTGTGCGGGAAACAAAGAACCATCCACAAATGCAAAACCAAGTTACAGCAGCATTATTAAGCATATAACTAGTTAAATGTCGACCTTGAAGAGTACTACAAGAAGCCATAGATGGGTCACCAAGCAATAACAAACTGTGATTATTAGGATTAGAGGTATCAGATGCTCTTTGCAAGGAACTACAATATCTATGATCCTGCATGGCTTGATTAACACAACGTGAAAAATCAGCAAGAGTAAGAAAATTAGTGATGCCAAATGCTTTGGCTGTTAGAGAACCATAATTTCCATGCAACAATCACAAACGTAGCAGTTCTCTCTGAATCTGAAGACTAAATCACCTGAGAATAGAATTGCTTAAAAGAACAAGGCTAGTTAAGAATTGAAAAATTGAATGTTCCCATGCTTCAATAGCCTTAGGACACTACAAAAGAATGTGATCCAAATCCTCCACCCTATTACAAAAAATACAAAGCATATCAACATCAACCCCCTTATTGAAATAAATTACTTTTTATTGGTAATATGCCTTTCAATGATCTCCATATAAAATCTTTAGCTTTTGGAGGAACTTGGATATGCCATTATTTATGCCAAAAAAAATTATCATGAACCATAGAAACATAATTCCTTAATAATTTAAGACGTAAATAATAGCAAGATTTAACACTAAAAATGGGGTATTTCATATTCAGATAAACAATTAGAAAAATCTTCTAGATTAGATCTTCAGCAACAACAACCCACAAAAGGAAAAACATGAATGTATATGATTCTACATTATTTTTATTTTATTTTATGTAAACAGGACAATGAATTATAGAGATATAGACTGAGGATTATTATTTTTATTTAGGGTACTGACTCTTAAATCTATCGATAACTACCATATGCAGATATTCACCAACCTTATCCTATATAACTAACCTAACTGCTTCATGTTATAATCTATTTTATTTTATCAGTTAAATTCTTACGTGGATTGCATGCAACTATTAAAATTTTAGGAGTGTTATTTTATTGAAATATTGAACATATTAAACTCTAGTAATGATCATAATAAAATATAATTAAATTAATTTTACACTAACTACAATAGTTTTTCACATGTTAATTAGAAGAGTTATCATATTTAACATAATTAATAAGTCAAGTAGAATAGCTTATTAAAACTTTTTTCCTCTCAAAAAAAAATTTTAATCAGTTATTCAGTTAGGTATTCTTTTTTTTAAAAAAAAAAAAAAAAAAAATTAGAGATATTAGACTGAGGATTTATTATTTTTATTTAGGGTAACTGACTCTTAAATCTATCGATAACTAACCGAATAATGCAGATATTCACCAAACCTTATCCATATAACTCTAACCTAAACTGCTCATGTTTAATAAATCTATTTTTATTTTATCAGTTAAATTCTTACGGTGAATTGCAATGCAACTATTAAAATTTTAGGAGTGTATATTTTATTGAAAATAGTTGAACATATAAACTCTAGTAATGATTCATAATAAAATATGAATTGAAAAATAATTTTTTGACACTAACTACAATTAGTTTTTAACATGTTAATTAAGAAGAGTTAATCAATTATTTAAAACATAATATATAAGTCAGAGTAGAATGAGCCTTATTAAAACTTTTTCCTCTCAAAAAAAAAATTTTTAATCAGGGTTATTCAGTTAGGTATTCTTTTTTTTAAAAAAAAAAAAATAGAAAAAAAGCCAAACCAATATTTTTTTAAATAAAAAAAAGACAAAAGTTGATTCTGTTTGGGTCCAATTATTGAGGCAAAATCCGAAATAAATCTACTTTGATGTGATTTCAATTTTTTGGTTTTGAAGCGAAAACTCTCTGCGTTTTTTTAAAAAAAAAAAAAAAAAAAGCAAAACCAATATTTTTTTAATAAAAAAAACAAATTGATTCTGTTGGTCAATTTAATTGAGCAAAATCGAATAATCTTTGATTTGATTCAATTTTTTGGTTTGAAGCGAACTCTCTGCGTGCCCTTACCGTAGGCTATGGGTTATTTTGATTAGCCAAAAGTAGTTATTCAATGTACTACTCCATTAGTTTCAGTTGAACGACAAAACCTGTTTATACAAAACCAATTAGCTTTAAGTCCATCACTCATTTTATTATAAGTTTTTTTATTTCATTATTATTTAACTTGAGATTCATTTCCTAACGAATATTATTGGCTAAATAATTGTAATTTAAGCTATAAATTTTAAATATAAAAATTATAAAAATAATGATAAATTTAAAATATTCAAATGATTAGTTAGTTAAATGCACCCTTAATTTACACGCATTATCCAATTTATTTATTTGTAAACCACCTGTATCCGGATCATATTATGAGTATCGACTAAATTCGGTTTAAAATTTAGTGACAGTTAAAGCTCTTCATCTCTCTCTGGAGGTGTGTTTAATGGGATCAAACCTGAAAGCTTTTTCCACATGCGCAGCCTGCGTTACCAACTGAACCACAATCCATAGGTATCCAATTTATTTATTAATAGTATATATATTTAATTTTTTTAAAAAAATAAATATTATAATTTCATTAAAAAAATGTCAATCAATATAAATAGCCAATACAAATTATATACTAATCAAAAATGATATAATTAAATTAATCAATAGATCAAATTAATTGTAAGATATAGATTTAAAATTTTTATTGGTATCTTCACGTGGATTCATGTGTCAGGACAATAGATATGAAATTATATAAGGAAGGTGAAATTAGATGTTAGCAAAGCAACTGCGAAACCATGTCGGGTCAAAATTATTTATTAGTAGGATTTAAATGTTAAGCTATTCGAGTAATGCTTTATAAAATGTTAAAAGTTAAACGTTATATGAGTTAATAAAACGCTATTTTATACTAATTCAAATATTATGTTACTAAAACACTATAAAAAATAACATTTAGTGTTTTGACTAATAAAAAAGCTAAAAGCTACTTAAAAAACTATACTATTATTGAACACAATCTTCGTCTCATTTAGATTTTCGGTTGCCTATCTTAATATGTGATACCTAATTATATTAGTATTTTCTATTCAAATACTAGGAAAAAAAAAATTAAAAATTCAAATACCAAAGGTAATATTTTCATAATAGCATGTATTCCCAATCATGTCTTCTTGACAAGAGATGCCACTACTCGAGCTTAACTTTGAAATTTTGAACTAAAAGCAGCCAAGTTCGTGTATCGTCCTTCATTATTATCGTTTTTAATAATATGTTTAATCCTTTTTATTTCTTTTTTTTAATCTTTTTCGTTAAATCTTCCTTTTGTTATATCACTTATCAATGGAAATCTTTGTGGTACTTTGTTTTCAACAAATTAAATTTTACTTTGTCATCGCTTCTACCTGTAGATTGATGGAAATACATAGATTGTGAAATTTATGAAATTTCATTTTTTAATATTTAGCTGGACAACAAGATTTATGTATTTAAAGGGTGTTTTTGGAACAAATATAAAATTTAAATTCATTATTAATAAAAAGTTGATAGAATTAAAAAATTTCACCTATAAACCAACATTTCTTTTTTTATAAAATGATAAAATTGAAGCTATGACAATGAAATTTATTAATTTCATAAATGTATTTTTTTTTTCTCAATTAAATAAAAGAGTATAATAAATTGACGAAATTATTTAAATTTTATTGTGTCAATATGCATAATGCATAAATTTGCCAAGTTTACGCTTTTAGACTTAATTATGCACAAGGAAGGCATTTATTTGTTTATTTTTTACATAAAAAAATTTCCTTGACTGAAAACGCAATGACCGCGTATCTGTCTTGGACACAAGAAAATTAATAATTTACCAAATCCTGTGAGCAGCAAGTCTCGTTGGTTTTTCTTCACCCTCTCCTCTTTCTGCGCTTCTTGCAATCTTGTACCGAAGACTAACTTTCGTTTGGCATTTCAAATTCCATTGTTACAGAAAAAATGAAGTAAAATCAATCAGATACAGATACTGCCTTCCTTAAATTTCAACTAAATCTCGAACAAGATGAGAGGATCCTCTTCTCCTAGTCCGGTGGAACCCAGGCACCGACTCTCTACTTCAACGTTAGTATCTCTCTCTTACGCTGTGTTTTACTTCTGCTATGATCTAATTCGAAATTAGAATGAGCGTGAAGCACTTGATTTCTGTCCATTAGCTATAAGCTCACTTGAGAACCAGCATTGTTTGATCATATAGTCAAACACTCCATTTAACTGAGATCTACTTGTTTGTGGTGTGATTTTAATTTAAAAGAGCAAATTCAAAGCTTACTTTCTAATTTTTTCTGGCTTGAACCATTTTCAATTCAGTAATTTTAAGTAAAATAGTTTGTTTCTAGTTCAACCTATGGTGAATTGATTGCACATCATGAATTTTTATTTCTGTTTGTAGGATTGATTTGATATTGTAGTTTTATGAAACGTTGTTGTTGCCTCTGTAAGTGATTTCCAATGATGACTTTGGTTTTAGCTCTTTGAGCTTCTGTTAACTGATTTTGATCTAATTAGAATGGTTTATTGTCAACAGGGAAGAGACGAACAGAAGAAAATTCTTGAGAGATAGAAGTCTTAGAGATGTTGAAAAGGCTTTCCAGGTTCCAATTCAATATAGGAATTTGAACTGCAAGATAGCTACACTGAAATTTGTGCTGGTTGTTATTGTATTGGGAAGTTTAGTCACGCTTTTCCACTCTCCAGTAGTTTATATTGCAGATCATCCTTCCACCTCTGGATCTAGGTATTCTTTATTGCCTACTTATCTTGCTTTACTTGATTATTCTGGCAATATTTTTCTGTATAGTTTCTGTTAGGTAGTTTATTGTTTTGTATTAATTTCATCGTGACATGGAGGTCTTCGTAAACATTTCATTTTTTCCCTTTTCCAGCAATCAGTAATTTAATCAATCTGATCATGGTCATAGTGATATACTGGTGCTGTATTAAGAAAATTGCTTGCCCTTTCCATTTTCAAAATGGGTGAAGTCACACTTCGCTTTTGTGCAGTAACTTGAAGGAAAAGTTTATTTCATGCAGGCAAAGTCTTGCAGACCTATGGATAAAAGAGGATCCTTCTGCAGATCCTCGTTACATATCAACTGCAGATGTTGACTGGGACCAGATTTCAGACTTGATTGACAGACTAAATGACAGTAGTGAATATCAGGGAATTGGTTTGTTAAACTTTAATGAGAGTGAGATTGATAATTGGAAGCAGCTTTTAACCGATATTGAGCATGTTGTCCTACACCTCAACCCTCTAGGACAAAACATAACTTGGGAATCCCTTTACCCTGAATGGATAGATGAAGAAGAAGCATTTGAGGTTCCCACTTGTCCTTCAGTGCCTAAACTTAAAATTCCTGGAAAACCACGTCTTGATATTATTGCTGTCAAGCTTCCATGCCCCAAGTCAGGGAAGTGGTCAAGAGATGTGGCTCGTTTGCATCTGCAGCTTGCAGCAGCAAGTCTTGCTGCATCTGCCAAAAGTTATCATCCTGTTCGTGTGCTTTTGGTGACTGACTGCTTCCCAGCCCCAAATCTGTTCACTTGCAAAGAACTGATTTTGCGAGAAGGGAATTTATGGCTGTATCAACCCAATCTCAATATGTTGCGTGAAAAGCTACAGCTCCCAGTAGGGTCATGTGAACTCGCAGTTCCTCTCAAGGCTAAAGGTCAGTTTTCAAAACTCACTTTTACTCAATGTTGTCTGTTTTTGTTATTTCTTATTAAGTTTGTGGTGTATTGGAAATCAGTTGGTCTGATTTTTTCTATCCTGTTTTCCTTATGCTGATAGAATCTGTTGTTCGTTGAAATTAATTTTTATTTAGTTAATTATTTGGTCTAGTGCATTAGTCACTTATACCTGCAAGCACATAATGCGGACACTAGCAAGATGGGGGCAAATAAACAAAAATAGACTGCTTAGCACAACATTTTTATAAAGTGAACCACCTGAGATCAAATTGACTACTTAATGGATTTTCTAAGTTTGTGATCCCAAGCATCTGAATGGTTTTTAGGAATTATAATGATCTTTTCAACATGAAATGCCAAAGAAACCAACTAAATGTTTCTTCAACAGAGAATTTTTATTCAGAAAGAGCACATAGGGAAGCATATGCAACAATCCTGCACTCTGCACATGTATATGTTTGTGGGGCAATTGTTGCTGCCCAGAGTATCCGCATGGCTGGTTCAACACGGGATCTTGTGATACTTGTTGATGAAACAATTGGCGAGTATCATAGAGGAGGCTTAGAGGCTGCAGGGTGGAAGGTCCATACAATCAAGAGAATCAGGAACCCGAAAGCTGAACAGGATGCTTACAATGAATGGAATTATAGTAAATTTCGTCTCTGGCAGTTGACAGACTACGACAAGATCATTTTCATTGATGCTGACCTGCTTATATTGAGAAATATTGATTTCTTGTTTGAGATGCCAGAAATAACTGCTATAGGGAATAATGCTACCCTGTTCAACTCTGGAGTGATGGTGGTTGAACCTTCAAATTGTACGTTCCAGCTGTTAATGGACCACATCAATGAGATTGAGTCATACAATGGTGGTGACCAGGGCTATCTGAATGAAATTTTCACATGGTGGCACCGGATTCCCAAACACATGAACTTCTTGAAACACTTCTGGGAAGGGGACGAGGAGGAGAAGAAACAAATGAAAATTCGTCTTTTCGGAGCTGATCCTCCAGTCCTTTATGTTATCCACTATCTGGGTTATAAACCATGGCTATGCTTCCGGGACTATGACTGCAACTGGAATGTGGACATTTTGCAGGAGTTTGCTAGTGATGTTGCACACAAAACCTGGTGGAAGGTCCATGATGCCATGCCAGAAAACTTACATAAGTACTGCTTGCTTAGGTCCAAACAGAAAGCAGCATTGGAGTGGGACCGAAGGCAGGCCGAGAAAGCTAATTACACAGACGGTCATTGGAAAATCAAGATAAAAGACAAACGTTTAGAAACTTGCTTCGAAGATTTTTGCTTCTGGGAGAGCATGTTATGGCACTGGGGTGAAAAGAATTGGACAGACAATGCAACTGTTACTCCATCACCTCCTCCTCCTGCTATTACCACCAAATCTCTTTCATCTTTGTGATAGGTTATTCTTTTCTACTTACAATTTACAAATATAGATGGCCGCACAGAATTTTGAGTTATGTTTTTAGTAACTATGTCAACATATAGATAGATATTGATGTTATTAGAATGTGCATCTTCATCTCTTCTGCAAGTTTTCCTGGCTAGCCAAATGAAGATACCATATACGCTGAGCTAAACTAATTGCTCCAACATCCTTTTCTTGTGGGTGCTAAAACTAGTTGCCTTATTTAGTGCTAATCTGCCATACCAAATTTGAGGGGTACTTGCCAAAATATTATAGATAACCATATAACCCTGAGCTAAACTAATTGCTTCCAACATCCGTTTTTCTTGTGGGTGCAAAACTAGTTTTGCCTTATTTAGTGCTAATTCTGCCTAAAAATCCAAATTTGAGGGGTACTTGCCAAATATATTATATATATATAGTAAATATATAATATATAATAGTATATATACAGCAGCATTTAAAAACATGTGTTGCACGTTGTTATTCCTTGTAGTTACTCATTATTTATATTTTTATCCTTTTAGATGTGATTTATTGTGGTTTCTTTTTGAAATTATAATAAAGATGATAATAAGATATTAAGAAAAAAAAAGAATATTTTAGATACTTTTTATTTAATATTTTGCTGTAAATATAATGGTATGTATTTTATGTAACACGAACAACTACAAATATAAAATTCTAAAAATGATAAATAACTTTAAAAATTAAGAATATAGAATATAATATAGAATAATGTAGCAATTGTATTTGGAAAAGAAAAGCAAAAGCAGCATTTAATATGTGATAATTACACAATTATGGAAGAAAAAATAAAAATAAACCTTATAATTTTTTTTTCTTTATATATTCCTTTATATCAATATTTTTTTTGAAAAATTACTATTATGTCCTAATATGATGGTCAAAAATAAAAAAAAAAGATTTATTATAGTTTACAAATTTCAATTTTATTATAGAGTAAGAAAATATTTACTCAACAATTGACTTCCATTTTATTTCTCAATGGTTATTATAATGTTATCCTAATAAAAAAATAATTAATTATTGGTTGACAACTCAACGTTCTTTTTTACATCAATAAAAAAATCCACTTTCGCATAACACCCTATTTGTATTTTCGGCTTACCACGTAAGCTAGAGATACTCAATTGAAAATTTTTTTGGATTAAAACATTTGGGGTGTGTTTACTTGTAGAAAATTGAGTAATTTTTGAGAAAAATTTCTTAGAAAATTGGAAAATATAATTTTATATTCAAATCAGTTAGTTTTCTAATTAGAAGCAGGTTTTCAGTTTTCCAAAATTTAACTAAGGTTTAGAAAACAACTTTAAATTATTTTCTACGGTTTTTCTTTATAGCAAAAAATATGTTTTCCAACTGTTTTCTATTTTATAAAATGACATTTTCATAAATCACTTTATAATCTATAAATAATTTTTTCTATAAAATATTTTTATTGAATAAATAAAATATTTAAATAACATAAAAAATTATTTTATGCTTTAATATATAATTAATTTTATTAATAATAATTTTATTATTACAGATATATTATATACTTTAGTCTTTAAAAAATTTTTACAAAAATAGATAAAAATTGATATTATTATTAATTAATTAAAATAATCGAGTAAAAAAAATTTAAATAAAAATATTTATTATTATTATTATAAATAATCGATAAAAAAATTTAATAAAAAATTTCTAAAGTTAGTTTATAATATTTTATTTTAATTATGAAAGTTAGAAATGATATTTGTAAAGTTTTTAAATTATAATATAATTTTTATATTATTACTAAAATGAACGCATTTTCCATTTTTTATTTTCTAATTTTCATTTTTTAAGAAAACTTTTTCTGTAAGTAAACACACTAGTAATTGTAAACATTTTCTACTGAGACATCAAAATATAATTTTTCTTTAAAAAAAAGTTGAGACATTAAATTTGTAATTAAGCATTTATGTTTTTATCCAATAAATTACACTCCCTCCGTCTCATTTTATTTATATAGTTTGACAAATCACGCATATTAAGAATTTAGTCAATAAAAATTACTTTGCCTCTTTTTACGATCAGTTCATTAAGAATTTAATAAACAATCATAAATATTATTATGAGAAAACTAATTGTTTAAATATATAAGCAAATAAAATGAAACGGAAAGAATATGACTTATTGAATAAGTTTAGAAAATAAATTTTTTTTCCTTTAGATAAAATTTGACTTCAAATTTAGATAAGCAATTTATTGATTAAATTTAGACAAATAAATTTATAAATGAATAAACTAAAAGTACAATAATACCTAACTATCTGTACACAAAATACTGATTTTCTGTTCTACAGTTATTCTAACCTATTAAAATGGTATGTATCTTCTACTGCTGAAATACTGAATTGCTGAAAAATGAAAATCCACTTTTTGTCATGTCTTTCCCACTTTCATTTATTATTATTAATTTTTTTTAATCGCAAAACACAATTCGTGAAAGAGGAGTCCAAGGTAAAATCATTTCAATTTGAAAACAAGTTTATTTCTCAATTAAACGACGCCATTTTATGGAACGCAATTTTATCATTTCTTCGGCTTGGAACCCAGACCATGACAAGCAGCTTAAAAGGCTCTACGAGCTTCTACATCTTCGCTGCTACATTTTCTGTGAATTGCTTTCCTTCTTCAGACTTCTGCATTTAAGGAGACGAAAACAGGGAAAAAAAAAAATAGATGAAAATTTATTTTTTGCGAAACCGGAAAAATGGATTTGATTAAAGTCCCTATAATTTCAACAATTCCACCAACGAAGAGCTTCTTACACAGGCCTTCTCTTTCAAACCACAACTTCCCATTCCCAATTTTGGCACAACCATTTCCTGCAATTCAAATCAAATCCTATCCACTTCAGGCCAAGAAGAGAAACTCGCAGTCGGAGCCAGTTCTCAAGCCAACCATAATTGAAGAAGTATCCGAGGAGGATGAAGATGAAGAAGAGCAGCTTTTCCTTGATGAGCTTGAAGACGGTAATCAATTACTCATTTTCTTTCTTTTGCTCACTGCTTGAAAAGTATATATTTTTTCTTTTTTTATAAGCATTTCTTGCTCCTAAGAAGTTTGAAATTAGAACTGATTGTAAGTTCAGACATAACTTGCTTTTGAATGATCTTTCTAGTTCAGTAATATTCTTAGTAAATTTGCTATAGTTAGTAGCTGTTTGTAAAATGGAATATTTTGGCAACTTCTGGGTTAAACTGAGATGTTTACGGGGTTTTAGTTCTACTAATGAAATAGATGCAGCGGATGATATACTCATATCTCTCTCGTTTTTTTACAAGTGCGTCGTGTCTAAATGAAATCTTCATTGTTTAGAGGCATTGATGGATACTGAAGATGAGGATTTGGAGGATGAGTTCTTGGAAGACGAAGCTGAACTCTATGTAAGTTTTTGTGAGGATGAGTTATTTGTATGAATTTTTTTTTTTTTTTTTTTTTTTTTGGATGGAAGTTTATTTGTATGAATTTTTTTTTTTTTATTTTTTTTTTTTTTTTTTTTTTTTTTTAATTTCACAGGTTGAAATTAGACAATTTGCTTACTGTTTTCATCTTTTCTAAAAAGGTTGGAGATGGGACTGCCGGAGGTGGAATTGCTCTTGCTGGGACATGGTGGGATAAAGAAGCATTAAGGATAGCTGAGGAAGTTTGTGAATCCTTTGATGGTGAATTGAAAATATATGCATTTAAGACATTGTCAAATCTCACTATTCAAGTGCGCATTGAGAGGCTTACAAATAAGTAAGCACTATTTGATTCAGTGTATGAGAAATGCTATTGAATTTGTTACAGTTACTGCACACCATGATTGCATTTCCTACACAATTTTTTCTAAGTTTTAATATCTCAGTACATTTTTTGTCTGCTATGAATCAGTTACTGAGCATGTATTGAATGGTGCAAAATGACAACAACTGGATTAATAAAGATGTACTTGAACTTCAATTATGCCTCAATCTTCATCAAAGTAGATTTGAAATTCGGTGAGCTGTTTAAATTAAATAGTAAGTCTTAAATTAGAACAATAATGTTATGAACATTAAATAGGAATTTAGATGGATGAGACATCTGAGACAGATTTCAGTCACAATAGTGTTGGTATATGTCCCTCATTATCTCTCTGAATAAGTGTTTTGTTTTCCCTTCCTGCTTATCAGCTTATGCTTGACCTTAGAGTTATCCTTCTTTTCAATTGTTTGCCCTTTCACATGGCGCTACCAAAATGGTGTTAACATAACTGGCCTTTTAAATAGAATTATCAGTCAATTCAATTATCTCTCAGAAAATTTAGAATCTGAACTTTCTTAATGGTAATTTCTTATGCTATGAATGAAAACCTTGTTTAATTCTATCTAATTTTTTATAACAAAGGGTTCTGTTGAACTCTGAACTAGAATGTAACGTAATGAATGCTTTTCTGAAAATAAGCTGCTTGCTTGAGTCAAAATTTTTTTTTATCCTATCAGGTTTTGTTTTGGGAAAATATTTCCTGGAAGTTCCACTTAATATCTTTGGTCGATTGTTCCTGTTATTGTACTAAACTGTATACTGTATTTCACAACTTCTGTATAGCACTTGCAATGAGTTGAGATGCAATTCTGAACATGATTGGTATTTTTATTTAGTTGTGTGGTTCAAATGTCTGTATTTTGCACTTGGCATTAGATGTGTTACAAAAGACTCTGGTGATAGGAAGTGATGTGATGTACTCTCAATTAGATAGTTCATTTGTCTCCTTAGGTCTACACATCTTTAGTGCGTTGACATTAAAATTTTTGTAACCAATTTATATAAATAATGAGATGGCTCACTGATTTTTAGGACTGCAATTAAAGCATGTGCTAATGGTGGATGGGAAAATCAGAAATGCAGTTATATTGTTGGTTGTCTGTTGTTTTTACTTGGAAATCTTATGTTAACTAACCTTTTCTAGTACCTCTTCCCATTAGTAGTTTGTTTTCTACAAGCTGCATAAAGTATATCCTACTGCGTATAAGGAATACTTGTTGGGATCTAATTTCAGAATTATGCATTTCAGGTCTGGTTCTCCCAATATGGAAGATATTGAAGCTTTTTCGACAACCTATAGATCACGGTTGGATGAGGCCGAGGTTGCTAAAACTATAGCAAATAATATAGCTTTAGAGGTAATGATTGCCACCTCTCTCTCTTATATTTACACACACACACACACACACGGTTTTGAAACTGCATTTGTAGGAGGTACTCCTTAGAATTTAGACACATCCTAAATGAAATTTCATATTTTAGTGTATGCCAAATTAATTTCATGTTTTATGTGCTAATGGTGTATGTGTATGTTATTTTTCTTTTTTGACTCATCCGAGAAGGGTTAGGTGTTGAACTTGTTCCCATCTTGGAATAATTGCTAGTTAACAATTGAATAAAGCTGGTTGGCTTGCTGATGGTATCTAATAGAAAGATTGAGTAGCTTAATTTGGGTATTGGACCTTGATTTGATCTTTAGAAGTTTCACATTCTTGGTTGATCTGTTATGGCTAATGCTTTACAGCTGAAGCTTAAATGACGTTTGCCTTCTATTGGTTATTTTAACTTTTAAGTATAAAAGTTGTGTTTTACCTCAGGTATCATCTCCTGGTGTTGAAAGGGTGGTTCGAATTCCTGAAGAGCTGGATCGCTTCAATGATCGGCCCATGTATGTGAAATATGTCAGTGACGCTGCTACTTTGGATTCATCTTCAGAAAGTGATGGCATTTTCAGGCTCATTTCTTTTGATATGGAAACAAAATGTTGCACCTGGGGTTTGGCAGATGTACGGATAAACAGAGAAAAAGCTGGGAAGGGAAGACCACTTAGCAAAAAGCAAAGAGAGTGGCGCTTGAACACACCCTTTCATTCCTTGCTATTAGTTCGACTGTATTCTGAAATCTGAGTGTATACTTTTTGTTCTATCTTCTTTTTTTTTTTTTTCATCCCTGAGACCATGCATACCTGTACTGTAGGGAACTTCAGTAATAATAATTCATCTAGCATAGTAACAGCTATTGGCAACAAATGAAGTGCCGTCCCCAACTGGCTGTGTCTGGCATACCATTCTGTATGTGAAGTGATGAAATGTAATATATTGTACTATACGTATTTAAAAAAAAAAAAAAAAACTGTTATAAAAAAAAAGATTTTTTGCACAAATAAGCCTGGAAAAAAGGACTTATTTTACAGATGCGTAGAAGAGTAACATGAAATAATAGCTGCCTTATTATGCATTTGGATGGTTCTATCCCGGACCTGTTGTGGCTCGCATCATCCGATTTGAAAGTATGTTCCACAGGCAAGTTTCCTTCATTATGATTATTCTATTCAGCTGCATATGACTGTTGGTTGACCTAGTAATGATAGTTTCGTTTTTCTTCTTACAAACTGATGCTCTTTTAAGTCATCACATTTAGTATCTTGCTTACCTTTCGAAGTGAGTTTTTTTCTAGATTTTTTTTCCCCTATGGAATTCTACTATTGGCCTTCATTCATAGTTTGATTGACAGTTGGATTAGTTACTTACATAACCAGTCAAGTGCAAAGAGTGTTGCCTAGGAAACTAATGCAAGCCAAAATGTACTTTCTCACCAGCTTGAACTATTAACTACTTAATCCTTTGAAGTAATCATGGTTCTTAGGAGTTTGACATTAGCCTGGCTAATCAAAATGTACTCTCTCTCACTCACTCACACACTCACACACACACCCACACAGAGTCTCACATGTGGGTGCGCGCATGTTTATGAACAGAATCAGTTATTCTTTTGTTCTTACTCTGGACCAAAGTTTCTTTTCAATAAATGGCAGCAAACAGAGTAGGAATGTTGGGGACCAGAAAGTGGTTGCTAATTTATTCAGCTTATAAGATCCACAATTATACATTGCGCATGTGCTATTCCTATAACTTTTTCTTTTTTAAAGGAGAAAAGCTTAGCTCGTCTGCAGATTCATTTAGACACAAGACTTGAATTAGAAGTTAGCTCACAAACTGACATTTCTGCTTCAACATGCCCCACAAATTATAACCCCCCATATGCCTCCTCTGGTTATGGTTTTCTCCTTCTTAACCTCTATACTTTATCTCAGTCATTGAAAAAGAAGAAAAAACTGTTGTGGGATCCCTCGAACATGTGGGACCCACACAAGTTTGAAGAAAGAAAAAAAAAATAAAGTAACAAACACGTTTTGTTTTGGGTAGTCAATGAAGGCTGCGAAAGAAAGAGAAAAAATGTGTTATTTGAAAAAGAAGAAAAGTTGTCAATCTTCTTTGACAAAGTATAAAGACGTGAATGTAAACAAAACATCCGTTTGGTTTTGGGTAGTCAATGAGGCTGCGAAAAGAAGAGTCAATGAAGGCTGCGAAAGAAAGAGAAAAAATGTGTTATTTGAAAAAGAAGAAAAGTTGTCAATCTTCTTTGACAAAGTATAAAGACGTGAATGATGATTTATACACGACTCATTCACTGAACTGCATATAAAAGGAGGCAGACGAAGTTCATTTAAATGTACAAAAATAAAAGATTAGAAATACATAATTAAGTGTAAACAATTTTAAGAAAGGGTTACTAAAATTGGAAAAGAGAGAAAATAGTGAAGATTATAATTTTTGGGAAACACTTAAAGTACCACTATTTTAGTAATCTCTTTTGTACCTACTATTTTTAGTCGAAGAATTATTCGGAGTTTTTGTCCCGTGGACGTAGCCCATAACAGTTGAAGAGTGAACCACGTAAATCTCGGTGTCCTTATTTTTCATCTGACATTTAACTGGTAATTATGTTAATTTTTTGACCTGTGGTTGATTATTTTCTGGTAATTATCGATTGGCATTTTTCCGCGGCCACTCGGATCAGTTATAACCCAACAACTGGTAATCAGAACCTTTGGTTGTAATTCTGTCAAGTTTTCTAAAAGTTATTCAAACGTTGAATAGTGTGAATGTTCGTAAATGGTTAAAAATTTGTCAGATTCAGATTCGACAAATGGCTAAACGATGCAATGATCAAATTGATGGGATTCGAATTTAATTCAATGTGAAAATCTAGAATGGAGGACTATATAACCTCAATTGCAAAGATTCTGTACGAAATCCAATTGAAGGTTGACAGTGCAAGCCAGAAAGGAATGAAAAAGAAAGGCAGGGAGAAAATTAAAAAAAGCAGACATTGGGTACAAATACGCCAAAGGATAGATGCTAGCCTAACAACCACAGTGAGAAGAGAATAAAGATCCCCATAGTTCTCCGTGGAAGATAATTGAGAGAATATGTTCGAGGCTATGAATGCTGCAATGAAAAGGTCTTAATATTCGTAAAGTCCATGAACTTGAAGCTGTCAGAGGGATCGATCAATTACACAAACCTGAGACGATTTTGATAGGACTCGTAACGTGAGTTAGCAGTTAGCGGTATGTCCTTAATGAACAGAATGGCAAGCATGCTTACTGTTGGGAATCTCACCGGTAGGTTTGGGATACTCTTGTGTATCAATGAGTAAACAACTCAGCTCCAAAATGTGTGTGTAAACAATGGTCTATGGTAAGAATAGACTACTTAATGAAAGAACTACTACGAAGAAGACTTGCCAGGTACCAGTTCACGAAGCCCTTCAACAGAGAAATAGGGGGGCCGGAGCATAAAGTTAAAAAAAAAAAGAAAAAAAAAAAAAAGGGGTCCAGCAATTGAAAAGTCAGGTGGTAGATCCAATCCAGAAGATGAGAGAAAGTGTTACCCACGATGCGGAAGGAGGGGGGTCCATCTCAAAAGAGAAATTGTCGTTTAACTCAAAAACAGATAATGCAAATCCGAGAAACAAGAAATGACAGAAATTACATCTGCTACAGTCTCAGGAGAAGATAGTGAGTGACTTTAGTCACTCATGGATGCAATTTGCTACAATGTGGAGATTTGCAGATACCGAGTGGTAGTAAAGAACCCTCCGGTGCTTTCGTACCACTGTTTTCCAAAAGAGAATACTTTTTTCATTATAAAGCAGGAGATTTTGGCAACTATTAGAAATGAGGAAATAATAGTGCTCGCAAGTGGTGGGAATTCAGTGAATATCTGCATAAAAGAGACATAGTGGTAACACTTAAAAATGTGAGACATATTCTTGATCTTCGGTTGAACCTGTTGTCTATGAGTGTACTGGACAAGGAAGGCTATCACAATCATACAGGTGACAGTAATTGGAAACTCACCAAAAGGTCTTTGGTGGTGGCGAGAGGAAAAATATGTTGCTCGCTGTATAAGACGCATGTAATAATATGTGCGGGTCAACTGAGTCAACTGAATACAGTTGCAGATGATGCTTCACCAAATTTCTGGTATAGGCGGCTGGCGCACGTTAGTGAGAAAGGGTTGAATATGTTGGCTAAGAAGTCCCTCATCCCTTTAGCCCAAGGTAAAATAAACCCTTGTGATCATTGTTTATTTGGAAAGCAACATCGTATCTCATTTCAGAAAAGCTCTAGACGGAGAGACAAGTTGGAGTTGGTATACTCTGACGTATGTGGTCCCATGGAAGTAGAATCACTTGGAGGAAGTAGGTATTTTCTAACCTTCATTGATGATTTCTCTCAAAAAACATGGATATATTTGTTGCGCACAAAAGACCAACGCACAAAAGGACCAAGTATTCCCAAGCACTTTCAGCAATTCCCATGCGATGGTGGAAAGGGAGATTGGCAGTGGCATTTGAAGTGTTTTGCCGCACGGATAATGGTGGTGAATACATCTCTAAGGAGTTTAGAGATTATTGTAAGTCACGCACGGTTATCAAGGCATGAAAAGATAGTTCCTGGTAACGCCTCAAACCACATGGCGTTGCCTGAACGGAACACAATGGCGTTGCTGAACGGATGAATCGCACCATTGTTGAAAGAGTCAGATCCATGCTCAAAATGGCCAACTTACCTAAGCCATTTTAGGGAGAAGTTGTCAATACTGCTGTCTACCTAATCAACCGACTACCTTCAGCACTTTTGGATTTTGATATCCCGGAGAAGGTCTGAACAGGTAGAAATATTTCATACTCTCACTTGAGGGTATTTGGCTACAAGGCATTTATGCATGTTCCTTAGGAGCAGAGATCAAAGCTTGATGACAAGTCAGTTCCTTGCACTTTTGTTGGTTATGGAGACGAAGAGTTTGGCTATAGGTTATGGGACCCAGTGAAAAAAAAGTTGTCAGGAGCCGAAACGTAGTATTCCACGAGAATGAGATCGTGGCAGATACAACTTGTGAAGAATCCACAAGTGATGGTGTTGTTGATATTACACCAGGAAGCATTCCTATAGATTCCTATTAAAGCGCATGGATGCACAGTAGGAGGAATGCCAGGAATCAGAATGAGAAGAAGAAGAAGTCAGAACAAGAAGAAGAAGAAGAGCCAGTCGTAGGGGATCAAGAGACAATTGTAGATGATAACAGTGATGCAGAGGGTGTTGAGCAGGGGGAGCCAGAAAACCCCATTCCATCAGAAGGAGTTGAACCTTAGTTAAGAAGGTCAACCAGAGAATGCCAACCATCTACAAGGTACCCTACTTCTGATTACATTTTGATTACTGATGAGGGGAGCCAGAGAGCTTTCAAGATGTGAAATCTTGCAAAGATAGAGATTGCTGGACAAAGGCCATGCAAGAAGAGATGAATTCTTTGAAAAAGAATGACACGTATGAGCTGGAAACTTCCAAAAGGGAAGAGAATACTTCAAGAACAAATGGGTGTATAAATGAATGAAAGATGATGGCAACCTAGTGAGATACAAAGCTCCAATTGGTCGTTTCAAAGCGCTTTAACTCCAAAAGAAAGGGTATTGGAACTTTGATGAGATTTTTTTCACCAGTTGTTGGAAAAATGAGTTCTATTCGAGTTGTTGCTAAGTCTTTGTAGCCAAATTTGAATTCTTGAGTTGGCAGCAGCTTGATGTAAAGACCGCATTCTTGCATGGGGATCTAGAGAAGAAATCCTATATGGAAACAACCAGAAGTTTCAAGGTCAAGGGAAAAGAGGACATGGTTTTGTCGCTTGAAAAAGAGGCTTTGTATGGGTTAAACAAGCACTTGCGACAATGGTATAAAAGGTTTTGATTTCTTTTCATGGTGTCATGGTGAATCAAGGATACAAAAGGACATATGCAGATCCTTATGTATATGTCCAAAAATTCCCTGATGGTAAATTTATCATCCTTCTCTTATATATTGGTGATATGCTAATCGTTGGACCAGATGCACACATGATTAGTAGGTTAAAGAGTGATTTGTCAAAAGCATTTAACATGAAGGATTTGGGATCTGCAAGGCGAATTCTCGGAATAGAGATTATCCGAGATAGAAAGTCCTGCAGGTTATGGTTATCGCAGGAAAAATATATTGAACGAGTTCTAAAGATGTTCAATATGAAGAATGCTAAACCAGTTAGGGTTAGACTCCGCTTGCTGCCTCACTTCAAGTTGAGTAAGAAATCCTACCCATCAACAAAAAGAAAGAAAAAGGGAAAGATATGGTCAAATGTTCCATAACTTCAGCTTGTTCGGAAGTTTGATTTGTACGCAATGGTGGTGTACGAGACTAGATATCGCTCTGCAGTTGGAGTCGTGGAGCCTATTTTTTGTCAAATCCCAGAAAACACATTGGGAAGCAGTGAGTGGATTTTCAGATACCTGAGAGAACTTCAAAGGTTATGTTTAACTTTTTGGAGGTGAAAAGACTGCACTTGTTGCTACACAGATGCAGATATGCGCGGGTGATCTTGAGAAAGAAAATCTACATCATGATATCTATTTACCATTCTCCAGGGGGAGCTATTTCATGGCAATCAAAAGATTACAAATATGTGTTTTTGTTTATCAACGACCGAAGCACAACGACCGAAGCAGAGTACGTTGCAGCAATGGAAGCAGGAAAGGAAATGCTTTGGTTCAAGCGATTCTTTCAAGAATTGGGTGTGCAACAGGAAGAATATATAGTTTATTGTGATAGTCAAAGTGCGTTAGACTTAAGCAAAAATATTATGTATCATGCACGAACGAAGCACATTGATATAAGATATCATTGGCTTAGACTTGCCCTTGAAGAGAACCAGTTCCAGTTGCGAAAAATCCACATAGACAGAAATGCTGCGGATATACTGACAAAGGTCGTTCCGAAAGAGAAGTTCGAACTGTGTGTAAAAGCGGTAGGAATGGAGAGTCCCACCATGTAGTCGGGAGGGGGAGAATTGTTGTGGGATCCCTCCAAGATGTGGGACCCACACAAGTTTGAAGAAAGAAAAAAAAAAAAGCAACAAACACGTTTTGTTTTGGGCAGTCAATGAAGGCTGTGAAAGAAAGAGAAAAATGTGTTATTTGAAAAAGAAGAAAAGTTGGCAATCTTCTTTGACAAAGTATAAAGATGTGAATGAGTTATACACGACTCATTGGAAATATACAAAAAAAATGTTAGAGCAAATACTTTCTATGCACAAAGTATAAAGGATGTGATATAATTAGTTATACACGACTCATTCCACTGAAATCTGGCCTATAAAAAAGAGCAGACGAATGTTGCATGTAAATGAAAATTCTAAAACCAAATAAAGATTAGGAAATACACAATTAATGCGAGTGTTACAAGCAAATCTTAGGAAAGGGTTCCCTATATATTAAGGGAATAGAGAGAAAATAGTGAGGATTATAATTCTTTCTCGGCACTCTCTGGGGAACACTTAGAGGCTACCAACTATTTTTTGTAATCTCTTTTGTACCTCAGCTATTAATATTAGTAGTGGAAGCATTATTGCGGCTTATTGCACAGTTTTAATGTACCCAGTGGGATAGGGCCTAGCCCGAAATAGACAAGTGACAGGTCATATACCTACGTATATCTCGGTGTCCTTACTTTTTCACCTCTGGTCATTATACAGTAAACTAGTTTAATTTCTTACCTTGGAATTAATATATTTTCTCATGGGAATCGATGCATCGTGCGAGTCGTTAATATTCCGAATACAGTAATTATTATAACATTTTTTTACGGGCTCACTCAAAAATCAGTTATTTTTCATCTGGCATTTACAGTAATTATTTAATTTTTACCGTGGTTATTATTTCTGGTGAATTCGATCGTTAATATCCAATACGTAATTATTATAACATTTTTTTACGGGCCTCACTCAAAATCAGTTATAATCCCAACAAAAACTTATTCAGAATGACCTGTAGATTTAGTTTTGTTCTCTCACAACTTTGGTTTTTCAACTTCTATTGACTTACAATACTTTGACAAGTGACTGTGACATTAGTTTGTATTGTTGTGTGAAAGGTAAAAAATAAGAAGAGGAAATTAAAGAAATGAGCATTTATGATCAAATATTCAAATTTTGAAGTTGTGGTTTTAGAATTTGCATAATTGTTTATTGTAGTAGTTGAGCTAATTTACTGACTTTTGAGACTGCAAAATTATGATGTTCATCAATAGTGTTTGTCTGTGACAGATTTCCTTTTTATGTTATATCTATTAGTTTATTATCCACTTGATTTACTTTTTTGCCTTTAATTTTTCTATTCCTTTTCTTCTTCCCCCGTAAGTAGAGCTGTGGAAACAAGATGAAGTGATATCTGCACTATGCTAACTAATCATTAATCAACCAATAACTTTCTAGGATTCCTGTCAGCATATCTAACAGGGTAAATTACTTTCTAACACCCCTGAGCTTGCCATAATTAGCACATTGGTCCCTGCCGTTTTAAAATTAGCATTTTCAGTACTTGAAATAAATTATGAATTTTTCACTACAGTTTAATCTTCATTTACCCTCTTGCTGATTTTCAAATTATGCATAATTTTGCTGGGTTTTGGCTTTATTCCACTTTTTAGGGCCATTAAAGATAAAGGAGCATACATTAAATGTTCTTGACTCCTTGTGTCATTTTTCATGTGCTCATTTTCTGAAATTGCAGTTATTGTTGGTAGTGGATTAGTGGGGTCAGTTGGTGCCCCTACTTGTGCTTATTTTGGGCCTTATATAAATAAATTGCCTCACTATGTTTATCTGCATAATCTGTTTACATTTACAATTATATTTTCAGTATGATATCAACTGTTAATAAGTTTTTGAGCAATGTTAAATTGCTCAAATTGAGTTTAACTTAACTAGAATTTTTATAAATAAAATATTCATAGTGTCTTTAATAATTTTTTTTTGGTTAGATAAGAGATATTAAATTTGAATTTTAAATTCACACTCTCTCTCTTAATTTAATTATGAGAATATGACAAAACTCCAAATCCCAAATAAAGTGCTTCTCGACACAAAAAACCATTGCATTTTTCCCTTCTATATTCCATCATTTCTCACCCTCATGCAATATGGGGGCACCTAAGTAAACGTACATTAGAAGATTCATGTTGTGTCAAACACAATTTGAGCCAAACATCTTTATTATACGCTGGCATTAAGCGTTTGTTCACTTGTATTGGACTTAATACAAGTTGTGTTAAAAATATTTTCGATGTCAGAAATCATCAATTGCCCAATTTTATAAGGACTAGGGAGTAAACATTTAAACATTCGTAACATCTGAGGTTACCATTTGGCTTTACCAAAAAAGTTCATGTGTAAATAATCAAACAGGAAAATTTGTTAAAGGTACTCTCTGGGAAGTCTAAATACTTTTTGTTATGTTTCTAAGGTAGTTTTATTTTTACTTAATAATGCCTAAGGTTGAGTATGCAATTTGTGATTTATTTTTTACTCATTGCTCGTTGGTGCTATGTTATTTCCTTATTGGGAGACTCTTTAGTCTTATACTTAGCTTATAATTCTTTTGAATCTTTTGTCAAATCATAATAAATCACAGTATGTAATGATAAAAATTTGATTAAATCTTATAATGTAATTTTTTTTCTCTCATTTTATTGATTAATATTTGAATTTTGTGCAAAATTATGTGGAATCATTCTTGTTTTTTATGATCTTCTAGCCTTTTTTTTTTTCTTTTAATAATCTCGTTCTTTGGCTTTGAAATAAAGAATGATATATTAACTAATAGGGTATAAAAAACTTTTAAAAATTAGATGGAGAAATCATTTATGTCGATGGATGCAACCGGATATTGGTTTGAAAAGTAGTACTACTTGGATAATTTCATCAAATTTCAAGAATCATGTAATTATTTTCTCTTTATTTGATTTAATTGTACAAGTATTTTTTTTTTAGAAATTTGAATTAATTTGATTTGAATGTTTCAATTAATTTAAAAATTTTATTTTAATTTGATTTAATTTCTTATTAAAAATTTTGATTATCACAATATCATAAAAATTCAAAATAGTATAAAGCAGAAAGTTGAGAGTCAAAGTTCACTTTGATGACCAGATTTGAGCCCCGCGCGTGCATACAAAAATTAAAAAGTGGGCTCCACTACCAATGACAAAAAATTTGTATTCTTAGGCCTTTTCCTTTTCCGTTTTTCCTTTTCTTTTGTCTTTATTTTCCATTTCAAAATTATATTTTATCTTATTCAAAATTACACATTCCTCGTCATCCTCTGACTTTCAGCTTTTTCCGAGCGTTTTATGGTTTTAATTAATTAATTAATCATACTAGAAATCCAGCGTGGATATTTGGTTATTGAATCTTTTTCCTTTTTTAAATTTTACCTTACTGAACAAAGTTTTTTCTTTATTGTCTTATGTAATCACTTAATTGTTATTTTTTTATTATTTTTTTTTTTCATAATCCTCATCTTTTAGGAAACAATACTTAAAAATATTATCAATCTAATTACTAACCCTACTCTTATTTTTACCAATTGTACAATACTATTTATTTATATTTTTTTTCAGTAAAAAATTACTCAGACTCTTAAATTTGCCAATTGTCAATATTAAATTTCTTAAAATTTTTAAGTGCATATAATTTATATATAGATAAGTCTTTTCCATTTTTAAAAGCCACTATGATCTAAATGTCCATTCTTTATATTATTTTAAAATCGATTTTTACCATTAATTTATTATATTTCACATCAAGATACTGTCAATTTAAAGATATTCATACTCTCCCCCTCGGGAAAAAAAAAATCATACTCTCATTTTTATGGTCATTATATTTTTCTCCGATAAAAACACACAGCTATCAATATAGGCAAATCTTTTTTCCATTTTTAAATGGTGAAATAATATTGTTTTTTTATTGAAAAATCCAACGAGATAATTTGACTTTCCGCTCTATATAAATAAGTGGAAAGACCGATCGCATAAAAATTTTTAGCTAACATTTCAATCTTCCTTTTTATATAATAGATATTAACTAGTAATCTCTTATCCTGTTTTTTGAGGGTACTAATCTATTATACTTTACATCAACGGTAAAGCCAAAAAAATTCTTTATTATATAAAAAATACTTCTCCATATATTCTTTTGACTTATTTGATTCTGAGTTTCTTTCTTATCGGTTACCAATCTTTGGAAGATACCGAATGAATCTTTTTCAAAAACTTAAACATTAGCATTTGTTATTTTCGCAATATATCTCTCTGTAAAAGATCCTTACCCCAGTAGTATCTGCTAGCCCGCAGCAACTTCTCAACGTCTCTCTTTCCGTCTGAGTAGGCTGTATATAAGTATACATGCATACGGTAAATTCTATATGTAAAAAATTTCAGATCTTGGCTATGAGTACAATGAAGAGGCAGCCTTTTAGTTAAAGCAAGCTTCAGAATTCACGTGCCTGTTGAATCAGAATTTGTTTCATAATAGCAGATAAAGTACTTAACACACATATACATTGCATGCATACAGTTTTATCAGTATCAGGAATTCGCTCTTTTTCTCATTCCATTTTTGACTCTTCTCTGGGTTTTTCTGTTTTATGGTACATATAAATTATTACACATAGAGGAGTTTTTTTTTTTTTGGAATGGATAAAGGGTGTGGGTCTTCTACGACTGTAATTATCATGGGGTTTCGTGAGATGGGTAAGTGCTGGTTTAATGTGGCTTTGAGTGGTGTGTTGTCTTTTGGGTTTTTGGTGAGTTTTGTGGTGGAGGGTTACCCAATTAAGGATCTGGTGGTGAATTTGCCTGGCCAACCAAAAGTTGCGTTTAGGCAATTTTCTGGGTACGTTGATGTGGATGTCAAGAATGGGAGAAGCTTGTTTTACTATTTCGTTGAGGCTGATAAGGACCCTGACAAGAAACCCCTTACACTTTGGCTCAATGGAGGTTAGTCTTGCTTCTTTTTCTTTCTCTGGTTAAATTTTTTTATATACTTTTGATTAATTATAGTGTTTGTTGGCTGTTTTGTCTGGGAAATGGTTAATGAGATTCTTCTATTTTATTTCTTTTCACTAACTTTATAGTTCTAGGTGTTTTCTTTCTTTTCTTTTTGTCTCTTTTTTTTTTTTTTTTTACTCATGGCGGTTTTCGTGAGGATGAGAGCTATATATGACATGGAGATCTAAATAGATGGCTATTTGAGTAGGACCTCTTAAATAAATAGTGTTGTCTCCTTAAGGAATTTTGGTGAGTGTGCTAAGTTGAAAATATCTGAGTGAAGTAGGTTATCCCCATTAATTATAGATTTGATCTGGTGTCCTGTGATTAACTTTCTTATCAAGCTGGTCGCTATATCCAAAAGTTGCGTTTAGGCAATTTTCGGGTACATTGATGTGGTATATACTCTCGAAGAATGGAGAACTTGTTTTTCCTAATTATCGATTGGAGCTGATGAAGGACCCTTGACAAGAAAAACCCCTTCACTACTTTGGCTCGAATGGAGGATTAGTCTTAGCCTAATTCTTTTTCTTCTCTGGTGAAAATTTTTTTCTTATGTATACTTTTGATTACACTCATATATAAGTGTCTCTGATGGTTTTGTCTGGAAATGGCTCACAATGAGGAGAATTTACTTACTAATTTTTATTTCTTTTCGAACGTACACTTATACTTGCTAAGTTAATATTTCTTATCTTTTATATTTATATTAGTACGGTCTTTTTTTTTCTTTTTTTACGTGCTTGTTGTTATTGTGGGAGTTTGTGTTTCTATCTTTGCCTTCTTCTAAGTTGGAGATTCATTTTCTCTTTCCTCTTCTTCTTTTTCCTTTTTTTTTCTCCAAAAGACAAATGGTGCAATTTTCTCAAATTCTGAAAATATATATTCTATGGAGAAACATTAATTATACATAGATTTAAATATAGCTATAATCTTTATCTCCTTCATCATTGAAAATACATAGCTTTGCTTTTGTACAATATGCTAGAATATGAAATATCTAATACCTGAAATATACAAGAGCGTAAATTTCTTCTACTGATTCTCCATGTAAATGTAGCTTTGTTATTCAAAATAAAAAACTTGCTTTGCATTGCTCTCCCATGTTATTTCTGCCACAAATTCCTCTGCTTAATTGAGATACACTGCAGAAGAATTTTGCGAAAAGTACATCGCAAAAATTCTTGCAATTTCCAAAAATTTTAATAGGCTACGATGAATTTTATTCAAAAAATTAGCATGAAACGAGCCATATTTCAAGCAAGCAATCATGTATTTTACTGCTTTTGTGGGTAACATTATTCCGTGGCCTCTAAAGATTTAATGTTTTAAAAAAATTGCTCATCTTTTATGAAAAAACTAAGTTCTTTATAAATGACATGGGTATACTCCTGTAATTCTATATCATAATATGCGCTAGGAAGAATAGGATTCTATGTCTTTTTTTTTTTTTTTTTTTACTGTGCTTGTTTGTATTGTTGGGTTTGTCTTTCTATTTTGCCTTCTTTCTAAGTTGGAGATTCATTTTCTCTTTCCTCTTCTTTCTTTTTCCTTTTTTTTTCTCCAAAACAAATGGAATGCCAAATTCTGAATTTTGTTCTATGGAACATTAATTTACATGTTTAATATGCTATAATCTTTATCTAATTCTCTTGAATAATTAGGTTTGCTTTGTACATTTAGAAGAAACTAACTTGAAATTCAAAGAAAATTCTTCTCTGATTCCATGAAAGTAGCTTTGTTTCAAAATTTGCTTTGCATTTACTTCTTTATTTCTGCACAAATTCTCTGCTTAATTGAGATACACTGCAGAAGAATTTTGCCGAAAGTACATCGCAAAAAATTCTTGCAATTTCCAAAATTTTAATGGTACATTGAATTTTATTCAAAATTAGCCATGAAACAGCCATATTCAAACCAAAGATCATTATTTTACTGCTTTTGTGGTAAATCCTGGCAAAGATAATTGTTTTAAAAAAAATGCCTCTCTTTTATGAAAAACTAGTTCTTTTAAAATACATGGGTATACTCCTGTAATTCTAATTATAGGAGGAGAAGGATTCATTTGTCAACAATTAACAGTGACATTCCATGCTCAGGTCCTGGTTGTTCCTCCATTGGTGGAGGTGCATTCACAGAATTGGGCCCTTTTTATCCTAAAGGGGATGGTAGAGGCCTTCGAAGAAATTCAATGTCCTGGAACAGAGGTAGCATAAAGCTAGCTAACAATTCAATTGGAGTATCTATTGTTAATGCTTTCAATTTGCACTTACTTTCTGTTTTCAAATTTTTGCAGCATCAAACCTCCTCTTTGTTGAGTCTCCTGCAGGAGTAGGATGGTCATACTCAAATACAAGTACTGATTACACTACAGGGGATGCCAAAACTGGTATAAGAAATATTTTAATAACTGCATTAATTTCATTTCAACTTATTTGTGTGATTAAAGAAATATATGAGTATGATGAGATGCAGATATAATGGTTTTTGGCTTATGGTTTATAATTTGATTGATCTAAGATTCTAAGTATCATTTCTTATTCTTTGCAGCCAAGGATATGCATATGTTCTTATTAAAATGGTACGAGAAGTTCCCAGAATTTAAATCACGTGAACTATTTCTTACAGGGGAGAGCTATGCAGGTGTGACAGAGAGCATTGGCATTTCATTTTTTTTTTCCCTTTTTCTATCTCTTTTACTCTCGAGGAAAAGTATTTCCAAAAGCAACTTTAACTTCATTTTTTAAAAAGAAGAATAGGTTATTGAAGAAGTTAGAAGTTAAGTTCATGACAACTACTTTTGGTGAAGGAGAGACAAGAAGTTCTAAAGTTTTCCATGAAATGCAACTTTACTTATTGTACCATTTCTTCATTCCACTGCCAACATAATTACATTTGTGACCATTCCTTCTTACATCAGTTTTAGTAGATACCTTATGTGGATGAGTATTTTCATGTAGGGCATTACATTCCACAGCTGGCTGAGGTTCTTCTGGATCATAATTCACATTCAAAGGGTTTCAAGTTTAATATTAAAGGAGTTGCTGTAAGGGAAACTTAATTGCATTTTCTAGTGATTCTATGGTATCTTGTGCTTCTTATATATAGATGTATATTTTTTGAGCTATCGTTTACCTGTTCTCCCTGGTTCCGTTTGCTTCTTGTTAGATTGGTAACCCACTCCTTAGACTTGATCGGGATATTCCAGCAACATATGAATTCTTTTGGTCTCATGGGATGATCTCTGATGAGATTGGCCTCAAGGTCATGAATGAATGTCAATTTGATGACTACATCTTTGCAAATCCACATAATGTAACAGAGTCATGCAATGAAGCCATAGAGCAGGCATATAATATAGTTGGTGAATACGTAAATAATTATGATGTGATTCTGGACGTTTGTTATCCATCTATAGTTCAGCAAGAATTGCGATTGAGGAAACTGGTATGCTCTCTTTTATCATCTACTTTCTTGCATTATCATTCCTGAATGGAAGTTCATATTCGTGATCCACCCATTCATTAAAATTTTCATTTTAAAAATTATGCAGGCAACCAAATTAAGTGTCGGAGTTGATGTGTGTATGACCTATGAAAGAGCTTTCTATTTCAACCTGCCTGCTGTTCAGAAGGCTCTTCATGCTAATCGAACTAACTTACCATATAGATGGACCATGTGCAGTAGGTAAGAGAAATACTTGAATTGTGCTTGTAAGCAGCTTAAGGAGAAAAGGGTATCTTAAAGCAAATAACTTTTTTACTCCCTTAGTTTAATAATCTAACCTCTGTTATTGCTATTTCAACTTGTCGGACATCTCATACAGTAACTTCTAAGTAAAGTCTACTACTGACTTTTTAGTGATGTTACTTATGGCAAACAATACAAGTCTTTGTTTAGGTTTGGCGTAATATCAAAATTGTCTCATTAATATATATGCATATTGATTCACAGCGTAACTAATTTTTGCATCTTGGTTCATTGGACAGTGTTTTAGATTACAGTGATACCGATGGTAATGAGGACATACTTCCCATTCTCAAAAAGATTATTCAAAATGATATTCCAGTTTGGGTGTTCAGGTAAGTTCTATATTGTACAGGATGTATAAATTGCATGCGTCTTCTGTATTATTACGTAGCTCGTTCATCAACATGAATATTAGTGAATTAATCAATGCAGTGGTGATCAAGATTCTGTGGTACCCCTTTTGGGCTCAAGAACACTTGTCCGCGAACTAGCTCATGATCTAAACTTCAAGATCACAGTCCCTTATGGAGCTTGGTTTCACAAAGGCCAGGTACTTGGGCACTAGTGCAATTTCACTGTTTTTCCTTTTTGCATTTGCCTATTTATTAAATGTCCTGCTGTTCTCTGTTTTTCTCACGTTGAACAGGTTGGAGGTTGGGCAACAGAATATGGAAATTTATTGACTTTTGCCACAGTAAGGGGTGCTGCTCATATGGTACCTTATGCACAGCCATCGAGAGCTTTGCATCTATTCAGCTCGTTTGTGCGTGGCCGGAGATTGCCTAATAGGACACATATTTCGATAGACGATTAAGAATTGTTCCATCATTTGTTACAGCATGATAAAGTTTCATGTTCTTTAATATATCACAATTCTGAAAACAATAAGAGGAAGTGATAAGGGGGTCTCAATCAATAATAATATTTGAAAGAGGAGGGATTTTCAATTTTAGTTAGGGATTTTATCTTGATTTAGTTTCTGGTGCTTGTATCTAATTGAAATGGGAAGATCATACTCATAATGGATTTGATAAGAGTTAAACTGTAGTTTCCAGTTTTCCAGTTTCATAGTCTAGTTAAGATAATGTTTGAATTGAACTGAAGGATAGGAAGTTTCTGCTTTAGCTTCAAGAACATCCTTTTCCAAGTTATTATTGAGTTTGTGCATTTCAAGCTTGTTTCCTTTGTCAAATATGATGTGCCTGGATTTCGATTAGCATGGTAATACAATTCTTATTCTCTCACTACACAATCAACTATTGGATTGAGGAGATTGAAATCCATACAAATTATTTGTCAAAATTCATCAAATAGAAAATGAAGCTTTTTTATTCAATGGGAAGCCATGGGGCTGAAAGGACATTATAGACTATACAATAAAGATAAGGATAACCTGTTTCTTTATTCGCCAAATTATCAAATTGGTGAAGATTATTCTTATAATTGAGATATCTCATTCGGCCAATGAGAAGACTGATCAAATTATATTTGTTTTGACAAACCTAATTTTATGAAATGTTAATTAATAATTAACAAAAAAAAAAAAAAAAAAAAAATTCGGCCAATTTGAGAAGACTTATAAATGTATAGTTTGTTTTTGACAAACCTAGATTTTATGAAATGTTAATTAATAATTGAACAAAAAAAAAAAAAAAAAAAAAAAAAAAAAAAGGAATATAGAGCTTTGTTTGGAATCATATATGTACAGAATCATAGATGTAAAGTTCATTTGTAAATGAATTTTAAGTGTAATTCATTTTTATAAATGAATTTCTCATAATTGGTATTGCTATAATTTAATATAAGAAATTCAATTGAATGTTATAAAATTATGTTTAAAATAAATTCTTAATAAAAATTCATTTGTTTTTATTTCCCTCGACATATAATTTAACAAACACCAATTATATTTTATTATATCAAATATAATAATCTAGTTTTTTTTATTTAAATATAAATAAATACACTCACATTCCACCCTTATCAATTAGTTAATCATATATATATATATATAGGATTTCGTGATATATATTATAGTTACAAAATTTTCGATAATAGTTGTAACTAAATTAAATTTTATGCGACTAAGAGTACAATTTTAATATATGATAATTTATTAGGGCACATTTAATAAATTTAATCAAATTTAATTATGCCATTTATTGAATATTAGTTTACGTGGCATAATTAAAAAAAATATGAAAGTATTGTTTTTAACCTATCCGACACTTATTATTATTATTATTATTATTATTATTATACCAGAGCATAAGAAGTTTCAATAATTGTTTCCAAATACAAGAATAAAAAAGATGCAGATAAGTTTCAACTAATTGTTTCCAAATACAAAAATATTATTATTATTATTATTATTATTATACCAGAGCATAAGAAGTTTCAATAATTGTTTCCAAATACAAGAATAAAAAAGATGCCAAAAGCAAACAAATAAAAATTTACTCTCAATAGTTAATTCAAGTAAATTAAAATATAATCCCTCAAAACAAAAAATAAATTAAAAGGCCTAACCAATAATTTCACCGCAAATTTTATGAGTAGTTATAATTTCACTTAAATCGACTTTTGTACTCTGGACATTTTAAACTTAATTATATCATAATTTTATTAATTGCACCCTAAAAATGAATTACAATACCTTAAACTCGTCGATTTGTTGTAATTAAAACCTAAGAATAAACTAAAGTTGAAATTTTGATTAAAATAATATAAAAAATGGACTTTATAACCAATATAAGTGTTTTAAACAATAAATAATAAAATCAAACCCAAGTATTTATATAATAAACAAAAAAAATCAAGATTGTGTCTTTGATTTTAAAATTAAACTAATTTTAAAATGTAAAAATAATGACTTGGATACTAATGAAGGTTAGACTTGTTAGGACGACGAACAAATATGTTGATTCTTAAACAGTGCCGTTGTAGCCAATATTTAATTTCCTACAAGAGAAGAAAAATAATAAATTGAGGGTCAAAAGAGGCAAAATGATAAATTCTTTCTTTTAATTCAAATATTATATATTGCATCAAACTAAGTTTGGATTGACTATCAAGTCCATTTTATATTATTTTAATTATAATTTCAACTTTAATTTGTTTTTAGGGTGAATTGCAACAAATTAATAAATTTAGGATGCTCTAATTCACTTTTCGAATGCAATTGCATCTTAAAAATAAATCAGGGCGTAATTCCAATTAAGTTAATAAATTTACAGTGAAATTTGTTAGTTAGACCTAAATTAAAATATAGGTTGTTTCCTGACGTGGATTTACTACTTTTAGGCATATACACAATTATTTACTAAAACTATATTGTTTTAGAGAAATATTATTTTTAAAGCATTTTTCTTTTTTTTTTTCAATAATAAACGATGGGTGTACTTATGTTTTTCTAAAAAAAATTTAAATTTCATATGGTTTTTAATTTTGGATAAAATTAACGAGTTAAATAAGTAAATAATTGAAAAGCTCATTTTAGAGGAAGATGATGATTTTATCATAAAAAAAGTCGGATTATTTAATTTCTTAAAATTTATTTATAAATTTCATCTATTTTTGGGAATTTATTAATTCTGTCAAATTTTATAAAATGCATTTATTTCAAATAAAATGTAAAGTTATAAATAAAAAATTTATAGCTTCAATTAATATTTTAAAAATAAAATTAAAATGATTTAAATTCTCATTAATAAAAAATAATTAGCTAATATATGAAAGCATTGACATGTATGATCTGTTAATAGACTCAATTGGAGTCCCCTATAAAAACAATGACTTGAGATTTCTTGTGAACTTTTTTTTAAAAAAAAAAATCAAATTAAGGTGTAAATACAAGAAATATATGAATTCCTATCATTTAAATAAGAATCATCACCTGTTTTCGCAATGACAATGCATGGTTGTCGTTGAGAAAAAAGAGTAGAAAAGACAAAAGAAAAAAGAAAATCACCTCTTGGAATTTTAATTAGGGTTAATTGTAATAATCCTCCTCTTAATTTTCCTATGGAGCATATAATTGACTCACAAATCAAAATTTATCTATGCTTGATCATTGGCCAGCGGCTGAATAGTTGCTGCATGAATTAGCTTCGGGAGTTCTGCTCGTTCGTTCTCATCGCTCATAAGGCATATTCCAATCGTCTCTATTCTCAACTGTACCATTTTATTTCACTAACTGAATTGACGAAGTCATGTTAGAATCATCCCAGTGTCAATGCCTCTCAAATTCTTCTTCAGAACGTCTCCCACCTCAAACCCACATTCTTGCCACTTCAAACTCACATTTTCTACCATTCCATACGACTCTGCTCACTTTAATCAAAATCCTAAGCTCCAAACATACACCAGTATCTTGCAGGCCTGCCTGCGGAAATGTAATCAGGTCAAAACCCACCACGTGTTCGATGAAACGACTCAAAGACTATCGCTTTTTTCAAAAAATAGCAGAATTATCCATGCGCAAAGCTTAAAACTTGGGTTTTGTTCAAAAGGGTCTCTAGGAAATGTCATCCTTGACCTTTACGCTAAGTGTGGCAATGTGGATTTTGCTGAGAAGGTGTTTAATAGGCTTGAAAATAAGGAGATATTGGCTTGCAACTCTATGCTGTCAATGTATTCTAAATATGGATTTCTGGATATGGTTGTCAAGTCTTATAGCTCATTGTGGAGTCGTGGGGTGTGGCCTAATGAGTTCACTTTTGCTATTGTTTTATCGGCTTGTGGGAGATTGGAGAGTGTTAAAAGTGGTCGACTAGTTCATTGTAATGTTGTTAAAATGGGCCTTGAGTCGAGTTCTTTTTGTGAGGGTGCTCTTATTGATATGTATGCTAAGTGCAATAGCATGAATGACTGTAGAAGGGTATTTGATGGAGGAGTGGATTTGGATACAGTTTCTTGGACATCAATGATGGCTGGCTATGTTAAAGCTGGTTTGCCTGAGGAAGCATTAAAAGTCTTTGATGAGATGAAGAAAGTTGGCCGCAAACCTGATCAGGTGGCATTTGTTACTGTTATAAATGCATGTGTCGGTCTAGGAAGGCTTGATGATGCATCTGATTTATTCTCCCAGATGCCTAACCCCAATGTTGTGGCATGGAATGTGATGATTTCAGGGCATGCTCAGAGAGGTTACGAGGTGAAAGCTATTGAGATTTTTCATAATATGAGAAAATATGGTGTTAAATCCACAAGATCCACATTAGGAAGTGTACTGAGTGCAATTGCAAGTTTAACTGCCCATGACTTTGGTTTGCTAGTTCATGCAGAGGCAATTAAACAGGGGTTAGACTCTAATGTTTATGTTGGAAGTTCGTTGATTAGTATGTATGCCAAGTGTAAGAAGATTGAAGCTGCAAAAAAAGTTTTTGATGCTTTAGATGAGCGGAATGTAGTCTTGTGGAATGCTATGCTCGGAGGTTATGCACAAACTGGATGTGCCAATGAAGTCTTGGAATTGTTCTTTAATATGAAGAGTTGTGGTTTTCGTCCAGATGAGTTTACCTATACCAGTATTTTGAGTGCATGTGCTTGCTTGGGATATCTGGATGGGGGTCGGCAGTTGCATTCATTAATTATCAAGAATAAATTTGCCTTAAACTTATTTGTTGGAAATGCATTGATTGATATGTATGCTAAATCTGGGGTTCTTGATGATGCAAGGCAACAATTTGAGCTTATGAGGAATAGAGACAATGTTTCCTGGAATGCAATTATTGTTGGATATGTGCAGGAAGAAGATGAGGTTGAGGCATTCCTTATGTTTCAGAAAATGCATTTGCTTAGGATTCTACCAGATGAAGTGTCAATGTCCAGTATATTGAGTGCATGCGCAAATATTAGAGGTCTTGAGCAAGGGAAACAGATACATTGTTTATCTGTCAAAACTGGTCTAGAAACAAGCCTTTATGCTGGAAGCTCCCTTATTGACATGTATGCTAAGTGTGGCGCTGTAAGCTCTGCCCATAAAATTCTTGCATGCATGACTGAGCGGAGCGTGGTCTCCATGAATGCACTTATTGCAGGATATGCTTCTATTAATTTACAAGAGGCAACAATTCTATTTAAAGAGATGCAAGCCAAAGAATTGAATCCATCGGAAATAACTTTTGTCAGCCTTTTAGATGCTTGCATTGGAGCTCAACATTTGAATCTAGGAAGGCAAATCCACTCTCTTATTTTAAAGGGGGGCCTTCAGAATGATGATGAATTCTTGGGTGTCTCACTCTTGGGCATGTATATGAACTCCCTAAGAAAAACAGACGCAAGTATTCTCTTCTCAGAGTTTTCAAATCCGAAAAGCACTATATTGTGGACTGCTATGATTTCAGGACTCACTCAAAATGATTGCAGTGATGAGGCTTTGCAGTTCTACCAAGAGATGCGTAGCTATGGTGCCTTACCTGACCAAGCTGCATTTGTCAGTGTGCTTAGAGCATGTGCTATCTTATCTTCTATGAGAGATGGTACGGAGATTCACTCAGTCATTTTCCGTACTGGTTTTGATTTGGATGAATTAACATGTAGTGCCCTTGTGGACATGTATGCTAAATGTGGGGATGTAAGGAGTTCCATGCAAGTTTTTGAGGAAATGCATAGTAAAAATGATGTCATTTCTTGGAACTCAATGATCGTTGGATTTGCAAAAAATGGCTATGCAGAAGACGCATTAAGAGTCTTTGATGTGATGAAGCAAACACATGTTAGACCTGATGATGTCACATTTCTAGGTGCTCTCACTGCATGTAGTCATGCAGGGAGGGTATCAGAAGGCCGTCGCATATTTGATAGTATGGTTAACTATTATAGGATTCAGCCTAGAGTGGATCATAGTGCCTGCATGGTTGATCTTCTTGGAAGGTGGGGTTTTCTCCAAGAAGCTGAAGAGTTCATCTATAGGCTTAATTTTGAACCTAATGCCATGATTTGGGCTACGATGCTTGGGGCTTGTAGAATACATGGGGATGAAATAAGAGGTCAACGAGCTGCTGAAAAACTCATTGAGCTTGAACCTCAAAATTCTTCACCCTATGTGCTTCTTTCTAACATATATGCTGCATCAGGAAACTGGGATGATGTCAATACCTTAAGGAGGGCAATGAGAGAGAAAGGAGTGAAGAAGTTACCTGGATGTAGTTGGATTGTAGTGGGACAGAAGACAAATATTTTTGTTGCAGGAGACAAGTCTCACTCTAGTTCTGAAAAAATTGATGTAGTTCTAGGAGATCTGACAGCACTTATGAAAGAAGATAGTTATGTTACTGTAATTGATTATTTTGTCCATGACGTATTGTGAAACTTTCCTTTGTCAAATAGTCAGTCCCTTTCTCTGCCGCGTCAGGTAGAGATGAAGTTTAGACTAAGCTTATGCCAAAATAGTGGATGATAAATTGATGGATTAGAGAATGTAGAAGCTGTCACTGAGGCACATCCTGACTGGGAGGCATAGAAATGAACATGTAAGACTCTTTTGAGGTCTAAATCTGCATGAAGTGGCTAGTGAGTTATATAGTGGAGGCTTGGTCAACCAGACGTTGGGTCAAGCTGGTTTCCTGAATGTGTTGCAATGTCTGTTTATTGTCGACATCAATATTTGGAAGAGCCTTTTTTTTTGGTGGGGGGCTTAATGGAGGTTATTCCTTCTCAGTTTTTGAAGAATCACATTTTTAAATTATTTAGATCATAATATTTATCTGGCTGTTTAATTTAACTAAGTTTTGCATTCTATTTAAGAATTTCTTTTGCAGAAGTTGTGTACACTCAGCAGCATTTCTGCAGGCACAGTCTTGAATATGAAGGTTGAGAACTAACAAGCAATATCCATCCTGGTCAAGTGTTTGCCTCACAGTAAATAGTTGAACCTTTTTATCTTTGAAAGATTTGACACTGCTGATCAAAGGTGAAATTTCGATGAAAAAGTTGATGGGCTTTTTAGTAATTTTATTCTTTTGTTTTGGTTGAGAAATCAATGTCCAAACCAATTTACTTAATGGCCCCCATGACTAATTTTTCAGAATTATAGTTTGTACCTAAATGCACCTTTGCGTGTGCTTGTGCGTAATGCCCATTGCAGCCAATTGAAAATGAATCAAACGTCAATCTCTTGTTCTTGTAATATGTTAGGGATAATGTTGTCACTGGATCTATCTTTTTCATGTTTTAATATATTTTTCAGATCCAGTCGAGGTTTTTCATAATTGTTAATTTGGAGAAAATATGAGAATTTATAAATTTGGGTATGATTCACATACATAAACATTAGATTTATATATCTCGTGATTGTTTAAATAAATGAAATATGAAATTCATGGATTTTATAAAATTTATGAAAACTTTTGTTGGATTTTACATTTATTGTGAAATTTTATATTTTATTATTTGGTTGAAAAATAAATTTACAAATTTAAAAATTTTAGAATGAAATTAAGTGATTTACATTTATTCATTAATAAAATTTAATATGAAAATAAACATATTCCTAAAATTTAATTTAAATTTCTATCTCCTGAAACTGGAGCAATCAAGTGTAATCGAAAATAGACGAGCTTGAAGGAGTATGATGATTCATTGGTTAAGGAGAAACTCCATTTGTATGATCTTTGACTTTCTTTTGTTGAACTGACCATATTGGAACACGTGGTAAACATAATATGGTCTTACTCTAGAGTGCGTATCTGATCCAAGCTTTATTAATTCACCGACAGCTTCTTTTTTGGTGTTTGCGTAAAGCCATGAGATAATGTCCAAACCAACCTAACCATTAATGCACATCACTGTTTATGTCTGAACTGACTAAAGTGTCCTTACCTTGCAACTATAATTCCCACTGTTCTGTAAAACAGGTCCCTTTAGCTGTAGCTACCAGAGATTCCACATACCACAAAAGCTTTGGTTTACTGCAATACCCATTTGAGAAGCTGTAAGTTTCTCTTTATTGAGTGCCTGAAAGTGCAAACAATAAATTTTTTTTTCACTTGCTTGAGGCCATGCTTGTTAAAGATTCTCTATTTGCTCATGTGGCATTCAAATCAATTGTTTGACTTACGATTTTAATGAAGTTCTGATCTGGTTGTGCTTAGAAGGAGTATCAGTGTTGATTTGAGTTCTGGAGGTCAATTTTGGTTCTGTTTACTTATTTGGAATTTATCCGTAATAACTAATTAATTGAAGTTGTTTATGTCTATGCATTGTGGACAAAGATGATTGAGACGGTTGGTGGTTTCAATCAAAGTTCATTTGGCCATTTGAGGCCCTTTGGAACAAGGGTTTACAGTTTTGGCAAGAGAATTGTAAAGCACCATTGTAAATTCTGGAGCTTTCCACCATTCAATGGTTTTATTTTAGTTGGTTCGTCGTTGTTATTCCTTTTAGCCATGGCGTTTGCATATTTGTTTCTTTTCCCTAGATTTCAGCCAGTTATTGATGGTTATGAGATTCCTATCTCCAATGGTGCAGTTAATGAATGCAATGTTTTCAAAGGAAGTTGGGTTCAAGATGAAAGTTACCCTCTATATAATGCCTCGGAATGCCCTTTTGCAGAGCGTGGATTTAATTGCTTAGCTAATGGGAGAAGAGATACAGGTTATACAAAATGGAGGTGGAAGCCCAAGAATTGTGATATCCCAAGGTTTAATGTGCATCAAATTCTTGAAAAACTGCGCGGCAACAGGATTGTGTTTGTTGGCGATTCATTGAGTAGAACGCAGTGGGAATCTTTGATATGTATGCTCATGACAGGTGTGGAGGATAAAAAGAGTGTTTATGAAGTCAATGGGAATCAGATCACTAAACAAATTAGATTTTTAGGTGTAAGGTTCAGTTCATTTGATTTGAGAATTGATTTTTACCGATCAGTTTTCCTAGTGCAACCTGGTCCAATGCCTAGGCGAGCTCCTAAGAGGGTTAAATCAACACTTAGACTTGACAAGTTGGATGATATTAGCCATGAGTGGATTGATTCTGATGTCTTAATATTTAATTCAGGGCACTGGTGGACACCAAGTAAATTGTTTGAAATGTAAGTTATCTGCTTTCCTGACTGATTCTGTGCATTTGTTGATCTTGCTTGTAATGGACCTTGGCTGCATTTAATTTGAAGAACTGTGATTGAAACTACCAGTGCCTTATTAATTCTAATAAATAATTTGATACATAGACCTGTCATTAATTTTTTCATTTTCTATTCCGTATTTAGCTTCTCTTCTCATTAGTTCCATTGCATGACAAACCTTACAGTCATTCTCATATCATACAATCTTTTGCAATTTCACCAGTTAAAAGGATGACTTCTTTACATTCCAAAAATTTGGAAAGGTTTTTACAATCATAGCATATTGTTAATTAAGTACATAGATTTCTGTTGCATACTGTACGTGTGTGACTGGTTGAGGAACTAGGAGTTTGCTTGTTAAACTTTGGTACTTATTAAAATAAATAATAAGTATTTTTTTTCTCGACCCAACTAGAACACAATCTGTTTTGAATTCGGTTTGTCTTAGATAAAGCTGGGCGAGGATACAAAGTTATTTACTGCAGCTCATGCTATTATTGCAACTCATGCTCGATTATTTTCATGTCAGTCTAACTATATGAATCTTCTTAATGAATATTGTCCAGTTACGTATTTACTATTTAGTGGCATAAAGTTGGTAATTTTTAGCTGTTTTTCTGTTTGCTGTAAGTCAGTGCACTTGGTCCCATTAAAGTTGATATAGAGGTTGGAGTAAGTAATAGCTATGAGAAGAGAAATAGCTTTAAGATAAGATAGTGGTGGATTGGACCGAATTGCTACTATTTCTACTAGTAAAAGTATCCTTCATAGTTCTTATCCTTTGTGGATGTTGACATGAGATCTCTAAATGAACATAACAAATAACTTGTCATCAAGAACTTGGAAATAACAGTTGTACGTCACTTGCCTATGTTTCTAGAGTTTGATGGCATTCTCTATTAAGACAAATTATCTCCATGTTTTATTCTTTATTATCTTCTATTCAACCAATTTTCATGGACATGATAATATATGCATCTGGAGTACTAGGGAATGGCATGCTTGGTCAATGCTGTAGTCTCGCTAGTGAACTTCCTACATGTTTAAACCTAGAGATTCATTTCCCTCTATCTTTTGCAAATTTCAGTAGGCTTTTGGCAAACTATTGTGCTTCTAACATCTTTTTCAGACAGGGGCTGTTATTTTCAGATTGGTGGTTCACTGAAGCTAGGAATGCCTATCACTGCTGGCTTGAAAACAGCATTAAACACTTGGGCATCCTGGGCTGAGACTGTCATCAATGCAAATAGAACAAGTATATTTTTCCGGACTTTTGAGTCTTCACATTGGAGGTGTGCTATTCACCATTTCTTTTGGCTTCTGTTTGTGTATGTATTCGTCTTTAGTATCATTACTCATAAATCTGATTCGTCTTCAGTTATAATGTTCTTGGTGCTGCTCTGGATAGTTTTCTAGAATGTTGGATGTTGTACCCTTATTCATTAGTCTTGCATGCCTCTTCTTCCTGGTGATAATTTATCACATAGACTATGGTTTTTATTGCAAACTATTTTACTAAAATTTCATTGCAAACTATTTTACTAAAATTTCGGCAGAACCTTGAGAAGATACCAAATGCATATATAATTTCTGCCATTTATGAACTGATATATCAATGAAACTATTATTTTGTTTTTATTTTTATTTTTGAGCATTGGGGAGAAGGGGAAATTGAACTTTGGTTTGTGCCTATGTCATGTATACACTTATCTCTAGACTATGTCTATTTGTGCATGAATTTTTATTGTTAGCAAGAACTGGAGCAATATCTTCCGTGTGGATCAGATATAACTGGGTGCCTGATGTTGATTAAAATGAAAAAATGAATTATTTTTGGTTCATTTGTAAGAACAGTGTTTGAATGCCCTCAGTTAGAATCTGTTCCGTGCCAATGCCTTAAGTGAACCACTTGGAAGACCATTACTGGATATGTTATAGTTAATCCTTAATATGAGGCGAAGAGACCTATGGAGCAATGGCTGAGAGAATTGCCACAGTAGATTGCACCTTTTCTGTACTATAACTTCCAGTTTAAGATGGTCTTGCATGCGAACATGCTACCTTATGGACAATGTTCTGTATGAAAATGCTAATTCATATTGTCATCAAAATATTCTGTCAAATTATTCTTGAATTTTTCATGATGGAGCCAACAAGCTGATACACATATGGGTAAAATCTCATCGTTCTTTATATCTTTTGTTTTGAAGTTAATGACAGAGCATTCTATTTTTTCATAAAAAGGAAGAGAGACTATCTAGTCAAGCAAGGTGGCCTATTGCACCTGATACACTTATCGTGTGTGGAGTAGTCGTAGTTTGAGTGTGACTTGCAATAAGTTTTTTGTGTTATGTTCACTTAGGGCCTTAAGGGTTTGCCTGCTGTCTTTTCTGTTGCTATTGGCCTTCATTTGACATTATTCAGTTACTGGAAGGAATAAATTGTGCCCCTGTTGAATCATTTCTGCCTAAAGCATAATTTTATCTAAAGATTATCAGATTTACTGAGAAGTCTGCAAAAGTTGACTAATAGTATTGGTTATATCTATAACAGTGGCCGGAACCGTCTTTCTTGCAAATTGACAAGGCGCCCTTCGCCAAAAACTGGAGGCAAAGACCGGAGTCCAGTTTCAGACATAATACTCAAGGTTGTGAAGAAAATGACAACTACAGTAACAGTTCTTCATGTAACACCTATGGGGGCATTCCGGAGTGATGCACATGTTGGTAGCTGGAGTGACAATCCATCTGTGCCTGATTGCAGTCACTGGTGTCTGCCTGGAGTACCTGATACGTGGAATGAAATTCTATTGTCGTATTTGCTGTCAAAAAAATGAGTCCTCCATTCCATAATAATGAAGCAGCAAGTTTGCCTCTTGTCTTACATGTCTACCCATCAAGTCCATTCTGATGTAATTTCGAAGGAGCAAGATTTACCAGAAAGAGAAGTTCGAGAAATATTGACCTGATAATACTTCATATATAGTTATTTTAGCTAGAAATGAACATTCTTGAATGCTGTTAAAATTTGCTGCTTAATTGTTGAGGTTGCATTTCTTGATGTTAAAAAAAAGAAAAGGCTTAATTTCCAGGGCTTGAAATATAAAATCTGCAACAATTGAATTGTTATCAGAAATTCTAATTTCATTCCTTTTCTTTATTTTTTGTTTTCAGAAATTCTTTGAAATGGTTTATGAGAATATTTTGTTGAGACAGAAAAGATGTGACATTAATGTGTTTGGATCTGTGTTGTGACATTTGTTTTCACATGTTTTATTTATGTTAGGCATGGCGTAGAGGAAAATGAAATTGATAGCTTGAAGATTTCATACTTCACATAATTTTGTTGATTTTTTCCTTTGTTTAAAGTAAAAGGAAAAGGGAAAACAAAATAACAAACGTAAGAATATTCGTCTTCGATACAAGTTTGTTGCATCACTTCACTTTGTAAAAATTAACAACGTTAATTCAATAAGGTTATGAGTTCAAATATGCGTTTAAAAAAAAAAAAAAAAATCAACAAGAAGAAGAAGAAGAATGCACCCTTTTTGTGAAGCATAAACTATAGATGTAACCAACCTTAGAAATTAAATAATGCAAGTTGTATTCGTATGTATTCCCCCCTTAACATGAAGTCATGAACTATAGAATTAGAAAATCTTACGAAAGAGAAGTGTTTTCCAATGCAAACAACCAAATGTCTAACAAATCTTAGAATGAGAGTCAAGTCACTAAAAACTTGTTTATGAATTTTAACGATAAAAAATAATCCAAACCTCTCACTACAAATAGGCTTTAGCCCAACACCATTATTTACCAATTCACTTCATAAATATCTAAAATACACTTATTTTCTTGAAACTAATATAGTAATGGCCTCCCCAAATAACTTTCCCTTCCCCTATTCCTCTCCTCCACCACCAACCCACCCTTTCCAGCCCCCGCCACGACCTCCTGTACGTCCACCGCCACCACCACCACCACCACCACCACCTCCTCCACCTCATGTACGGCCATCACCACCGCCACCAGCACCATCACCTAGCAACAACAGTACAACAACAATAGTAATTGTGTTTGTTTCATTTGGTGGAGTTTTCTTTCTTGCATTTCTTGCAGCTTGTCTTTGTTGCTTCCTCAAGAAAAAGAAGAAGAAGGAAATAAAAGAAACTGAACTTATCCATGTAGATGAACACAAAAAAATTAAGGAAGCCATTGTAGAAGGTCCTCATGGACCTCAAGCTATAGTGCTAGAGATTGAAGATGATGTGCATGTCGATGAAGTTATCAAGAAGGAAGAAAAGGTGGGTCAAGTTAAAGGTAGCAAGTCCTTGGAGATGGATGCACCCTCTACTTCTGCTTCTTATCATCGCCAACTTGAACGCAAGGCCTAATTATCTATACTTAAATTATTTATTATTCAATTATTAATTTAATTACAATGTCTATGATAAATGTGCCCTTTTGAAAATGTCGAATATGAATTGAAATAAAATTTATGTCAAACTGTGTTATACGTTTAACTATATATAAATTTCCATGATAACAATAATAATAATGAATATTGATAATAATTAAAAAAACTAATAGAAAATCAAATCAAATCAAACCGACTCATTTCAATCAGATTTGGATAATTATTTTAGAAATTTGGTGACAAATCAATTTAGATATAAAAAACTGTTTGATTTTGAATTTTGGTTCAATTATTATATATAATTAACCAAATTTAGTTTAAGTTCATAATAGCTAATTTGATTTGAAATAATCAAATCAAAATGGTTCAGTTCGGTAGGAATACTACTGAGTTCCAAATTAGTACCATCAAAATATATTCAAAAGACTGAAACTGAGTTAATTATTCTTATTTAATTCAGGTAACTGAATACTTGTTCTAAGTAGAAAAGATTCGATTCCTTTAAATAAAAAGTCCAGTGTTTCATTCCGTGGATGAAAAAATTCTCTCCCGAATTTAACTCACAATGAGCAGAAGTAGTCCAATCTAGTAAGCTGAGGACACGTATGATCTACAGTCTAACACAAATACGCATAATAGTATAATTTTAAATATTAACCAGCTTAAATTCATCAGTTGTAGCCATGACCAGCCTCCTCCTTTGGATATGATTTCCTGTACTACCATTGATTTCAGTAACCAAAATTTATTGATTTCTAAAATCTAATCAATAGAATTAATTAAAGGAGAACACACACATAAATATGTACAAGACTTCAATATATTATCATCATCTTCATCTTTCAGTTGTTTTCATTCAAAGCTGTTGTTTCTTTCTTCCATTTTTCTTCATCTAATCATCAAATTTCTTCGATCTCATTACTGGATCAATAAATGAAAGCAGGAGAAAAGAACCATTCCTTTCAAGCTTTGGAAAAATTGACAAACAGCTAAACACCTTATTATTTCTGATCTAATGTCAAGATCTAGACAGGAGGAGTCAGCGCCAAATACAATGAACTACAACATCAAGTGTATAAATTTTATTCAAACGCCAAAAATGAATCTGGTCACGACCAGAACTCTTTGATGACCAATTAAGTAATATCGACAAGGAACAAACTTCATTTTTGGAAAAACTGAAGAACTAAAGGAAGCATTACTCAAATTAATGGTAGTACAAGAAACCATTCCCAAAGGAGGGTGCTGGTCATGGCTACGAGAGTACGAGGACAGTGAGATTGTTTGAAAATATTTTTTTGGAAACAAACCAAGCCTATAATTTCTTATTAAGATATATCAATCAGGTGGTGGTCTGATTGATCTTCTTATTTATATGAGGAGTGAGAGAAGGCTACTCATAAAAACATCTAATACAAAGCTTCTACAATAGGGCGTTAATTTAAAATTTTAATTAGTTTAAAACTTCTCAATAAAAGATCTTATTAAATTTTTTATTCTTATTAAATTTATAATTATTTATGCATACTATTAAAATATTTTTTAATAAATTTTATTTTATTTTTAACCAATAATATTTAGATTTAAATAGAGAACTAATCTAACCAATCAAATCAAAATTAACTTGATTTTTTTAACCAAAAGAAGTTAATATTTTAAAATACTTTTATTAATTTATAAGTTTAGTAAAGTTATTTTTAGGAATCCTAATATTCTCTCATTCTCACTTATATATATATATATAAGTAGTTGTAGCCTTATGCTTCTTGCACGTGTGTTCATAAATTATTTGAAAAATTATTATTATTACCGAAAATAAAAGAATAAGTATAATTAAATCCTATCTTTTACTTGGAAAATAGTTGATTATTTGAGATTAAAAAAAACATAAACATAAATATTTAAAAATAATTACACATATATATATGATAAAAAAAATAAAACAATGTGAATGCTATAAGAACAATGATTAAAGATTGAAAATAGCAGAACAGACTCTTAACTTGTGTACAACAGTTGTGTGCCTTGTTGCTTTTCTAGAGTTATTTAAATACCCTCAATTGTTATACTTGTGGAATCAACTTTGTCCTTTCTTTTTATTTTTTATTTTTTTTTTCAAATTTCGATGCTACAGCTACTTGCAGAAAATACGAGCGGAGGAGCTTAATTCCTAAACAAGTAAATCTGAGTTCAATCCAAGGCCTTATAAGTTTATATATAAAAAGAAAATTCACTTGGAAAAGATACCCGCAAACTTTAGAAAAAATCAAATATTGAACCGAACCAAATTATTTTCGGTCTTTGATTTGGTTATTCAGTTTTGGTTTAAAATCTTCAATAATATCAGCTTCTAGTCAGATTAGTTATTTCAGAATTTTTATTTTCTGAGTAAAATTGAACTATGTTACTGAGCGTTTAATTTAGTTTGATTTTTCTAATTTATTTATGTTTGACAAAGAGAATCTATTTTTGATTTTCGGTTTTCGCTATTCCTACCTGAATCAGTGTCTTGTTACATAAATGTTTTTAGACATTTAAACCAAATCGTTACCAAATATTAATACTAATAGATACAGAAACAAAGATAAATAATAGTAGTTACAGCAATGTCTTGAATAAATGTATTGTAAAACTTAAACCTAAAGTCATTATTTTTGGTCCACCTAATTTTTCACTAATTCTATAGATTCTGCTATGTAAATTCAGTTATTATAGGGATACTTGTTATTAAAAATTATGAAAAACAAAATCTTTGAAATATAAATGTTTATGAGCTAAAAGTTGGTCTTGGTTTTAGTTTCAGAAAACAAAAAAAAAAAAAAATGTTGGACTTGGGTTTAGTTGATCAAATTAGTAAATAAAAATTTCGATATTACCAATGAAATCTTTCTTTTCAAAACCCACAGGTTTTCCTTTCCTTTACACACAAAACCACTGCACCCATTGTTTTTTAATTTCTATATTATCATCACCATTTTCGTGTATATATATATATATAGAACGTGCGCTCTAATGCTTCTGCTATAACAGTTTCACTCGACAATAAGCACTCAAGTGTTAAAATGCTAGCCGCCCACTACCTCAATACATGGATACCACACACCCACCACCACCGTCTCACCGTCAAAAGCAGCCGTCTACCATCTATCACCGCCGTGGCTGCTCCACCGCCACCTCTATTGAAGCACCAAAAGACCCATTCAATGCCGCCTGAAAAGATTGAAATATTTAAATCTTTAGAAACTTGGGCCACAGACAATGTGCTTCCACTTCTTAAACCAGTAGAAAATTGCTGGCAACCACAAAACTGGCTGCCTGACCCCACAGTACCATTTGATGAATTCACTGATCAAGTGCGGGCCCTACGTGATCGGACGGCTGAACTTCCTGATGATTACTTTGTAGTGCTGGTGGGTGATATGATCACTGAGGATGCATTGCCTACATATCAGACCATGATTAATACGCTAGACGGCGTTAGAGACGAGACTGGAGCAAGCCGAAACCCATGGGCATTGTGGACTCGGGCCTGGACTGCTGAGGAGAACCGACACGGTGATTTGCTGAGGACTTACTTGTACTTGTCGGGTCGGGTTGATATGTTGATGATTGAGCGGACCGTGCAGTATTTGATTGGAGCTGGCATGGTAATTTTTCTATTAATAATCTCTTATGCAAAAAATAAATTATTCTTTAGTTACTACATAATAACCATGTCTAGATATTTAAATTTGCTTTTTCATTAATTGATTCAATTTGGTTTATAATTTTAAATATTTTAAATATTTTTAATTTTCAGTTTAGTATATAAAGTAAGTTTTAACTTCTTGTTTGAAATAAATGAATTACCATAAAATTTTGTGAAATTTATTTTACAAATTCAAATTTTTGTATTTGGTATAAATTTAAATTTATGAATTTGAATACAATTAACTAAATTTTATAAAAAAAACGTGAAATTTTTGATGAATTTCGTAAATTTTAAACCATGTTTATATTTGTAGCCTCTATAATTATTATGTCAGTAGTTTTTTAAAAAATAAATGTAAATAATTTTCAAAAATAAATATAAATAATTTTAAATTTTAAATGTATTTAGTTACTAATGAATTTTATTTAAAATTATTTTTAAATGGCATTTATTTAGAGTTATTCTAAAAATTTAGCTGAATTGAATGAGTTGGGTTTTGAACATAATTGGATTTAGCTTGATTCAGAACATTTATTTTAAAATTTAATTAAACATTTATATGTTCCATTCAATAGAAAACATTATTAAAAAAATATTTAATATTTAGGACCCAGGATCAGAAAACAATCCGTACTTGGGCTTTGTTTACACGTCATTTCAAGAGAGAGCCACATTTGTATCACACGGCAATACGGCGCGTTTAGCTAAGGACAGAGGTGATCCAGTACTGGCGCGTATATGCGGTACCATAGCAGCGGACGAGAAGCGTCACGAAAACGCGTACTCTAAGATCGTCGAAAAGCTTCTTGAGGTAGACCCCACAGGAGCAGTGGTAGCGATTGGAGATATGATGCGGAAGAAAATCACGATGCCGGCCCACTTGATGTACGATGGGCAGGACCCGCATTTGTTTGATCATTTCTCGGCCGTGGCTCAGCGGCTTGGAGTATATACGGCTGGTGATTATGCTGATATTATGGAGTTTTTGATCGGACGGTGGAGATTGGAGAAGCTGGAAGGATTGACGGATGAGGGTAGACGTGCACAGGATTTTGTGTGCGGATTAGCACCTAGGATTAGGAAGTTGCAGGAGCGAGCTGAAGAGAAGGCCAAGAAGTTAGGCCCGCAAGGAGTGAAATTTAGCTGGATTTTCAATAGGGAGGTTGCCTTGTAAAATTAGCGAGTCTTGCTTTCTTTTCTTTTCTTTTTTTTTTTTTAAATATGTTTTCTTTTTCTTTTTTTAGTTGAAAAATATTCCTAAATTAAATTTTTATTAGCCTTTTTCTGATGTTCTCGGAAAGCAAATTCGTTATTATGTTTATATGAAGCAAGCAATGTATAAAAAAAAAAAAAATGGTAATTGATTAGTAGTTTAGAGACTGTTTGGTATTGTTATGTTTTTTATTTTCAATTTTAGTTTTCCTCATTTTATATTGAACATTTAATATTTCAAAATAGGTTAATAGATTTTTTTTTTTTTCATTTGAGAATTTCCATTTTTAATCTTCTATTCTCCTTAAGAAAAAGATGGTTTTTCTTCTTTTTCTTTTTCTTTCTTTTTTTTTTTTTAAGAAGAAAAGGTGGATACAGTATAAGGAAAATTTGCTAAATTAAAAAAAAAAAATAAAAAAGACTGAATACATTATTTTCTCAATCTTATAATTTTACTACAGTGAACATGTAAATTTTGCTAATATTTTTTATACTTGCTAGTTACATGGAAGAAAGATAACACACATGATGATGTGTCAAAGACAAAGTAAAATTTTAAAAGTGATTTGCGACGTCAGTTCTCATTTGCCACCTTGATTATCATTCACCACGTAAGTTTCTCTATAATTGCTTCTTCTTCTCTCATCCACTCACGCAGCAATTGTCATTTCACTTTCAGCCATGCCCATCCCATGTTCTGCATCTTCAATTAATTTTTATAGTTTTCGTATTAAAAACAACAGCAATTTCCATAATTATTTACTAAAAAGCTATAAATAAAAAACCTAAGCCATAATAATTCACTGAGCATCCTTTAATGGTACAAACGAACTTAGATATTTATATAATTACCCTAAGTTTGCTTTAAGTAATAAACATATAGGTATATACAAAACATTTAAAAAATATTTATGATTATGTATTTATTATATGTAAGGAAAATGTTATTATGTCTAGTTAACGTTACAGTTAGGGAGAAAATATAATGAAATGATCGAATTGAATTGTTATAAGGTTACTTGGCTAGCGGAAAAACAATTTTTTCTATGTTTTTGCAAGCAGTATGATTAATATATTCTCAAAAAAAAAAAAAAAAAAATGTTTTGCAAGCAGTATGATTTATATATTCTCAAAAAAAAAAAAAAAAATAGGCAATATGATAATATAAAAAAAAAAAAAAAAAAAAATAGCAATATGATTAATATATAATTTGATGAGACTTTTATATATTATTACACTTTGAATTTGAATTTTGGTATTGAGTGAATAATACAAAATAATGCTAAAATGGTAATCAAACTAAAAGTTTAATAATCCAAAAGAGGTTTAGTTTTCTTTATCAATTTGGGTTGGATTATATGTCTAGAAATTTATACTATTCTTTACAAGTTATTTAATCTAGGTTGTTTTCGACAACAACTTTCTAAATAGCTTTTAATTAAAACGTTAAACGCTATTTAAAAAGTTGTTTGGTACTATAATATTCAAACTAACTTTTAAAAATTATAGCGTTTTGTAAGAGTTAACTCATGTAATGTTTAGCTTTTATCGTTTCATGAAAAACTACTCAAACAACTAATAGTTAAACTCTACTAAAATAATTAACAGGTACTAAAATAATTAATTTTACCGAACAGATTCTTAGTGGTTGCAATAAGTTTTCGATAGCTAGCAGTTGAATCACCACATAATAACAAATATCTAAGGGCCAAACTTTAAGATATTGCTCTAAATACTAAATTTATTAAACAACACTAATTAGGATATTAGAGTCTACATTCTAAAGATGATTTCTAATCCCTCACCCAAAAGAACCATTTTCTCTGTGTATAAGGTTATTTAAAGAATATCAAAAAAGAAAAAAAAAATCAACATGTAGAGTAATGAATTAAAAATTTGTAATTACATTCAATCATACTGTATGAAACAAAAAATTTGTAATTACACTCGATTATATTCTATCAAACAAAATTTAGAAGAAGAGAAGTGAAGAGCAAAGAGCAAAACGAAATGAAGAATAGTTGATAGCCTCCAAGTCTAAAATGTTGTCGTTTTAGGTTAGAATTGATAGGAGGGGGTTGTTCAATGGAATTCCTAATGAATCCTGAGGAAGGTCACAATTGCTATTAAAAACTAAATTGTGTATTAATCGGAAAAATTAAAAGAATGGATTACAATTGTTAAAGCAATGAAGTTCAGAATTTATTTGACAATTAGACCTTAAGCTAAATAAAAAGTTTAAAATGTAAAAATAGCTAAAAATCAACGAAATCGACTCAATTTAATTTAATATCTATACGTTATTCAAATTGATTCGATTTTCATTTTAAAAAATTTTGATTTGTTCAATTTATTCTAGTTCACATCAAACTAACTAAACCGAAAGAGACCTCTATCTTAATTATATATACTTGATTGATTGAAGCTCATAATGTATGGAATCGGATTATACATATATATACATATAGAAAAAGCTTTATACCTTATTTTATTTATTTTTATAGATGGAGGTGAAGGGGATGGTTCTGTAGGGAAATTAAAGCGTATTAATATCTGTATGACCAACTTGATGCATAAATATCATTGATGGTGACAAGTCAATTGTAATCATACTATATAGTTGACTTTTCACCAAAACAACTCTTCTCTACAACCAAACCATCATTAAATTAAGATACAATTATATATGGTGAGACTTTTTTTATTATTTTTTTTTCTCGGATATAAGTGGAAATACCTTCGTTTTAATAAAAGTTTTATTTGAGATTTACCTTTTTTTTTTCTCTGATTTTTTTTTCTCGAATATAGTTAAAAATACATTCGTTTTAATAAAAATTTTATTTTAACACCGTTAAAGTTTATGGTTGAATAAACCTTAGTGTCACTAAAAATAATTGTATAAGATTTTTATGTGGATAAATAAAACTTTAAGAGTTTAATAACTAAAAGTTACAAACTTGAAATCGTTCTGGACGTTTTTTGATTTTAAAATATTAGATTTGACGTCGTAAAATTTTATGGTTAATTACGTCGTTCACTGAAAATAATAGTACAAGAATTTTATATGGACAAATAAAATTTTACGGGTTCAATAGCTAAAAGTTGTAAAGTTGAGGGGCTTTTGGATGTGTTTAGTTTGTTTTTTTTTTTTTTTTTTCCCTTTACATTAAATACCTTTTACGGGTTCAATAGCTTAAAAGTTGTAAAGTTTGAGGGGCTTTTTGGATGTTTCTTAGTTTGTTTTCTTTTTTTTTTTCTTCCCTTTTTTTTTTTTTTTTTTTTCCCTTTACATACACACTACAAGAAAAAAACCTGAATAGAAACGGAAAATTCCGTTTCTAAATAGTTAAAGTTGTTGCTAAATTGATTTACAGACGGATCATAAACGGAAATTATCCTTCACAACTTGGGTCGTTACTAAAGAGGTTTATAAACAGATATATGCAATCCAGTAAATCGTTTCCAAATCGTGACGTCTTCGATACGAATTTCATGTCCAATTTGTTTCTATTTTGTTGCTAAATCCGTTTATAATCCGTCTCTATCCGTATCTAATTTCCATATCTATAATGGTATTCGGACGTGTTTTGTTGCTAATCCGTTTCTAAATCCTTTGATGCGTTTAGATAGTTTGTTCCTAGATCTATTTTTAATTTTATATTTATTTTTTTGAAACTAACTCAAAATAAAAAAAAAAACACTAAATGTAAAATTTGCAAAATTTTTTTAATATATATATGTCCATACTATATATAAATATGAGAATAGGGAGGGATAATGAAATTTTTTATAGCGCCCTTAATGCAATTTAGATATCATAAAATAACGTTAGTTATATTCAATTAGAAAATTACATTTTATTAGTTGATTGAATATAATTTATAATAATTATTTTTTGAATAAATACATATAGATAATTGAGCATTTCAAAATTTTAAATTTATTATTTTTAAATTTATTTTGTAATAAAAATATATATGATAACAAGACATTTAATATTTAATATTTTATTTTTAAATATTTGACTTTTTTTTATTATATTTTTTAATATTTTATTTACAAGAGAGATAAAAAAAATTTTATTAATATTTTTTTATATCTTTATGATTTGATTGCATATATATTTTTTTAAAAATTTTGAAATAGAATTTACATAATATTTTATTTAGGAGAAAAAAAAAAGAAAAAATTGTATTCTTTTTATTAATATTTAATATTTTTTATTAGATTTGTATAATTTGATTGGATATACTTTTTTAAAAATAAATTTTCAAATAGAATATACATAAAATGTTATTTAGGAGACAGATAAAAAAGAAAAAGTATATTCTTTTAATTAATATTTCTCTTTATGTTTGTATGATTTGATTGACTATATATTTTTTTAAAAATAAATTTTCAAATAGATTATATGTAATTAAGCCTTTTAAATTTTATTTTTAAATAAAATAACCACACGTGTGTGCGAGATGGTGATAAGTGTAAATTTTATAGTGTTTTTAATATAGTTTTTGTTAGAATTTTAGTAAGTTTTTATTACCTTAATTGATTTTTAATCACTTTTAGTATAATTTCTTTAGTAAGTTTTTATTTACCTTAATTGATTTTTAAATCACTTTTAGCTATTTTAATGTGTTTCAAAAGCTTCCTTTGATATTTATCCGCTTGATCTAAGAAGAGAATTTGTAGGAATTTGGCCAAAGAAAAGAAACCTTAGAATACAGGCAACTCAGCTTCTAGCCACGCCCTAGGGCCGGCTAGAAGGCACAAACCGTGCTAGAAGCCAAAGAAACCTGCTAGAAGCCAAAGAAACCAAAGAAGAGACAGAAGAGAGCACGGCCAGGGTGTGTCAAAAGGCACAGCCGTGCTACAATGAGGCCAGGGCGTGTCAAGCATAGCACGCCCATGACAGCTCTAGGCAGACTTCCAGAGCAAAGCACGCCCTGCCTGTGCTTTATAGCACGCCTGTGCCTCAGTGTTTCACCAGCCCGTGCTACCTAGCACACCCCGTGCTTAACTAACCAGACTTCCAGACTAAAGCACACCTAGCCCGTGCCATGAAGCACGCCTGTGCTGCGCAGGCGGAACCAGCGTGAATTTAATACGCAAATCAAGCTGTTCTCACATGATCAAGCTGTTCTCACATTGGCGACTTCAGGGAGTTTCCTAAAACACTAAGGCATTAAGGACCCTGGACCTATTCTAGGAGAAAGGAGTTCCCTAATCAAGAAGAAATCAGAGCCTAAACAGTCATGATCTCCTCATAAAAGGATTTTGCACCTTAAATAAGGATTCTATTTCCATAAAAGGAGTCAGACTTGCACTTTCAGGGACCTCGTATATAAAGAAAGAGTGAAACTTCTGATTTGTCATTAGCAAGGGATCTTCGTTTTTTATTTGCAATTCTTCACATAATTCTCTCTCTCAAAAAAGACTTCAGCATCTAATTAATTGTGCCAAGATTCAAGGAGCCATTCATGACCATAGTTGTGTATTACAGTTTTTATTATAAACTCTTCATCTTGGTTCTTTCTTTTAACTATTGTCTTATACTCTTGATGATTTCAAGAAATGAGTGAGTTTAATTTCAACTTACTATGCTCTAGCTCTAAATTCTTTATACTAGGGATTTGATTGTAATTTAATTCGATTCCAGCTTATTACTATTAGATTTATTTTTCTTTTCCTTCTTATAACTTTATTATTGTGCTAGGCCTCCAGCAGAAAATTTCCTCTGGATTGATTTTAATTTCACCATAATCACGCACTTCGGGAGAAGGGTTATTCTGATATGAAAAAGGTAATAATTTACTCTTGAACTCGAATAAATAACTTGATGTGGAAAACTTATATGTTTGACTCAATGGGTGTTTTTCATAAGTTAATAAAGTTAATAAATTATTAAGTTGTGAATTCACAAAACAACCATAAAACCTAATGATCTGATCTATGTTTAATTTCACTATTAAGATAGGTAATTAAATTGGACTAGAATAGCTAACAATAAATCGGGAGAGCTTGTTAGCTACCTTAGGGTTGTTTCTCCTACTTGAACAATTAAACTTGATTAATGAACTAATAGAATAAGCTAGATAGAATTGAATGAAATCAAATTCCCTAGTATCTTAATCCTTTGATTTCTTTTCACCTGAATTTTGTGTTTGATCTCTTTTGTTTTTACTTTAAATTTTATTTACTTTTAAATTTTATTTACCTTACAACAAATCTCTCTTATCGTCGTCTAAATAATAATAGGTTAACATAATTTTGGTAATTGATAAACAATCCCCAGCAACGGCGCCAAAAACTTGACAGCGTTTTCGCAAGTGTACGAAATCGCAACAAGTAGTATAGAGTAAGAGAGTATCGTATCCAACAAGTAGTATAGAGTAAGAGAGTATCGTATCCACAGGGATTGTTTATCAATTAACAAAATTATGTTAACCTATTATTATTTAGGCACTCTTTTTATTTTTATTTAATTTTCTTCTAAGAATTATTCCAGGTGTTTTATGCAAAGATGATCGAGGAGGACTGAACCTCTAATCTTTGATCCGGAAATTGAACGAACTTGTCGTAGGCACAACGCTGCAAGAAAAACACGGGAAATAAAACTCGAAATAACAAGAAGCAGCCATGGCAACGAAACTGCAACGGAAAAACATAATGAGAACATAGTCGGGCCACCACCTTACAACATCCGGGTCTACCTTAAGTGACTATACAACACCTAATCTGAATCGGGGACAACTCAAGTATTACTAGACCTAGGGTAGAAGCTAATAATTTTGAGAATTAAAGAGATTAAACCCGCAATTATCCAAATGCTTTCTACCTCGATCCAATATGGGGGTTTACCTAGTGAAGATCCTAATGCTCACATCACCAATTTTCTGAAAATTTGTGACACCTTCAAACAAAATGGTGTTTCTGAAGATGCCATCAAATTAAGACTTTTCCCATTCACTCTTAGGGATAAAGCTAAATCATGGTTACAATCGTGTCCTGCTGGAAGTTTTACAACATGGGATGAATTAGCTCAAAAATTTCTAGCTAAATTTTTTCCATCCTTAAAAACCACCAAGTTGCACAATGAGATAATGACATTTGCTCATCATGATCAAGAGAGCTTAGCTTGTATGAAGCTTGGGAAAAAGATGTTCACCCCAATAATATTAATTAAATATTTTCTACCCACCTAAATCATGCAAACATGCTCCAAAAATAGTAAATAAAATATTAAATAAGCATAGTAATTTTTTCGGACTGAAATAATACCAAGTCCAGGACCGATGGTACTTTTCACAGACCGGTAAATCACTATTACCGACACTAAAAGAAAAATCAGTCTGTTACAAATAGCCATTACCAAAACAATTCCAAAAGAAAAAGAACCACATGAGTCTATGAAATTGACGCCATTACAGCACTTAATGCCAAGGTGGACAATATGGTAAGGAAGTTGGACATGTTAACTATTAATCCTGTGAATTCTATTATGCAAGTTTGTCTCGGTAAATTCTATTGTGCAAGCTTGTGACAGGTGTAATGGATAGCATAGGATTGGAGAATGCATGTTAGATTCTTTAAATCCACAAACTTTGGAACATGTCAACTATGTGATGAATCAAGGAAGGAAGAACTACTCGTATTCTAACTCTTATGATAACAGGTTAAGGAATCATCCTAATCTCTCTTACGGGAATCCAAACAACACCTTGAATGCACCACCGGGTTTTTCCTCTCAAGAAAAAAAAGACTCATAATGGTATTCTCGCTGCTCTCTCCAAATCACACATGGACTTCATGAATGAAACTTGAGAAAACCACAAAATCCAATAAGCTGCAATAAGGAACTTGGAAATTCAATTCGGACAGTTTGCAAACATGATGGCTTCCCGACCTGAAGGTATGTTACCTAGTAATACTGAAAAAAATCCTAAGGAGCAGGTATAAGCTATTACTTTAAGGAGTGGCAAATAGTTGGAGGATCCACCCAAAAAGGAGGAAGAGAATAAAGAGCAGAAAAAGATACCTATCATTGACCTAAAAGAGAAAGAGGAAGTAAAAACTTATGTTTCACCTGTCCCCTTCCCACAAAGGTTAAAGAAAACACAAGATGAGAAGAGCTTCCTAAAATTTCTTGATGTCTTCAAAAAGCTTCAAATCAACATACCAAAAAGCTTCAAATCAACATTCCTTTTGCTGAAGCTCTTGCTCAAATCCTAGCTATGCTAAAATTCCTTAAAAGATATTTTTGGAGCCAAGAAACGAAAAATTGAAGATGATCAGGGGAACCGGTAATTGTTAAACCGAGGAGTTGCAGTTGCAATTATCCAAAACAAACTGCCTCCAAAGTTAAAAGATCCAGGAGTTTTTCTATCCCTTGTAACATTGGTAATCTTGGACTTTGAAAAAAGCTTTGGCAGATTTTAGATGGTTGCTTAGCATTACCTTATGTCCTATGAAGTTTTTAAGATGCTAGATATGGGAGAGCTCAAACCAAAAGGATGTCTTTGGCAATTAGGAGAGACTCGGTCAATTAAATATCCTAGTCAATTAAATATCCTAGAGGGATTGTAGAAGACGTGCTTGTAAAGGTAGGTATATTCATCTTTCCTGTTGATTTTGTTATCCTTGACATCGATGAAGACAGGGAAGGATCTCTAATCCTGGGACGACCTTTTCTTGCAACTGCAAGGGCATTAATAGATGTCTATGAAGGTAAGTTGACTCTAAGAGTTGGACAGGAAGAAATTGTGTTTGATGTACTTAAATCTTGTAAGCTTCCTATGGATCATGGAGACTGTTTTAGAATTGATGTTGTTGATGAATGTGTGAAGACCACTTTGCATGTTGAAAATAACATTAATGAATCAAGCATCCATCCTGAATGGAAAAGAAAAGGAACCACCTAAGCATGAACTGAAACAACTTTCACCTCATTTAAAACATGCATTCTTAGGTGAACACCATTCTTTTCCTGTTATTATTTCTTCTCACTTAACTTAACGCTTGATCAAGAAGAAAGGTTGTTGCAGGTTCTTCGAAAGCATAAGAAAGCACTAGGGTGGTCAATTTCAGATCTATAGGGGATAAGGCCGAGTGTATGCATGCATAAGATCCTGATGGAAGAAGACTACAAACCTTCAATCGAACATCAAAGGCGATTGAATCCAAATATGAAGGAGGTCGTCAAGGGTGAAATTATAAAACTTCTGGATGCCGGCATTATTTATCCAATTTTCGATAGTAGTTGGGTGAGTCTTGTCCAAGTTGTTCCAAAGAAGGGAGGTATGACTGTCATCTCTAATGAAAACAATGAATTAATTCCCACTATAACAGTCACAAGTTGGCGTGTGTGTGTGTGCATAGATTATCGAAAATTGAACAAAGCAACACGTAAGGACCATTTCCCTTTACCTTTTATTGATCAAATGCTTGAAAGACTTGCAGCTTATCCATTCTATTGTTTCTTAGATGGTTATTCAGGATATTTTCAAATACCTATAGCCCCTGAAGATCAAGAGAAAACTACTTTCACTTGTCCTTATTGCACTTTTGCCTATAGGAGAATGCCTTTTGGATTATGCAATGCCCCTGCAACCTTCCAAAGATGCATGATGTCCACCTTTTCTGATATGGTAGAAAAATTTATTGAAATATTCATGGATGACTTTTCTGTATTTGGTTCTTCTTTCGATGCATGTCTTCATAATTTATCCTTAGCTTAGTAATGCAATGATGCGAGGACACTAACCTTGTTTTGAATTGGGAAAAGTGTCACTTTATGGTTAGTATTGTCTTAGGGCATAAAATCTCTCAAAAAGGAATTGAAGTAGACAAGGCAAAAATTGAGGTAATTGAAAAACTACCTCCTCCACTACCTTCCTCCTAACACAAGTTGAAGGTATAAGAAGTTTCTTGGGCATGTAGGATTTTTACAGGAGAATCATAAGGGATTTCTCAAAAATCCTAACCTCTTGCAATCTACTAAGTTAAAGATGTTCCTTTGAATTTTGGACCAAGATTGTTTAGATGCTTTTAAACAGGTTAAAAGAAGGAAGTTAAATCTCAGCCCTGATCATCACTGCACAGATTGGACTTTACCCTTTGAACTCATTGGATGCTAAGTGACATGCTGTAGGAGCTTTTCTTGGACAAAGAAAAGACAAAAGTGCATGTTAATTATTTATGCCAAGTCGCACATGTGAAATGATGCGCAATTAAACTATGGCAACTCGGAAAAAAAGCAATTGCTAGCTAATTGTTTTTGCTTTGACAAATTTTAGGGATATCTAATTGGAGCTAAAACCAATAGTCCCCCTACACAGATCACTCTCCTCCCGCCATCCATACTTGCTGTGAAAGAAAAGACGCAAAGCCGAGACTCATTCGTTGGGTACTTCTATTGCAAGAGTTTTTGACCTAGAAAATTCGGCCGACAAAAAGGGGACCGAACTCTCATTGCTGACCAATGCTTTCCCAGGACTTGATTGAGGGAAAAGAAGACACAATCGAGCTACAAATCAATGAAAGAATTCCTCATGAGCAACTTCCTTCTAGTAGCAAATGCTCAAACCCCCGCTGGTACGGCTGACATAGTTTAATTATCTTGTTTTGCAAAATTCCTCCTCCCATTTTTCTTTACCAACAAAGAATTTTTTTCATGATATCAAATATTACTATTGGAGGAGCCATTTTTTGTTCAAGTTTTGGCAGTGACCAGCTCTTCAGGAGAATGTATAAACCGGAAAACTGAAATAGAAAGTGTCCTTAAAATTCCTGCATTCAATGGAATGTGGAGGTCACTTTGGAGCAATGCAAAAAGCTTGCGCGTATACTAGAGCGGTTTTTGTATTGGCCCTAATCTTCTTTAAAGATGCTTATAACTATGTTCGGTTCTATGTGATCGTTGTCAAGGTTAGGTAACATTTCGAAGAGGATATGAGATGCCCCTAAATTAGCCATCCTTGGAAGTCGAAAATCTTCGACGTATGGGGGCTGGAAACTTCATGGGAACCTTTCCGCCATCGTACTCACAATCAATACATTCTAGTAGCGTGGTTATGTGTCAAATGGGCAGAGGCCTGTTGCTCTTTCCAAATACGATGCCCAAAAAGTGTGAATGAAGCTTCATAAAGAAAACATTTTTTACAAGGCATTGGTACTCCAAGAGCAATAATACGGACGGAGGTAAGCATTTTTGCAACAAATATTTAGATTCCCTTCTTGCAAAATATGGCGTCACTCATCGTGTAGGTACTCCATATCATCCTCAAACAAGTGGTCAAGTAGAAGTCACTAATAGGGAAATCAAGAAGATTCTAGGGACCACTGTTGGACAATCTAGGAAGGACTGGTCCAAGAAACTCGATGATGCTCTATGGGCCTATAGAACCGCATTCAAAACACCAATCGGTATGTCTCTATATCGCATGGTCTATGGTAAGGCTTGTCATCTTCCTATTGAGTTAGAGCACAAAGCATTTTGGGCAATTCAATTTCTTAACTTTAACACAAAGGAAGTTGGTCAAAAACGGTTGCTTAAGTGGGACAAAAACGCTTGTTACAGCTAAACATGATGGATGAATTGCGCCTCCATGCTTATGAAAGTGCTAAAATTTACAAAGATCGTACTAAATAATGGCACGATAAGCGCATTATCATGAGGGATCTAAAGGTAGGCCAGCAGGTGTTGCTCTATAACTCTGGGCTCCGGTTATTCCCTGGTAAGTTGCGCTCTAGATGGTCTGGACCATTCACAATCAAGGAAATCTTTCCTCATGGAGCGGTTGAAATAGTGGATGGTAAGTCAAATCGAAGTTTCAAGGTATCGAAGTTTCCAAAAGGTAAATGCTCACGTTTTGAAGAAGCTTCATAATGGAAACATTTTGAAACCCACAAGAGTACAATTGGTCTGCTTTAGCCTAAACTAAGATAAGTGTGGCGTCGAACTTAACACATTAAACAAAAGTGTTCTTATGGGAGCACCCATCTATTTTTTTTCTTTGCTTAAATTGCATTTATTTATTTTTATTTCCTATTTTATTCGTCAAATCCCCAGATTTTCTCCATAAGTGTGCTTTTGTTTTAGTTAGAGTTTTTGTAGGAAAAATGGAAATCCAGAACAGAGCACGCCCTAGCCGTGCTGGGTGGCATGCCCGTGCCATGAGGAGAGAAGCCAGCACGCTCTGGCGTGCCCCGAAGCACGCCCGTGCCATAGAAAAGGGACAAATACCCTTGAAGGTCAGAGAAGCGCACGCCCTAGGCGTGCTAAGTGGCATGCCCGTGCTACTGAAAAGAGGAAAAGATCACCTAAGAGGCAGGGAAGAGCACGCCCTAGTCGTGCTCAGTAGCACGCCCGTGCTACTTGTGCAATAATCATCACTCAAAGGGTCAGAGAGGAGCACGCCCTAGGCCGCTAGCCCGTGCCTCCATAGCACGCCGTGCCAGGTACGCCTTTTCTTTTGTTTTACAGGTCCATGCAGAGCACGCCAAGGACCCGGCTTAATTCAAGCACGGCCCGTGCCACGATCAGACCCACTTATTAATTGGCGCCCCTATTTAAAGAGCACGCTTTCCAAACTCTCCCTCTTTTCCATCCGCACTGCCCTAAGCCGTCACCTCTTTTCTCCTAAACTTTCTCTTTTCTTCTCCCTTTTCTTCTCAAATTCAAACACTCTCCACCCAAAATTTTTCCACATAATCATCTCCAACCATGCCTCCTAGATACAAACGTAGCAGACCCGCATCCTCCCGTGCTGCTCGAAGCGTCACTACGCGATCTCCACGGTTTCCTCAGACCGTCTTCACCTCCTGCCACTTCCATTCGAGTTTTGCCTCAATCCGATCAACAAAGAAAGGTACACAAATTATCTCTTCGGCCTATTTTACCGAATAGATTTTGGTTGATGAGGACTGCTCTGGCACAAAGTGGGGTCTTAAGGATTTGTGTTAGAAACCCACTTAAAAGAAATAGGGTTGGGGGCAATTTCTTGAATATGAAGGACTTAGTTTTAATGCCACCGTCTTAAACTCTAGAATTTTCTAAGTTCCTATCAACCGCTTTTTATCCGTTTTTGCCTAATTCACCACCAAAGCAGGGTTAACTTTAGCTTTCTTAGTCCAAGCTTTGAACTAACTGTGATGAAATTAGCCACAATTTTTTGGGTTCCCACAGATAATAGCCAGATAACAGAGTATCTAGTGATTTAATGCAACACAATGCCTTGGCAAAATCGACAGGTGAAATGTGAATTATAATCGCTAGATATTCAAAAAGCATCGCATCCAAATTAAAAAAAACCTTCCTTGCGATACATTCATAAACTCTTGTCTAATACCATTTTTGGAAGGAGTGAGAGCGACGGGGTGCTGAGTTTGAACGAATTGTATTTCCTATAGGCTATTGAAAATGGGGTCTCGTTGAATGTTGGTTATTGGCTCTGCCAAAAATTTGGGAGGGTGGCTGGAGCCGACAAAGGGGCTATAATGGTGGGGTGTTTTGTGACTCGGATTGCTAGATACTTGCAGGTTTGGAATCCGGCTAGGCCAATTTATGATAGTGTAGGTGGGGGGCATGGTACTAGACTGGATCTAGATGTTATGATCCACATGAAGTTGATTGAAAAAGTCGGGGATGCATACCGGGTAGTGGGCGCTCCAGAGGTTAATACTGATCCAGAGGTTAATACTGATGATGCAGAAGCAGAGGCAGCAGGAGGTGCTAACATGGAAGAGGATAATCCTCCTCCTTTTCCCTCTTCTTTTGGTGCAGGTACTTCCGGTGCTGGCCCATCGTTCCAAGGCACATCCAACATGTCCGAAATGATGAAGTCCTTGCAAGATCCTTGCAAGAATGATGTCTCGGATGGACCTCTTTGACACACGTCTTAATGGGATGGAAATGATGATCGCAGACCGTTTCCAGTCCATCGAGATTATAAGTGGCAGTCTTGATTCTCGGATGGACACCATGCAAGGCCAACTACAGACCATCCTCCAGCTTCTGTAGCCACCCCCACCACCGGAAAATTGATGGATTTCTTTTCTTTTCTTTTCTTTTGTTTTATTTCTGTTTATTTTTCCAATACATTGTCTTGGTTGCTTTCATTTTAGTTTATTTGCTATTTGACTTTTTATGACTTTTTCGTAGTTTGTTTGTTCTTAATCTTTAGTTACTCTTTTAGCTAAGACACATTCCACAACCATTCCATTGTATTGTTCAATACAATGTTGGTAAGTTTTTTTTCTCTCTTACTGCTCTCCTTCTATACTGCTCTCGCTTCTAGTATGCATAAGTTTTGGGGAATTTTATCACATTGGGGACAATATGGATTGATTGGAATTAGGGGGAAAGGGAAATTTTGGCTTAAATTTTGGTTTTTTTTTGTTTAACATTTTTGGAATGATTACAAGTAAGCTTGAAAGTTCTCATGTCTAGTAATGAGTGTTAAATATAGTCGATTCTAAATTCTAGCATATTTAAGTTTTGCATTTGAATTTTTGACTCAATCATGTTCATTGATCTAAACTATTTGTTTCTAGACTTTTAAAACACTGATTTTTATGAAAGTTATGATATAAATGTGTGTTTTACTCTAAAGTATTTTAAACCTTGGCATTCCTAGAACAAAAAAAATTAGAACTTCCTTCGAGGCGAGAAATTTAAATGTTTACATCTTGAAGGAGATGATTTAGGCAATTTTTGTTGACCCTTATATAGCCTAGACCACCTAAATAAAAATATATGACCTTTGAAACCCACTTTGAAGCCTTAAACCGTATTAAACCGTTAACAAATTTTTTTCAACCCTCAATAAACCGAGCCATTAAAGCCAAATTCCAAATCTCCTACCTAAGTACAAAGGATTGGTAATGAACTAAAGATTCGACTTTTAATTAGAATTAGCAACAAAGAAGGGAAATTCATCAATCAATACTAGCAAATAAAGAAGAAGAAAGAATCAAGAAAGGGGCACGTAAAAAGCAATCAAAAGAATGAAAGAAGAATGGAAAAGCAAGGAAGAAAAGTACCAAAATATTAAGAAAAGACCTTCCACAAGATGCCTCCAGCTAGTAAGAAAGCTTCAAAACAGACACTCCCTAGAACTAGTAAAAGTGTGATTAAAATAGAATCTTGAAAATTATACAGTCTTTTGTATTCTTTGACTACCCTTTTATCCTTTCTTTTGATTAAGCAAAAATTTGCACCAAGAAAGCCCCATTACAACCCAAAATAAAGACCTTTTGATCTTTTAATTTTTAAAGACCTTTTGATCTTTTAATCGTATGCATTTAAATCGTGGAGAAAGGATGACTAATTCTGCATATGGGAATGCCACTGTTACACTATCAATTGTCTCATTTTTGAAAGGTTGAAAATTCTTTAGATAATTCATGTCCTACTTATCATAAACTGAATAAATATTAGTGTTGACAATCTCTTTAAACCTATATTTTACTCAATGAATATGCTTTTATTCAAAAATAAAAGTCGAGCTTAAGTATGCATAACATGGAGAACGATTAAGTTTATTCACTTATTTTCTAATCATGATATCTTGAAAGATTATGGAAATCATCTCCAACCATGTTAAACTAGTGTCGTCAACTTATTTTTCCTTTAGTTTTCTGTTACTTGAGGACAAGCAATAGTTTAAGTTTGGGGAATTTTGATAAGTGTAAATTTTATAGTGTTTTTAATATAGTTTTTGTTAGAATTTTAGTAAGTTTTTATTTATTACTTTAATTTGATTTTTTAAATCACTTTTTTAGTATAATTTTGTTCAACAAGCTTCCTTGATCTTTATCCGCTTGATCTAAAAGAGAAATTGGTAGGAATTTGGCGCGGAAAGAAACTTTAGAATACAAGCACTCAGCTTCTTAGCACGCCCAGTCCGTGCTAGAAGGCACAACCGTGCTAACAAAGAGACCAAGAAGAGACAAGAAGAGAGCACGGCAGGGTGTGTCCAAAAGGCCACGAGGCACGACCGTGCTACAATGAGGCCAGGGCGTGTCAAGCATAGCACGCCCATGGCAACTCTAGGCAGACTTCCAGTGCATAGCACGCCCTGCCTGTGAGATGTGGTCTGATTTGTCTTCCTACCTTTTGTAAAGGATGTAGGGAGTGAGAGATCTTGAGTTTGAGACCTCTCCACCATAAAAGTTATCACCAATTTGGTGAATGTTATTGTCACGCTCGACTCTAATCAACAGAGGAATTGTCCGCTTTAGATCAAGCCAAATCCCCCATACAAGATTGGCAAGACCCGCACGGTTTTGTCCCGTAGATGAAATAAGAAACTTCCCAGGAGGTCACCCATCTTGAGATTTCTATTAAGAGAGCACGCTTAACCCTGAAGTTCTTCCAAATCTCCAGCCATTCCACCAAAAGGCGCCTCTAATGATTAGTTTCCTCCTTTTCGATACATGATTCGATTCATTCCTGTGTCCCGCATTCCATTACCCTAGCTAGCCTGCCTTTTCGATACATGATTCGATTCATTCCTGTGTCCCGCATTCCATTACCCTAGCTAGCCTGCCATCCTAGAAGCTAGCCAGGAGCTTCGCTCTACCCGCCCATCTTAGGATTGCTTTGCCGAGTCGGGATGTCAAAGTTATTCGAAGGAGGGGCTACACCCTGCTATGTAGCCCAAAATGTTATTTCGGTCCATTTAACCTCCCATGTATCAAAGAAAAAGAAATATTTAATATAATTATTATCATTTATTCAAGCTACAAATAAAAAAAAGCCTAAACCGTTCTATGGAAGAGTTTTCTTTTCTTAAAAATATGAAATATTCTCTCCTAATGACAAAAGTTTTCTTTTTCTCTTGTTTAGATAATAAGTTTATTCTTTTACGTTCCTTCGACTTTCTTTTTTCCCTATGCCCACAAACTGATTCATGGCGACAGGAGGTGAGGAGAAGCAGTTGGTAGCTAAGATTCAAGCACGTCTGAATCTTGAAGAGCGGCAGGGGCGACTTGAGTATGTGGCTTATGAGGCTAATATATTAATTTTATTGCATTCTAGCAGAGCATGGCAAATATATGGAGGTTGGTTAGGGGTCTTGGGATTAAGAAGCTAGGACATAATGCTTATACTTTCCAATTTTTTCATGAACAGGATGTAGAACCAGTCATTGGAGGAGGTCCAAGAAATTTTTCTAATAACTTGTTGTTGATTAAGGAGTTAAAGCATGGAGATAAGCCAAGAGAGGTGGAGCTAACAACAGTGGATTTTTGGATTCAATTTCATAATTTATCGATTGATTTTATACTTGAGAGAGTTGGCCGTGATGTTGGCAATTACATTGGCACTTTTCTTGCATCTGATCCTAAGAATTATTCTGTAATATGGCATGATTATATGCGCATCCGTGTTAGTGTTAGTATTCATAACCCATTAAAATATAGGATGAAAATAAAAAAGGCTGGAGGGGACTGGATGTGGATTGATTTAAGTACGAAAGGCTTTATACGTGTTGCTATTTCCATGGATTTCTTGGACATTCAGATTGTTTCTGTAGCAAATTGTATGATATGCCTCGGATTCCATGTGATAAATTTGCATATGGTCCAGCATTGAAGGCTGAAATAAGGAAGAGTAATCAGATTGGAGCTTGAAGGTTACGATTGAGAGTGACTTGAATGGTGGTTCGATGGAGGTTCAGGAAGTGGAGCACAAAATAGATTGGTTGTGGATAAGGTTACTCAAAAAATTCCAAAAGATCGAGTTGATCCTAATCTAAATTTAGGATCAGTGGTGCCAGTCATGGAACAATATATAGAGACTGATTTTGTTCATCATCTGATGCTCTAAAATATAGATATTTTATTGAATGAATCTATTAAAGAGGCAGCTCTTATTGTAGTGGACCCAAAGCATGGACAGGTGACTTGACACCTAGGGTAACGGAGGAACCTATGATGATGATATGACTAATGAAACTGTAGTTCCAGATTCAAAAAACTTGGAAGTGGGGGTTATTGGCTCCCAGGCCCGCCTAAGCCTATGAGTACTCTAAGTTAAAATAGCTAATCACTTCAACAAAAGAGTTCATCCAAAGATACTAAGAGTAGGGATTTTGGTTCTAAAACAGATGCGACTGAATATTTAAGACCCAAAGGGGGAGTTCAAGTCCAACTGGGAAGGCCCATTTCTGATCAAGAGAATGTTTTCTAAAGGTGCAGTGAAACTATCAGACATGGAAGGAAATGAATTTACCAAACCGGTCAACTTGGATAGACTGAAGAAATATCTATAGCTTGAAATGTTTATAGTAAAACCCAATTAATAAATTCACCTTTTGTGTTCTTATTAACTTTAAAGCTTATTATGCCAAGTTTATGATGATATGTTGTGAATCTATTCTAATGAAATAGGATAGGAGGAAATATATCAAGCATTGTTTTAAGCAAAAAGACATTTTAATAAGTGCATACATTCATACAATTGCACTATCAATAATTGTCTAGTACATTTCATTAGCAAACATGATAAGAGCATCTACATGGTAGGTCCTAGCAGAAATCTAGCAGCCAATAGATCAGCCAACTCTAAGTTAGCACTAACTCTAGAATAAGCCTGCAGCTAAGAGTGGAACAAGTCTGAGGAAGAGGTATCGACCATATCAGAAATGGGTATAGTCGTGCGGCCACGCCATGTGAAATAAAGCAAGCCAGAAATCGTTATGTAATAAGGCCACCCTCGAACCGTGTGTAATCAAGGACAACCTGATGATGACCATACTGCCTTGCTACTCGACTGGGATAATAAGCCACTGCAATGGTCAATCCATACAGGGGCACACAAAGCATGTAAGACGAAACTGTGACCCGCTCTATGTACTACCCGGCACAAGTCCATTTGACTCCCTCGGAGGTGAGGTCTTAAAAAATAGTAGACCAGTCTTCAACAGTCTCACCAGTCAAAGGGCGGTGACGTCGAACATAGACTTACGTCCTATAATCAAATATCAGATGGTTTGATGTCAGGTCCATCACCTGCAACTTCTCAAAAGCCCATAACTGCAAATGCATGCAAAAATAAATAAAAAAATAAAAATATAATAATAAAATAAAATAAAATAAAAAAATAAAAAAATAGAAAAAAGGGATGCTCGTTAAGTTGAAAACTCACAAAGGTCGGCTTAAGCAAAAGTTAGAGCGTATGAAAAAAAAGAGAAAAAGAAAAATACATTTACCTACAGTAGAAGCAAACTCCCCATTGGACCAAGTACTGAGCTAGAGTCCCGAGCATGCTCTCGCAGCCAAGTAAATGTCTCTCCAACTATAAGTGGAAAAGGCGTTGTTGTCTAGCCATCTGCTCAACTATGGGCACTAGCCTAAGGCTGCCATAACTGTCAATGCCACTGAGTAGTAAGTACTGACTAAGAATGCAGAAACAAACAAGTGAAGGCCAGTATGGGCTAGTGCGGTCCATACTCAATGCACGATCTACAAGCCGTCATAGGGGTATGACATCAGTTCTAAAGTCATAAGACAGAATCTCATAAGCCAAGAAACCGAATACATGCAGAATCAGTGAAGTAGGGTCTATATCCAGCCAGGCACTACAGGAACTTCTTCCACTACAGGTATTCTCCCAAAAATGATACTAAATTCTTCTAACAACGGACATATCTCAAATTTGTTGTGACGAAAAAAATTGTCCGAAAGATCAAAGTGGTTGATCAGCCACTGCAGCAATTCGGGTTGAACCCCAATGTTCCAGTAGTAGCTTAGACCATTGAGTTCGAATTGTGTCAGCAAATCCCAATTATCATGGCTAAAACTACGGAACAATGCTTCGAAAGTACGTGCCAAGAACCAATCCATGAAGAATGGAGAAGAAATGAAGAGTTTAGGGAAGTTTTTGAGTGAAGACTTCATCTGGAATGAGAAGAGAGAGCTTTTACAACATTTAGATGTATTATGGGCTTTAGTAGCAAAGAAATAAAAGGACAGATTGACATATGGCTGCCACTACAGCGTTAGTGGCGCAAGCCACAACCTAGTGGTGCACGCCACTGGTGAGCAGACAGCTGGAGGAAATGTTGCTCTGTTGCTTTTCAATTCTCAGATTCAACAAGCAATGCAATTATCAGCTATAAAGCACAAGTATACTAACACCAATATCACTCAGAAACATGTAAAGAAACTGGCTTTCGCTTATATATAATATCACTCAGAAAACGTAAAGAACTCGGCTTATACCTTATATAATTAATATATATATATAATAATATATATATATATATATATATATAGTGAAAGATTATCATTGTCACATAGATTTCCCCAAACTGGTCCAGCAGTAGCAAAAGAGCAAATGAGAAAAAGGTGGAAAAATATAAAAGAAAGAAGAAAACGCGCAGCTAACTTAAGGACATGTTGAAAAGCCATCTCCTCTTAAATCTCAATTGCTGTTATATAAAGATAATCATTCGTCACATAGATTTTCCCCAAACTGGGTCCAGCATACAAAAAGCAAATGAGAAAAGGAAAAATAAAAGAAGAAAACTGCGGCAGCTAACTTAAGACATGTTGAAAGCCATCTCCTCTAAATCATCATTGCTGGTCTCCTCAATCTCTTTAACGATCATCGGCTTGTGTCCAGCTCAGCAACCAGCACGCCCGCCATGCTGCATCCCTCGACCTCGACCAACAGGAGGCGCCATGCTAGCTCTCTGCATACATTCATAAGTATTAGTAAATGCATTTTATGCATACATGGCATATACATTGCATGCTTTATTTTTGTTGTTTATACTAACAAACACATGCTCATCCAAGAGCCTCGCCACCGCCAACTTGAGGCGCGCCGCTTTGTACAGCTGGCACTCATCATTATAATCAGAGATGGACACCTTCAGAGTAAGACATGGGTAGACTATAAGAAAGTGAAGAAGTAATAAAAGAGCAGAAAATACTCTCATGGGTGCAGCTGAGAGGAGACATCCGGTACGGACTCACGAGATGTGTCTTTGACATACCCTGTGCAGTCTGACCCGTGCGATCTAGAATAAAGGAGAAAGAGGCGCGTGGTCCGTGCTTTGGCTTGCCAATGACGACAATCGTGTTCGGAGCTCCAGAGTCAGAACCTCTCCTCACGCGCTTATCGCGTTGCTGTTGTTGCAAGAATAACGCACAACCTGTAAATAAGTGGAAAAGACACTCGGGCAAAGCTGGGAACAGAATAAAAGGGATTAAACTCACCTGTACGGGGGTACCATCTTGACCTCTATCCAACTCCTCTACCTCAGAAAAGGATCAAACTCGGTTGGAGGAGGGATGTGGACTAGGAGCTCTGTTCACATAAATATGGCATAAGCACTAGGCATAAAAGCTGCTAGGTGGTTTGTGGCAGCCGACCTCTCTGAGCAACTGCAATGTCCTGCTCTAGCTGGATGGATCTAATGGACAACATGTAATAAGGGACGTTATGCGGTACTCTCCTCCGGTCTGGTCTTAAGTCCCACTCGTACACCCTCTCCTTGAGGTAGTACATGTCGTAAAACAGACACGGAAGGAGGAAGAGGAGTTGGATAGAGTAGTGAACAAGGTAGTAGACAACAGATAAAATAGGTAGGCTTGTGCTACCACATCCACATCCATCTCCGCCACCTGCTCCCGAGACATCTCTTGATAGTGAGTATAGACACTCTCATATCGAACCCTCTGGTCGGAGATGGTGGGCTCCACCCTGATAGCAGCCTGGAGGCTCGCCTATAAGCCTGAATGGTCTAATGTCCTCATCCAGTCATCGAAGACCACAGACTGTCCTCCAAACGGAAGTCCCATGATAGCAGCAAATTCTACTGGAGTGATCGTCATCTCACCGAACGATAGATGGAATGTATGTATAGTACCCATCCACCGCTCCATCAGCGCCTGAATGCTGAAGGGCAGAGTCTACCCCTACACCCGAGGAAGAGTATCAACAAAGCGGCGAAAGCCTGCCTCTCGGACGTGCTCTTAGACCTGCTCCTTTACCTGTTCGAGCAACCGATCAAACCATTCACCGGCTGCATAGGTGTTGCTGTCGGATTTCCTACGCCTTGCGCCCTTCTATAAAAATAAACCATTATAAGTATGCTAATAAAGTGCAAAGGCACATGTTATGTTGTAGGTAAGCAAGAAAAATGACAAAGGTGTTATACAATCATTGTGGCACAAGCCACTACTCAACTGGCATACACCACGAGTACTGTGGAGCACGCCTAAAGATGCAGACAGCCAAACAAGCATTGAAGGGGCGCACGCCACACGCAGTGGAGCACACTATAGCGGCCTGCCACAAACCTAAAACGCCTAAAAACACCCAATTAGGTAAATCTCAAACTGATTTCTAATTTCTAACCTAATGTTCACATGTTTCTAGCCTTAATAATGTAGGGAAAATAAAGAAAAAGTTTCAGAATACCTCAATTATGCCCCAGTAAAGGTGGCTGGGCAAATAGTTCTGCAGACTGATTATAGTCCCTGCATCCGAAATAAACTCCCATAGTTTCATCTCATGGCTCACAGGACAAGTCAAGGGATCGATCACTGCATCACCAAGAAGCCACTCCACAACGCTTTCAACAGCCATGAGTTTTGGTTGCGAAAGAAGCAAAGAGAGGGAGAGGGAGAGTTTGAGGAAAAGAGTAAGTAAGGTTGAAAGTGCCAAATGAATGTCACTTTCACCTTTTATATAAAGGTTAATGGGCCTATGGGCCCGACTTAAGCTTTGGGCACGGTTTGGCCCAGAATTCTATTAACCATGAGCAGCTCTCATACTTAGCCGGCAACCCATCAACAGCTACTCGCCTAAACAGGGGCAACACACTACTGGCCATAGGTAAGTTACCTCGTTTGCATGCCACAGCACAATTTTTAATAAATTCATATAACTTCACAAAAAAACACAACTTCATATAAACTCGCGCACACACATGAATTCACGTAAAATGATGCATTTTTATGTAAAATCACGCATTTGTATGCAAAAACACGCATTATTATGCAAAATCGCGTGTCACACGAGCATGCTTTTTTGGGCCTAGTCACAAAATTTCTAACCATAACCGGCCAAAGAGTTTCTTCCCCTGTGTTGCTAAAAATGTGTTTTGCAGGTATTTCCCAAAGCAGAACATTTCAAACGGTATGTCCCCTGAGGCAGGAAAACCCAAAGCCCTTAAAAGAAGGCACTGTCCAGAGGACAACCTCCCCAAGTGGAGTATTTCAGAATCAAAGCCGTCCCAAGTGGCACACCGAGTCATCCCAGGTGGCGTAGTTACTCATTCATTGAAGCCGTCCCAAGTGGCGCACCCTTGAAAAGTAAGTGGCACACCGAGTCATCCCAGGTGGCGTAGTTACTCATTCATTGAAGCCGTCCCAAGTGGCGCACCCTTGAAAAGTAGGCACCGTGCAAAGGACAAACTCCCTAAGCGGAGTATTTCAGAATCAAAGCCGTCCCAAGTGGAGCACCCAAAGCCGTCCCAAGTGGCACACCGAGTCATCCCAGGTGGCGCAGTCACTCATCAGTTGAAGCCGTCCCAAGTGGCGCACCCCTGAAGTCGTCCCATGTGGTGCATCTCATTCTGCCTTTCACCGTCCAAAGGACAACCTCCCCAAGCGGAGTATTTCAGAATCAAAGCCGTCCCAAGTGGAGCACCCAAAGCCATCCCAAGTGGCACACTGAGTCATCCCAGGTGGCGCAGTCACTCATCAGTTGAAGCCGTCCCAAGTGGCGCACCCCTGAAGCCGTCCCATGTGGCGCATCTCATTCTGCCTTTCACCGTCCAAAGGACAACCTCCCTAAGTAGAGCATTTCAGAACCGAGTCATCCCAGGTGGCGTACTCACTCATCCGTTGAAGTCATCCCAAGTGGCACACCCCTAAAGCCATCTCATCTGGTGCATCTCATTATGCCTGTCACGTCCAAAGGACAACCTCCCCAAGTGGAGCATTTCAGAACCGAGCATCCCAAGTGGCGCACTCACTCATCCGTTGAAGCTGTCCCAAGTAGCACACCCTTGAAGCCGTACCAAGTGGCTCACCTCATTCCGCAATGCACGTCCAAAGGACAACCATTACATTTATCAAAGCCGTCGATTGCCGAAGTCAGCCGCAAAAGTCGCCAACAATGATCAGGGAGCAACTCGCCACCCAACAATCGCCAACTGGCAACTCACATCAATAAAGCTGCCAAAAAGGCACACCTCATCCATCAAAGTCATTCATACAACGCAAATCAGGTAAGTATTTTCTTTTTTACACGTCTACTTTACACTTTCATGACATTTTGGTTAAAAAGCAAAATATTATCAAAGTGGAGGCAAACTGTAGATGCTCAAATTTTCCCCCTAAAAGGTTCAGTGATGATACACTTTTTTTCTATAAATTTAGATTGGGATTCCCAATCGCCCCAGTTCTCAGACCAATGGTCTATAGCTGAGATTATCCATGTGTTTAACCTTTTTTACTTTTTCGGGTTATCGGGCATCTCGCTACAAAATTGGGTCTGGGAAGTGCATCGAGCCTGCCCGACACACTTTTCAATGCACTACCTTATTTAGCGTGCCACCCGATCCTGTTGTGGGCCAGACACTGGCAATTTTGCCACATTAGCCCTAAATGGGGCCACCCACCCTCAAATGCCTATAAATAGGCATTAGGAGTGAGCCAAAGGAGGAATATTTGGAGATCTTGGGGGGACTATTACTCTTTTAAAACTCAAACTTTGAATCAAAGGCAATAAGTGTTACCCTTTGATAAAGGTTGAGATTGAGTATTCTATAATCATCAAAAACCCTATCAATTAAAAATCCCACAAAGCGCATTACTTGATCTTAGATCTCGGATTATTAGATCAAGAACCTAGTCTTTGGGTTTCTTCATCCATTTTTGAACCAATCTTCAATGAAATCACTAAAAGGTAGTTTCTGAGAACCTTAAACTCATTCCTTCATCTTTTTCTTTTCCTTTTTGGTGTTTTAAACACCTATTATGGTCTGGTTATGAGGGAGACCTAGGATCAACCATAAGGGACGTTCTGTGCCTCTGTGTCATACAACCTGAGCTAGTGGCACAAGCCACTACATGTGGCATGCGCCACATGAACCTAGATCCCTTATTCTTGGCTCATAACTCATCTGAACCTTCCTGATCTGAGAAAGGCCTCACGCCACTATGTGGGCGCATGCCACACCCCTATGCCACACGCCACACCCCTTTGTGGCGCTAGACCCTTTGATTCAGAGATTCAAAAATGTGATTTAATCAATAAACAGCCCCCATTCGGAGATTCAGTAATCAAGCTCCAACCTTAAGTGGTTTAGGATGCATACTTGGTCATAAATGGATCGAATAAGCAATAAAAAAACAAGATTGAGAGCAATGATTGTTGCATTTGTTCATCATTTATGATGAACATCAGGATCATGAGCTTAAATCTTGCTTAACTCTTTAAGTTCCTGCATTTTAATTACTGTTCTTTAATTTACAAGCACTTTATTATTCTTCCCTTTAATTTATGCCTTTTAATTTAATGCCTTTTGTTTATTATTGCACTAACCCTTTCATTCATTAATCTTGTATCCTGAACATGCATCATATCTTCATTTTGTGAATGAATGGGTGATTGTTGGTTAGGATGTGTGATCTTTAATTCTGTGAACAATGTATATCTTTGAGCTTATGTTGATTGTGTGGATGTTTATTTCTTATTGCGCTTTAATTTTGTGTTTTTGCCTAATGTAATAGATCTTAATGGATCTCAACTAAAGCTTGTATGTAATAATAAGTTGGGTTTGTGAAATTTGGAGGGATGAAGGTAAATAGTATATTTAGGAATGGGTTTTATTCATTTCTCCTCCCCCTTTCTTTGTGAATGTCTTATGTTTATGTCTTTAAGCTTGAGAATTATTTGCATGATTGTCATTTCTTCAAATTTGCATTAAAATCATTAGCATCTCAATTTTAGTTAATCACATTATTATCATTTATGAATCTTTGGACAACGAGGAGGCCGGTTAACCGAGCGATAGGGGTGCCTAACACCTTCCCCTATCGCAACTAACTCTCGAATCTCATCTCTAGTTTAAAATCGAGTTAGCTGATTCTAATGAATCGACTAATTCGACAATTTTTTCCTAATAAGGGTGGCGACTCCAAAAATAAGATTATTACCAAAGTAAGAGAACCTTTTTGCGAGAATTAATTGGGTTTAATAAAAGAAAATCATTTTTACTAAATAAAATTAATCAAGCCCGTTCGATTCGGTTCTTTCCAAAAAAACCAAAAATTTTTGGAAAAACTGTGCGTCCTCAGCTTGGCGACTCCGCTGGGGATCGAACCAAGAATCTCTGTTTTTCGGTTTTGGTTACGAATAAAAGAGTTGACTCTAAGAGTTGACTCTAAGAGTTGTCCAATTATTCACAAATCTTTGATCATGCCATTAACTTTAAATTGAGTTTACCTTTTTGTACATATAAATGTCATTCATCCATTTATCTCTTCTTTATCTCCTTTCTACCCTAAACCCTAAAGGTGGTATTGGGGGTTGTGATCCTTTCACTCTACTCGACTGTTTGGACCCGCCACTAATATACACTGCCCATAAGTCAAGTACCATTTGGTATATCAAAAGAATTGGCATAATCTGTTATCACCATTATGCTTAGACCAAAAGCAAATGGGAGGAAACAACCAATTCTCGCTTATGGAACCCAAGACTTAATAAACTCGACCTAAGCTCATATAATTGACCGTAGGTCCTTCCTTTAGTTTTACCTTAATAAATTTATGATTGATGCATTCATACAATAAATGCGAGACATGTCAGTCCAAAACCCCATGATGGTTTACGAGCCAACCTATATGTCCTAGGGTTTAGAAAGACTATGACATCGAATCGTGTGAGGGAGATATAAGGGTTGAGATCATGCATTTTTTAACCCCCGTCCCCTTTGTTTTGTATATAATTGTTATGATTGTGTTGTGCTTTATTCATGCGTCATTTAACTTGTTTTCTTGTAGCCATTTAGGTATATTCTATCATGGCTCGATCCCGATGGTCAAAGCTCTAAAGGGCAAAAGACGTAAGAGAGGTGTTGGAAGCAAAATGAGCAAAAAGAGATCTTTCCAGAGTACAAGGCCAAAGCCGAAATGCCTAAGAGGGAAGATCCTTTGGTCCTAACTCCAACAAAGGAAGACCGATTAGAAGAGGCTCATCAACTCTTGCTTGAAATAAAGCAAGTGCAACTTGAAGCAATGACTCTCTTCTAAGGCGTGGAGGCGGTATTTACACTCATACGCAATATCGCCAACTGCCTTATGGAAATTGGCCGCTTCACTCTAGAGGATGCAAGGCCGTATCAAACCTCTTAGGTTTTAAGGTTCAAGTATTCTAAATATTTAGTGAGGGCCTCCAAAGAATAATGAATGTAAAAAGTCTACTTTTGGAAAGTAATGAAAAGAGTTTATTTTGAGCCAAATATTATTAATGTCAAAAAATAATAATAGAAAGAAAAAAGAAGAGAAAAAAAAATCTCAAATATATATAAATAAAGAACCCTACTCAAGTACTATCATGCTTAAGGTAAAAAGAAAAGGATGCAAAAATAAAAAGCAATAAGGTCATTGTAAATATTTGGTTACGAAATACGGCATGTTTTGCTCCTAACAGTTCTTAAGAGTCTTTCTTCGATTTTGGATTTGAGCAGTCGTGATAAAGCCACAATGGAATATAGCATTAGTTACATATCACGATGTTGTGATTGTATGATCGCATTGTTTTATGACATTCCATATCCATGCATCCACGCATACATACATCACGTCGTGTTTGGTAACATTTATTTTATGCAGTCAAGATAGCGCCCTGAAGGGATAAAGCTCCACAAAAAGCTGGTTGGTTAAGAGCAAACAATTGCCTAGTCAAAGTTGAAGAACCTTCAACCCCCTTTGATTTGTCTGATTCTACACCTCCTAGTTATTCGGGCTCCCGTTTTGAGATTGAATACTCTCCAATTCAAACAGATTGGTCAGTTCTAGCTTCTACTTCTGCTGATAAAATGGCTAAAACCAGTGTTCCTCTATCCGATATTGAGAAGATGATTGAGAAAATAGTGTCGACTAGCCTTGAAAAGCTCCTACTAACTGATAAGGGTAAAGAGCAGGTAGTGATTGAGGATGAAGAGCCTAAAGTTGAGTCTGAGAAGAAGGAGCATGTCGATGACACTTGGTAAGATGAAGAGTTTTTCTCAAAGAAGATAATAGCAAGAAAGTCTGAGCCCAAGCCAGTTCAGTCAGAAAAGTTTGACAAGTTAAATAAGAAGCTCCAAAAGCTGCATGTATTCATGAAGTTCAAGGGAATGGGCCAATATATTGACATAAATTAGGATGATGATGAAGAGCTAGAATTGAAGAAAACTACCCCAATGACCTACAAGATGCCGAAAGTGGCAAAGTATGTTGGTAATGGTATCCCTACAGTGCACCTCATGCAATACAAGTCCATCATGGAATTGGCGGGTCTACCGTTGAGGGAAATTCTGAAGATGTTCTAGATGTCCTTAACTGGGTCTACCCAAACTTGGTATTACAATCTCAAAAAGAAGGTGAGAAGAGATTGAAATGAGCTCTTCACGGTTTTTCGAAAAGAATATGCTTACAACCTTCAAATGAGCATCAATTTGAGGGATTTGAAAGCAACTTGCAAAAGTAAGACAAGACCTTTATAGATTACATGGCTAGATGGAGGCCAAAGATCATGCAAATGAGGAACTGTCCAGATACCAAAGAGCAGATTAAGATTTTTGTTAAGGGGACTTTGCCAATTTTTCGTATTACATGCCGCTGACGGAGTTTTCACAAGTATATGAGGTGGGAACCGCCTTCAATTACAAGATCTGAGAAGACAAAAAGTAAAGGAACCATGCCGAAAACTTTAGTAAATATGGGTTCCAAAGGTCAAATCAGTTAACCAAGACCCCAAGCACCTACAAGAACACAACAATTGCCACTCCAGATTTGAGAGCAACCAACGTGCCAGTAAGAAAGATTCTACAACTTCGACACTCCTCTCTCTAGAGTATATGAGAAAGTAAAATTAGTGGGTCTACTAGACCGCTCACACCAAGACCTCCTCCAACTATTTTGCCAAAGAATTTTGATCAGAATGCATACTGTCACTTCCATCAGAGCAAGGGTCACACCACTGACAATTGCTTACGATTGAGGCACGAGATTTGCAACTTAATAGATGATGGCAAAGTGACTGATTTTGAAAAGTCAAGGCCTAGCACGAGGAATAATCCACTTCCTAATTTCCGGAACGTGCAACCTCCTAAGAACTTGTATATGGTTCAGTCTGAACAGACTCCCGAGGAGGTGTTGGCCGAATTTGAAGAAGAGAAGGAGGAAAGAGAGAGAGAGAGAGAGAGAGAGAGATGTTGTTAGAACATATCTATGTAATGGTCCTAAACGTATGGACAATGACGAAGAATGGATGGACCAAGGTGAGGAAGCATGGATTGCAAGAGATGATGAGGTAGTTGTGCATCCTATTACTCTGGACGTATGGAGCAGCGAGGAGGAGGAAGAAGCTAGAGCTGTGAATCACATGCCCAAAGTGGCCAGATTTATCAACTGGATATGATCAAACCTAGGGAAGAAAAAGAAAGGCAAGCTCATCGGATATTCCAAAAACAGAAAATGAAGACGATGCTCTAATTAAATAGATGAAGAGAACCCATGCAAATGTAAGCAAGTGGGACTTGCTTGTCTCATCAAAGAAGCACTGTGAAGCTTTACTTAAAGCAATGATGGAGATTCCTGTTTCATCGTCCATCTCTCTGGCTGATTTTTAAGGGATAGTCCAGCATAATCCTCTCACTATCACCTTTTCTGATGATGAATTTCCTCTTGTAGTTAGGAATCACACCAAAGCTCTATTTATAAAGGCTGAGGTCAAAGGTAGGGTTACCGAAAATGTGATGATTGATGAAGGGTCAGCCCTGAATGTATGTCTATTGAAGCTGCTTTCCAAATTCAAGATGAAACTGTCCGATTTGGAACCTTCTGATGTTGTCATTAAAGCTTATGATGACTCCAAGAGACAGGTGGAGGGCATTATATTGAAAAACGATTTGGGAAAATCCTATAGAAAAACTGCAAGAGTTTCCCCTAAAAATTAGGCTAAAAAAAAATGTGAATACCAAAACACACCCAAATTCAAACTCCAAACCGTAACAACTCCAAATCATCAACACAACATAACAACACTTCTATAACTTCATAACTATGTAATCTCTCATTAGCATCATGATAATCATCAAACTAAATGCATTCATTTACATATATCAATTCTAATGATCCAACCATGCCAACTAACTTAAAAATATTTTATATCCAATCATTAAGTAAGTATCATGCTTATCTCCAAATATATATACACTAAAATAATTTATAATAACATGCTTAAGTTATAATTCAAATAACATAATCTCCGAATAAGTAATAATTACACATGCCATAATTCTTAATTGCATAAAACTAATTCTACTACTACCAAAATGGTTTTCAGAATAAAACTAACTTCCGACATAAGTAATAATTACACATGGCCTAATAGTTATAATTCAAATAACATAATCTCCGAATAAGTAATAATTACACATGCCATAATTCTTAATTGCATAAAACTAATTCTACTACTACCAAAATGGTTTCTTCTGCTCTAATGTTACTCTTCTGGTCTTCAAGCAGCAACCACGGTCTTCAACCAGCAACCACGGTCTTCAACTTGAGGACGATAAAATCAACACGCTGAGTATAAAACTCAGTGGTACTCATAAATCACATACTTACCAAAGTTGCGATGGCAACATACTTAGAATATAAATTTCATGAAAAGGGGGGTCTCAGTCATAAAATCTTTTGAACATTCAACATGCATATACATTTATAACAAAGAAATATCAACTAAACTTACAATTTGATAATATATATAACTTCATCCATTCATATCATATGCTCATTACTTTAAGACATTTATTTTATCAATAAGCATGCTATTTATTTTAAAGCCATGTACCAAATTATCATGCTTTAAAGATTCATTTGATAACATAGTTATTTATTCCTAAACTAAGATCAACTAAAATAATATAATCTTATTAATTTAATTTCCTAAAAAAAAATTTCTAAAGGGCTCGCATACACTTAGGAGAAAATGAAGCGGATAAGATTTCATAAACTTGTTCATAATGGCTTTATATGCCAACATAATTGTAGAGCCTTCAAGAGCCTATCATAACATATGGAGCACGTCCGCTCTAACATAAGGCACCCACGTGCCTAGCTTATGATCATAGCTTAATATCATAATGGCATCAAATGCCGAGCATGCTCATCTTACATAATAAATCAAATCAGACATCAAATTCATACCAAGTTTATTAGAGCCCAAAAACATAACTTGATTTCTTACACTTCTCATAAAACTTATTTTTCTTTAGTCTTTTTGAAATTTTAATGTAAGCTTAGTTTAAAATTTAAGTAATTCATGAAAATTCCATACTTAAGCACAATTACTTAACATAGGAAATTTCTCATTAAACTCATTCATTTTTTTAAAAAAAATTTCTTAAAGTCATAACAAGATTTATCATAAATAAAATCTTATCATATTTCTCATTAAACTCATTCATTTTTTTAAAAAAAATTTCTTAAAGTCATAACAAGATTTATCATAAATAAAATCTTATCATATAAGTCATACTTTCCTTATGCAATTCAAGGCACACATGCTTTAAGCACCTATTTCTCATAAACTTTAAACATATGAAAATTATCAAATTTATCATCATACCTATGTAAATCAAGTTACCATTACTCAAAACATATATTTAGTATAACTTAGAAGGTCCAAGCATCAAATAAAAAAGAAATAAAGTAAGCCTTACCACCCTAGGGTGGTTCGGCCTCTTTATGATGATCAAGGGGAGGAGGTTTCCTCCTTCAATCAAGCATGCTAGCATTATTGTTATGCACCCAAGTAACCATTTAAATCCTTAACTTCCACCAATTAAATCAATTCCACATTTTCCCCCAAATTTCTAACAATTTTAATCATAGGAAAAATTACTAAAACATAACATATGTACAATTTAACTTTACTATCCACAAGGTATGTCCATAACAACACATTTAGAGGCTAATCAATACATTAATTGAAGAGAAAAATCAAACTCCTACTCAATACATGGTTCGGGCAAAATGGGAGAACAAGGGGAGGAATTTCTCTCAACCAACTAATCATGCTAAAAATGTTCAAGTACACCCATGACCATAATTATTCAATCAAGGTTCAACAATTCATGCAATTCATACAAAATCCCCAATTTTCACATAATAGCATAAATCTTGAAAATCAAAAATTAAAAGAAAGGAAATGTATCTATGAACACGAACCTTAAAACAAGCTTTGGCAAGCTTAGATTAAAGCTCTCTAAGCTTTAGCTTTGCCTTTCTCTTTGGTAGAGGGTTTCACAACCTCTACATAAATGAAAATTAAAAATCAAAACCAAGAAGATAAATAAAAGAAGAATTGGAGCATGAATAAGCATGAATATGCTAAAAGAGGAATCTAAACCCAAAAATAAGAACGAAAATCATCAAAACACTCACTTGTCTTAAGTAGAGAGTTCTCAAATTTCTTGAATTCTAACACCCAGAACCACTTCCCAAGCTTTAATTCTCTAAGGTTAATCACTTACTTAAGGTTTAATGAAATGGATTTAGTGTGTTTAATGAGTAGGAAATAAAAAAAAAAAAAAGAGAAGGAGAAGAAGAAGATGATGCCTAAGAGGAGAAGAAGAAGAAGAAAAAGAAAAGTGGTTGCTTAATGATAAGAATTGACTTTTAAAAGTCAATAATGGCATTTTAGTCTTTTACTACTACTTCCTTAAGAAGTTGTAAATAGATGGCTAAGATTAAGTCAATAGTACTCTAATCTAATGGCTAAAAATATTTTTCAATTATTAAATTCCTTCAAAATATTATTTATCTCTATAAAATTCTTAAATTTACTCCATATCTCTATAAAATCTAATCTTTACTCCGATAAAAATAATCTCAAATTTCCTTAATATTAAAAACCCATAATGCACTATTCACTTAATTATCTAAACTCACTCAAATAAATCATATTAAATTCCTTCAAAATATTATTTATCTCTATAAAATTCTTAAATTTACTCCATAAAAATAATTTCTCAAATTTCCTTAATTAATAAAACACCATAATGCACTATTCACTAATTATCTAAACTCACCAAATAAATTCATTACTTATTTTCTATCCATGAAAATCATGTATGCATGCTCTAAAAATATTAAATAAAATATAAAATATAAATAGTAATTTTTCCGGACCGAAATAATCCTGATTCCTACACCGGTGGTACTATTCAGAGACCGGTAAAATTACTATTTCAGACAAAGAAAAATAGGGCATTAAGACTTTTTCGATGAACATCTGAATTTCATAGAAAAGAAATGATGGAAGCTCTACTTTGATGGCTTAGCTCATAGCAAGGGAGCTGGAGTAAGCGCTTTGCTAGAATCTCCACAAGGAGAAGTTATCTCAATGTTGAGAAGATTACAATACGCAATTACGAATAACATGGCAGAATATGAAGCCTAGTTATTTGGATTTGAAACTCTGATTGCAGTTAATGCTGAAGAAGTTTAGGTTATTGGTGATTCGAAACTAGTCATTGAGCACGCTAACGGCAATTAAGAAATTAAAGAAGATAGGCTGAAGCCTTACATTGACTACCTGCACATTGTTATTCAAAGCTTCTAGAGGGTAACCTTCACACACACAAGTAAACAACTGAAAACCATATGCCTTGGCTAATTTAGCATCAGCATGGGAAGAGATTTCAATTATGTCTAAGAAGCCGTTTATGATGTCTCCGGGTCCCGTGTTATGAAGGTGAAAGGATTATGGATATCAAGGAAGAAGAACAACATGGTTTTATGATGTCCTGCAGTGGATGACTGAAAGGGTTTAACTTGATTCGACTACTAGAGATGACAGAAGAGCTATACAGCGTTTGGCATTATAATTTGCAGTCTTGGATGGCAAGTTGTACAACAGAATATCAGACGGGGGTATTATTAAAGTGCACACCAAGCAAAGAAGCTGAAGGGATTATGGAACAGATCCATGCAGGGCTTTGCGGCACCCATATGAACGAAAAAGTGCTGGCCAAGAAAATTCTCAGATTTGGATTCTTCTAGTCGACAATGGAAAGGGATTGTATTTCTTTTGTGAAAAAGTGCTTCAAATGCCAAATTCACGGAGACCCGAGTCACATTTCACCTTCAAAATTACATCCTTCTATTTCACCATAGCCATTGGTAGCTTGGGGAATAGATATCATCAGCAAGATCTCACCTCCTGCATCTAATGGACACAAATTTATAGCGGTTGCAGTAGACTATTTCTCAAGATGGGTTAAAGCAGAATCTTTCAAGAACATTGGTGCTAAGCAAATGGCCAAATTCATTGAAAAGAACCTGATATGTATATATGGAATCTCCCACCACATGGTGACAGATAATGGAGTTTAGTTCCAGGCAGAAGTGAAGACACTGTTAGAGACGTATAGAATTCAACACCATAAATCTTCACCGCATCGACCACAAGCTAATGGGACAGTGAAAGCCGTAAACAAAAAAATTAAAAAGATATTAAGGAAAGTGGCAGAAAATGACCGTGATTGTGCAAGCAAGCTATAGTATGCTTTGTGGGGTTATAGGACCACCGCCAAACCTGCGAATGGGGCAACTCCTTATTCTCTAGTCTATGGGATGGAAGCTGTGCTACCAACGAAGATAGAAGTGTGGTCCTTGCGCATAATGATGGAATCCAAGAATGTCAATGGGCAAAAAGTCACTATCAAGAATTCACACTCCTAGATGGAAAGAGGCTAAATGCCCAATTCATGGATCAGTTGTATAAGAGGAGGATAGCTAAGCACTTCAACAAAAGGGTTCATCCAAAGCTATTGAGAGTAGGGGATTTGGTTCTGAAACAGATACGACAAAACACTCATGACCCAAGAGGAAAGTTCAATCCTAAGTGGGAAGGCCCATTTCTGATCAAAAGAATGTTCACTAAAGGTGCAGTGAAGCTATCAGACATGGAAAGCAATGAATTTGTCGAACCAGTCAATTTGGATAGACTGAACAAATTTTATGTATAGCTTGAAACGTTTATGGCAAAGCCCAATTAATAAATTCCCCTTTTGTGTTCTTATTAACTTTAAAGCATGTTATGCTAAGTTTATGATGATATGCAAATGTTGTGAATTTATTCTAATGAAATATGATAGCAGGAAATATATCGAGCATTTTTTTTAAGCAAAAAGGCATTTTAATAAGTGCATACATTCATATAATTGCACTATCAATAATTGTCTAGTACATTTCATTAGGAAACAGGATAAGAGCATCTACATGCTAGGTCCTAGCAGAAATCTAGCAGTCAAAAGATCAGTTGACTCCAAGTCAGCATCAACTCTAAAATAAGCCTGCAGCCAAAAGCGGTACAAGTCTGAAGCGAAAGTATCAGCCACATCAGAAATGGGTACAGTCATGCCACTAGGCCAAGTGGTAATAAAGCGAGATAGAAATCGCTGTGTAATAAGGCCACCCTCGAACTGCGTACAATCAGGGACAGCCTAATAACGGTCGTACTACCTAGCTACTCGGCTGGGATAATAAGCCACTTCCATGGTCAAGCCACATAGGGGCACACAGAGCATGTAAGAAGAAATTGTGAATCGTTTTATGTACCACCAAGGGCAAGTCCACCTGACTCCCTCAAAGGTGAGATCCTGAAAATAGCACTCCAGTCTTCAACGGTCTTCAACGGTCTCACAGTCTATAATCAAACATCAGATGGTCCGATGGTGGATCCATCACTTATAGCTTCTCAAAAGCCTATAACTACAAGTGCATTAAATAAAAAAACAGAGAAAGCTCGTTAAGTTGAAAACCCACAAGGACGGCTTAAAGCAAAAGTTAAAGCATAAATAATAATAATAATAATAATAATAATAATAAGTAAAAGGAAAGGGAAAATGCATTTATATGAGTAGAAGCGGACTCCCCATCGGACCGAGTACCGAGCTAGAGTCCCGAGTATACTTTCCCAGCCAAATAAATGTTTCAGCCATAATAAGTGGCAAAGGCATGCGTAACCTAGCCATTCGCTCAACTATAGGCACCAGTCTAAGGCTACTATAGCCGTCAATACCACTGAGTAGCAAGTACTGACTAAGAATACAGAAGCAAACAAGTGAAGGCCAGTACGGACTAGTGCGGTCTATACTTAATGCACGATCTATAAAAGGTCGCAGGGACACGACATGAGCTCCAAAATCATAAGACAGAATCTCATAAGCTGAGAAACCAAAAACAAGTAGAATCAGCAAAGCAGGGTCAACATCTGGCCGAGGCACTGCAAGAACTTCTTAAACCACGGGTATTCTCCCAGAAATAATGGTAAATTCATGGAATAACTGACACATGTTGAAGTCATTGTGGTGAAATAAGTTGTTTGAAGGATCAAAATGATTGATCAACCATTGCAGCAATCCGAGTTGAACCCAAATGTTCTGATAGTAGCTTAGTCCTTTGAGCTCACATGGTATAAGCAAATCCCAATCCTCATGGCTAAAACTGTGAAACAATGCTTCAAAAGTAGGTGCTAAGGACATATCCATGAAAAATGAAGAAGAAATGAAGAGTTTAGGGAATTTTTTGAGTGAAGACTTCATCTGGAATGAGAAGCAAAAGCTTTTGTAGTGTATAAACATATTATGGGCTTTTATAGCAAAGAAACAAAGGACAGGTTGACAACTAGCTACCACTACAGTATTAGTGGCACACGCCACTACGTGTGGTGCAAGCCACAATATAGTGGCACATGCCACTGGTTAGCAGTCATTTGGAGAGAATTCCGTTTTGTTGCTTTTTAGTTCTCAAATTCAACAAGCAATGTAAATATCAGCTATAAAGCACAAATACACTAATGTCACTCAAGAACATGTAAAGAAACTGGCTTGTGGCCTTTATATATATGAAAATAATCATTCTTTACAAGAAGTTCCTCAAACTGGGTCCAAACTACAAAAGCGGTGTTGAGAAAGAAAAACAAAACAAATAGAATGGGACAGCCAACTCAAGACATGTTGGAAGTCATTTCTTCAGAATCATCACCGCTGGACTCCTCGGCTTCTTCAATGATCAACGGCCTGTGTCCAACTCCATGACTAGCACGCCCGCCATGTGTTATCCCTCGACCTTGACTAGCAGGAGGCACCACGCTAGCTCTCTGGATACATTCATAAGTATTAGCATATGCATCTCATGCATACATAGCATATGCATTGCATATTTTTTCTTATGCTATTGTTGATACTTACAGATATATGCTCGTTCGAGAGCCTTGCCACCGCCAACTTGAGGCGCGCCGCTTCGTACAGCTGACACACCTCATTGTAGTTGTAAATGGACACCTGCAGAATAAGACAGGGGCAGAGGTAGCCAATAAGAAAGCAAAATCATAAAAGAACAATTATCCGAATAAAAAGCATAAATCACTCATATGGGTTCAGCCACCTCTGGTACGGGCTCACAAGATATGTCTCCAGCATGCCTTGAGCAATCTGACATGTACGGTCTAGAATAAAGGTGAAAGAGGCACTCGGTCCATGCTCCGGCTTATCGACTATGACAACCGTGTCCGGGGCCCTGGACTCAGAACCTCTCCTTACACGCTTGTCGTGCTACTGCTGCTGCTATAAGAATAGAACACAGTTTATGAACAGAGAACACTAGGGTAAAGCCAAAAGCAGATCAAAAGAATGAGGAGATGAAATTTACCTGTACCAGGGTAGCACCCTGACCTCCAGCCAACTCCTCCGCCTCAGCAAAAGGATCAAACTCGGTCAGAGGAGGGATATGGATTAAGAGCTGTGTCCACACAAATATGGCATAAGTGCCAGCACAAAAGCTGCTAGGTCATCTGTGGCAGCCGATCCTCTCCGAGCATCTACAATGTCCTGCTCCAACCGGATGGATCGAGTAGATAGCATGTAGTAAGGGACATCGTGAGGAACTCTCCTTCGATCCAGGCAAAGCTCCCACTCATATACCCTCTCTCCGAGGTAACACATGTCATAGAATAAACCCGGAAGGAGAAACTACCTATGCTAATACCCGATGTCTGCTTGGATGAAGTCGAGAAAGTCAGTTATATCTCCCCATGGATATCTCTCTATCTGAAAAACACTAAAACGAAGAAAAGAGAAAAGAAAATCAAAAAAAAAAAACAAATAAAGTAAAAGAAAAACGTAATAAACAAAGGGAGGTAGCGACTTACCCGATCCCAGCTCAAGCCATTCAGCAACTGCAAGAACATCGCAACATCTGAGGTAGTATGAGAGTACCTCCTATTATACCACCGTGCTCAGCCCAGAGGAAGAGATCTTGCATTCATGTCACCCTTGAAATCGAACAAGTCAGGCATGGTGAGGACTTTGTGCTCACAGGCCCAGATCTGTACAAAAAATAATAATAGTAATATAGCAGAAATTAGTGAATAAGAGGAAAAGTATGAATAAAAGTAGAAAAGCAGAGAATAACCAGAAGATGTGCTTTCGTACCTCAACATCTGTTTGTAGCCGACCTTCAAGTGCGCCCCACGGATGCACAAGTCCAGGTCATAATAAAGGTAAGATAGGGTAGCAGCTCCCCAGTTGAACTCCTCGGTGGCATCCAAGTCCTGAAGTGGTGGAAATAGCGCCAAATTTGCACCGATACCATGGTTTTTAAATAAGGTAGTGCATAACAGATAGAACAGGTAGGCCCGAGCTACTACATCCCCATCCATTTTCACCACTTGCTCTCTTGGCATGTCCTGATAGTGAGCATAAATGCTCTCATACCTGATCCTCTGGTCGAAAAAGGTGGGCTCCATGGAAATAACAGCTCGGAGGCTCGCCTACAGGCCTGGATGGTCTAGTAACCTCATTTGGTCATCGAAGACCATATACTATCCTCCAAATGACAATCCCGTGATAGCAGCAAAATCAACCGGTGTGATCGTCATCTCTCCGAACGGCAAATGGAAAGTATGTGTGGCATCCATCCACCGCTCCATCTGCACCAGAATGCTGAACGGCAGAGCCTACCCCTGCACTAAGGGAAGAATATCCATAAAGCGGCTAAAGCCTACCTCTCGGACATGCTCCTAGACCCACTCAGGCAGTCAATCGAACCATTCCCTAGTTGCAAAGGTGTTGCCGCCAGACTTCTCGTGCCTCGCGCCCTTCTGCAAAAATAAATCACTATGAGTATGCTAATAAAGTGCAAAGGCACGTGTTTTTATATTTTGGTGCAGTTAAGCAAGAAAAATAATGGAAATCACAAAAATACAATGTAATACAGTCCCTGTGGCGTGAGCCACTGCTCTGGTGGTGCACACCACAGGGCTGCAGTCCAACCAAACAACATTCAAAGTGCGCACGCCACGGTTGTTGTGTCGCACGACACATGCAATGGCGCATGCCACGGCAACCCGTCACAGACCCAACATGCTAAAATGCCCAAAATAGGTAAATTCTACTTGATTCCTGGTTTCTAACCTAATGTTTACAGGTTTCTAGCCTTAATAATGCAAGAAAAAGAAAAAAAAAGTTTTGGAATACCTCAATTGTCCCTAAAAAAGGTGGCTAGGCAAATCATGCCTCAGGGTGATCGAACTCCCTGTGTCCGGAACGAACTCCCGTAGTTTCATCCCATGGCTTATAAGACAAGTCATAGGGTCGATCGCCGCATCACCAGGAAGTCAGTCCATGAAATTTTCGACAGCCATGAGTTTTGGGTATAAAAAGAGTGAAAAAATGAGGAGAGAAAATTTGAAAGAGAGGAGGCAAGTTAGGTTGAAAGTGACAAATGAATGTCACTTTCACCTTTTATAAGGTTTAGTAGGCCTATGAACCCAACCGATGGCTTTGGGCCTGGTTCGGCCCAAGGGTCCACTAACCGTGACCAGCTCTCATACTTAGTTGGTAACCCGTCAACGGCTGGCCACCTAAATAGGGGCAATACACCGTTGGCCACAGGTAAGTTACCTCGTTTTGCATGTCGCGGCACGATTTTTAATAAATTCGCTAAAATTCACAAAACACACATAAACTCATGCACACACGAGTTCACAAAAATTCATGCAAAACCACACATTTCTATGCAAATTCACATATTTTTATTCAAAATCACATTTCACATGCACACGCTTTTCCCAGCCTAATCACGGAATTTCTAACCATAACTGGCCAAAGAGCCTCTTTCCCCATGTTGTAAAAAGTATTTTGTAGGTACCTCCCAAAGCAGAGCATAGCAAAACTATAATTCCCCTAAGGCAGGAAAACTGAAGCCCTTCAAAGAAGGCATCGTCCAAAGTGGCGCACCAAAGCTATACAAAGTGGCGCATCAAAGCCGTCCAAAGTGACACACCCCTAAAGTTGTCCAAAGTGGCGCATTAAAGCCGTCCAAAGTGGTGTAACAAAGCCATCCAAAGTGACCCCCAAAGCCATCCAAAGTGGCACACCAAAGCCATCCCAAGTGGCGCACTAAGTCAACCAAAGTGTCGTACTTATTCATCCATTGAAGTCGTCCGAAGTGACGCACCCCTAAACCCGTCCCATATGGCACATTTTATTTCGCGTCTCACCATCCAAAGGACAACCTCCGAAAGGAGCATTTCAGAAATCGGGTCGACCAAAGTGTCGTACTCATTCATCCGTTGAAGCCGTCAAAAGCGGCTCACCCTTGAAGCCGTCCCATGTGGCGCACCTCATTCCACCTCTCATCATCCAAAGGATAACCTCTTAAAAGAGCATTTTAGAAACCGAGTCAACTAAACTATCGTACTCATTCATCCGTTGAAGCCGTCCAAAGTGGCGCACCCCTAAAGCCATAACATGTGGCGCATTTCATTCCGCCTCTCACCTTCCAAAGGACAACCTCTGAAAGGAGCATTTTAGAAATCGGATCGACCAAAGTGTCGTACTCATTCGTCCATTGAAGTTGTCCTAAGTGGCGGACCCCGGAAGCCGTCCCATGTGGCGCATCTCATTCCGCCTCTCACCGTCCAAAGGACAACCTTTGCATTTTATCAAAGCTGCCGATTGGCGTAGATAGCCGCAGAAGCTGCCAACAACCACCACAGCGCAATTCGTCCACCCAACAAATGACGCAATGGTAACCCACATCGGCAAAGCTGCCAAAATGGCGCACTTCATCCATCAAAGTCATTCATGCAACGCAAATCAGGTAGGTCTTCTCTTACTTAAGCATCTACTTTACACTTTGATGACATTTTGCTTAAAAAGAAAAATATTATCAAAGTGGGGCAAACTGTAGACGCTCAAATTTTTCCCCCTTAAAAGGTTCAATGATGATACACCCTTTTTTGTATAAAATTGGAGTGGGATTCTCGATCGCTCCGGTTTTTGGACCAATGGTTTGTGGTTAAGATTATCTACGTGTTTAACCATTTTTACTTTTCCAAGTTACCCGGTGCTTCATCACACCGGGCCAAATAAGCAAGTTGGGTCCGCTGGCACACCACCACCATGTTTTGTGTGCCACTTGGTCTTTTTAGTTTAAGTGGGCTCAGTCCCGTTATGGGCTAGACAATGGCATTTATGCCATGCCAACTTAAATGGGGCCACCCTACCCTCAAATGCCTATAAATAGGCATTAGGCATTGGGGGGTGAACCAAAGAAGGAGAACTTTTGGGATTTTGAGGGGAGACTCTTGCATTTTTGAAACTTAACCTAAAGATCTAAAGGAAACTTATGTTAACCTTAGATCCAAGTTGAGATTTTATTGCTCAGTGAATTTAAAACCCCCTTAGATCAATCAAAAGTTCTAAAAACATGCATCCTAATCTTGGATTTCGGACTTTTGGATCAAGAACCAAGTCTTTTGGGTCTCTTCATCCATTTTTTTATCAAATCGTCAAATAAATATTCAAAGGTAATTTCTGAGAACCTTGATCCTATTCCTACAACTTTTTCTTTCGTTTTTTTTTTTTTTTTTTTTTTTTTTTTTTTTTTTTTTTGATGTTTTGAACACCTCTTTTGGGTTTGGTTAAGAGGGAAATCGAGGATCAACTAATAAAGCGTTTACCTTTGTGGCACACAACCTAAGCCAGTGGGGCAAGCCACTGCGTGTGGCATGCGCCACATGAGCCCAGACGCTCTGTTTTTGGACATGTTCTTCATTTGAACCTTCCTGATTTGGGAAGGGTCTCGCGCCACTACGTGGGGCGCAAGGTCCTTCATTTCAGAGGTTCAGAATGATTAAAACTCAATAAATGCCCCTTTTCGGAGATTCAATGACTAAGCTCCAACCTTAAAGGGTATGGGACGCGTATTTGGTCACAAATGGATCAAATAAATAATAAGACAAGATTGAGAGCTGTGAATATGTGAGTGTTGATGATTGGGAATGTATGTTCTATTATTCTGTATATATTGTTTGTCTTTGTGTAAATGTTGTTTGTTTGGATCTTTCATTTCTTATTGTGTTTTAATGTTCATTATTGCAAAATGTAAAGAGATCTTAATGGATCTCATTTAAGCTTGCTTCTAATAATTAATCAGCTTTGAGAAATTTGGAGGGATGAGGGTAGATTGTATTATTAGGAAGGGTTGTATTCTTTTCTCCTTCCTCTTTATTTGTGTATGTTTTATTCTAAGGAAAATTACTATTATGTCCCCATATATATGGAAATACAATTGTTCGATCCCTGTTTTTCTAAAAATGCTTTTTGAAGTGCTTATCTTTAAAACCATTAACTAATAGATCCTTCTGTTAAAAAAGTCCATTGTTTGCTGTTTGTGCCTAATGACAAGTCAAAATGCCCTTATCTTCCTTTCACATTTTCATTTTGCACCAAACCATCCAAATATCTCTCCTTCATCATCACCATCATTAGCCTAACCCTTACTGCAACACTCGTCGCCTGATCCCGAAAAACCCGACGGTGGATGCCACATTCGGTGCCGGAGGCACCGTCCTAACCTACATATAAATCAAATACAATCATAATTATGAATTAGAAGTTGACTTAGTATTCATAAGTTTAAGCAAGTAATAATATTATGTTTGAGAAAATGATTTGGGAGAGTCCTATCGAAAAAACTAGCAACGAGTTTCCCCTAAAAATAGAAGTTGCCAAACATATGAATCCAAAAGCACTCCCAAATTACAAACTCCCAACCCCATCAAACTCCATAACAAACAACAATAGCACTTTCCTATCAATTTCATATCCTCAATAAATTATAATATTCTCAATTCAATACATTCATTTAAACATATCAACTTCTAAATGTTTCTAACCATTAAATAAGTCCAAGTTTATCTCCAAATGATATACACCACAATAATTTACAATAATATCCTGAAGTATATATATTAACCAATACAGTCTCCAAAAAATGTAATACTTATACCATGCCATAAAATTCTTAGTTACAAAAAAAAAAATACTAAGTAACTTACCAAAATATCTCTTCAAGCCTCTGATGCTACTCTTTCAGGTCTTTAAGCAGCAAGCACAATCTCCAACCTGCGCGTGATAAAATCAACGCGCTGGAGTTAATAAAACTCAGTGGTGCTCATAAACAATAAAAACCAATGTTGTGATGACAACATACTTAAAAATCATTATATACCAATAAAATCATTAAATTTGAACATGTCTTACATATGTACACCACACACATCATGCTTTTAAAAATTCATTTGATATCAGTAAAATACGTTATGGTAAACTAAGAGTTATTAACATAATGTGATCTCATTTATTCACTTCCTTAAAAATATTTTACAAGGGCTCACATACAATTAGGAGAAAAAAGACAGATAAGTTTTCAATACTTATTCATAATGCTTAGGTCGCCAACTTATCATAACATATAAGAGCGCGTCCGTCTAACATAAGACACCCACGGCCTAGCAATATGATCATAGCTTCTTATCATCAAATGGCATTCAAATGCGAGCAGCCTCATCAACATAATAAATCAAATCATGCATCAAATTCACACCAGTATATTAAGAGCCCAAAATATTTTCTCATAAAATTCATTTTCTTTATCCTTCTCATATAAAAACTTTAAATTTAAACTTAAAGTAATTCATTAAAAATTCTCATACTTAACCAAAATGAATTAACATAGAAAATTTCCAGCAATAAAAATAACATTGACCTTTGCTGTGGTTTTATAAACATAACTTGAGTTATGGGTCTCCAAATTAAAATGAAATCAGTGTCATTAGAAAGCTAGACAAACCTAACACATGTTATGAAGGGATAACCAGCCCAGATCAAATATGGGAGATAACAAAACAAAGCTAGGAACACAAACTAACAAATCAGACTGATTCAGGCAGAACCAAGTCCATTGTTTTATTGAATTCCTACTAAACCAAACAACTCAAATTAAAACCAATCTAGAACGAGAGAATTCTCAAGACACATGGGGGGGGGGGGCCCCAACAACTTTTTATGAAAGAACTCAGAACCTAATCTTGTCATTAATAGTGGTCAAAAATGGGGCACTAAATTTTTAAAGTGATGCATGTGGCCGACACACAGAGTTCAGTTTGAGTTGTCCAGCCATAAGTTAAAGTTATATATCTCCAAATTGGACACCAGAGGATGAGTTGGAAAGCTAAGAGATAGACTACAACTTTTATCGAAGGACTCAAGACACAGATGAAAATTCAGAAAGGATTAAAAAAATGGTCCTAAATCTCACTCAAATCACGTTTTTTCCAACATTAGTTTACTTTCAGCCATGAAAGGACATGAAACCACAAAGATACAAGGTAGAAATGTTACCACAACATAAATTACCTCACAAAATATCATCCAAGAGGCATGTAATGGCGAACCAAAATTCAGCAAATCAATCATTTCATACAAAATCTTCAAAAATTACACATAATCGGCATAAAGGCAAAATCCAAAATTTTGAGTAAGGTAATGGTGTTTATGATCACCTAACCTTCAAACAAGCTTTAACAAGCTTTAATCAAAGCTTCTCAAGCTTTGGGTCTTGCCCTATCTTGTTAGAAGCCTCCACCTTACATGTAAGAAACTCAAAATCAAACAAAGAAAACAAATAAAAGAAGTTAAAATTGGAGCATGATTAAGCATGTTATATGTAAAAGACAACTCTAAACCCAAAAATAAATGAGATTATCATAAATATCACTTACTTGACCCAACGTAGGAAAATCAACCAAATTCCCTTGCAAATTAGTCGCTTCACTCTCTAAGATTAATTACTTAAATCAAGTTGGATATGGTGGATTTAGCAAGTAGAAGTTTGAAGAAAAATAAAGAGAAGAAGGAGAGGAAGTTGGCATTGAAGAGAAGAAGAAAAAGAGAAAGTGGTTGCTCAAATAATGGAGTTGACTTATATAAAGTAACCTAAGGGTAGTTTGGTCTTTTCCCATAATTGGATGGCTAGGATTGAGTCAATAGTAATCTAATCTATTGGCTACAAATATTCGCCAATTAAATTCCTTCAAAATATTATTTATCTCAACAAAATTCTCAAATTTACTCCATAAAAATATTTACTCAAATTTCCTTAATTAATATAACACCATAATTGCTCAAATTTCCTTACTTAATATACTACCATATCACTATTCACTAATTAATCTAAAATTCTCCAAAAATATTCCTTACTTACTTTCTAACCCATAAAAACCATCGCAATACATGCTCTAAAAATGTTAAATAAAATATAAAACAAAAATAGTAAATTTTTCCGGACCAAAAATAATACCACCACCTTCCGGACCGGTTTTTCCGGACCAAAAATAATACCAACTTCCGGACCGGTGGTACTATTCACATACCGGTAAACTACTATTGAAACACAGGAAAAATGGGGCGTTACACTTACTACAGATTTAACTCAAGTTCATCCATAGCCATAATCATAATCACTGCCAAAATTTTAATTGATGCAACATTACTATATTCTTGTACTATTCTTTTCAATTATAGGACTGATCCTAATATTAAAAATGCAAAAGAACGATTGATGGCAGCCAAGATTATTAACCAAAAAAATCATTATTGTTAAATAATTTTCAAATTTCAATTCTTGAAGAAAACTCAAATCAATAAGGAATATACTTTCATTTATATAAAATACCCATTTTATTTGACAAAAAAAAGTACCTTTCGATTAATTAAAAGAATAAAAGCTTGAATAACATAATTCTTAAATTGGGTCGTTTGCTTGTGGTAAAACGAGTTTCCCATGCACCAAAAATATTGCTTGATCTCTAAGGTCCTTCGTGATGTTGTTCTAAATAATCTGGGTTTTGACACTCAATCCTCATGTGTGTTCTAAATCACTCAACAGTAGAAGCTAGCCATTGTAATTCATGGTGAACGACGTACTCTTTCAACCTTGCCATCTAGGTTTCTACAGTAAGATCGTATTCAAAGCTTTAATGGCGGCACTCAAGCAAGCACAAGCTTATTGACGTCTTAGCTTTGCTTTCCATAGAGAATAGAGAGACAACAAATACTAGTTGGAGAAAGAAAGAATGCTATAATCGATGGATTTTGTGTATGAGGAGATTTGTTTGAGAGATAACAATTGGGGTTTGAGAGAGAGAGAGGCAGGAGATTAGAGAGAGAGGAGAAACTAAGATGGGGATAGTTCTTAAGGGTACATTAGGTATAAAATTTTAATCTCTCTCCTCTGACTCATTTTTTTTGAGTTGAATTGATGAAAAAGACTATAAAATTGGACGGAAGGATATATTAGTTAACTGTTTCAAATCATAAGGACTTCAAAAAGTATTTATAAAAAAATAGGGATAGAGTAGTTGTATTTCGATATATATGGGACATAATAGTAATTTTTCCTTTATTTTATGTTTTCATGCTTTATATTTCATCTAAATGTGTGATTGACATAGTTTTCTAAAAACGCATAAAAAATATTTACATCTCAATTTTAGTTAATCACATTACTGATTGATTGTGAATCTTTGCACAATGAGGAGGTCGGTTTAACCAGGCGAAATGGGTGCCTAATACCTTCCTATTACGTACCTAAGTCCCGGACCCTATCTCTGGTTTAAAACTGGATTAGTCGATTCTAATGAATCGACTAATTTGAGAAATTTTTCCTAATAAGGGTTGCGACCAAATATAAAACTCTTACCAAAGTAAGAAAACCTTTTTCCGAGGATTAAATGGGTTTAATAAAAGAAAACCAATTTTACTAAACAAAATTAATCAACCAATTCGATTTGGTTCTTTCCAAAAAATTCGAAACTTTTTGGCAAAAACAGCGCGTCCTCAGCCTTATGACACTGTAATTTACCAAAATCATAATTAATTCATACTAATCCATGATGAGACACTAAAATGATTTAATGCGTGCTAATGACATGTTTAGAAAATGTGGATATGACAACTCTCCCCCACTTAGGCAATTTCGTCCCTGAAATTACCTAAGAATAGTTGTGGACACTATTGTCTCACACTGTCCTCTCTCTCCCAAGTGGCTTCCTCAACCTTATGATTCCTCTATAAAACCTTAACCAAAGGTATCCTCTTATTCCCACTCCTTAACTTCTCTGGCTAAGATCTGAACTGGCTCTTCCTCATAAGATAAATCTATCTGAATCTCAACTGCCTCGGGAGAAATCACATGAGAAGGATCTGGCCTATATCTCCTCAACATCGAAACATGGAATACATTATGAATCCTATCCAACTCAGGAGGTAAAGCTAGTCTATAGGTCAACGGACCCACATGCTCTAGGATCTTGTATGGACTAATAAACCTAAGACTTAGCTTCCCTTTCTTACCAAATCGAAGGACCTTCTTTCAGGGTGAAACCTTAAGGAAGAAGACCTTATCAACCACAGAGTATTCCATATCTCGTCTCTTAGGATCAGCATAAGACTTCTGGCGATCTAAAGCCTCCTTTAGTCTCTGTAAATCAACTGAACTTTTTCCTCTGTATCTCTAATCAAATCTGATCCAATGATCTTCCCCTCGCTGAACTCTCTCCAACAAAGAGGTGTCCTACACCTCCTACCATACAATGCCTCAAATGGAGCCATCTAAATACTAGACTGGTGGCTATTATTATACGCAAACTCAATCAAGAACACATACTTTTCCCAACTGCCCTCAAACTCTATAACACAACTACGGAGCATATCCTCCAAAGTCTGAATGACCCTTAGATTGACCATCAGTCTGAGGATGATAAGCAGTACTGAAGTGCAACCATGTGCCCAAAGCCTCATGCAACTTAGCCTAGATTCTAGAAGTGAACCTCGGGTCTCAGTTTGAAATGATAAAAGAAGGAACACCATGTAATTTGACTACCTCCTCAATGTACAACTAAGCATATTAATCCAACTAGTAATTTGTCCTCACAGGCAAGAAATGAGCTAACTTAGTCAATCTGTCCACTATAACCCAGATGGAATCATTCTTCTTAGGCATAAGAGGTAATCCAATCTCAAAATTCATAATAATGCGATCCCATTTTGATAGCCTCGCAAAGCGGGCAAATCTTGTTATGTTATTTCAATATAAATTGCATGAATGCATGATTGTTTTCTATATTTTACGTTTGTTTTCAATATAATTGCCCTGAAATGCATGAATTGTTTTCTATATTTTTCGTGTTGTTTTGCTTTAAAGTAATTTCCAGGTACAAAGTTGAAGCAAAGATTTGTTCTATACAAAAATAGGGCCAAAACAAGTTGAAAAATAGGAAGAAACCCTTGATCCAACCTTCGCGCCGCGAAGCAAGTTGCAACAAAGAAAAATGACCAAGTCGCGAGCACTATCAGAGGTCGCACGCGCAACCTACACCCAGAAGAGGAAAGTCGCAAGCGCGACATTAACACTCGCGGGCGCGAAAAGCAGGACTGAGAGTCAAAAGGTTTGCAAGAAAAACGCGCGAGCGCGCCTTCCATCTATGAATACTCAAATTTTAAGGCTCAAAAAAAGCCAGTTTTCTCGGCCGCGGCCGCCCTTAAAGGCAGCGGTAGCCGCCGAGCGCGACTTTCATATGCGCGACCGCGAAAAGAACTTGAGAGGCAGGGACAAGCACGTCCCACGGCGTGCCAGATAGCACGCCCGTGCTATTCACAGACACTTTTCAATACGAGAGTCAGAGAAGAGGCCTTTTCATCACAGAAAATCATATCTTTTTATGCAGGGGTCGGGACTCTTCCCATGAGAAGTCCACCTTAAGCACCTCTTGGCCAATCAGACCACCACCATCACTTTTCTCTTTCTATAAATAGCAATCAAAGTGAAAGCTACACGATATATACGAGAATTGATTATTATTCGATTAGATTCACAAAATACTTAATTGTATTAAGAAGAGTGGTGTTAGTTAGTACTTAGAACAAGATTGACGAGAGTCAACTTGTTTATTGATTGTGCCAAAGAACACCCAAAGAAGTCCTCGAGGTGTGACGCCCTCCAAGAGGCCTGAGTAGATTCATTCTTTCTCTGTTTTACCCAGACTTATTGTATTTGTTCTTCATAATCCACTTGATCTAAGAGAAAATTGCAGAAAAGAACTTTATAATTCAAGGCTTAACACCTAGCACGCCCAAACCGTGCTAAGTGGCACGCCCAAGTCGCGCTACGAAGCAGGTCTCAACAAAGAAAAACGCCAAAGTCGAGAGCGCGACTTTCACAAGCGCGAGCGCGACAGTTAGAAAAGAGAGTCAGTAGATTCGCAAGAAAAACTCGCGGGCGCGACATGCATATACGCGGGCGCGAGTTGAAGTTGCGAGCGCAAGCTTCATATACACGGGCACGAGCTGAAGTTACGAGCGCGACCTTCATATACACGGGCGCGAGCTGAAGTCGCGGGCGCGACATGCATATACGCGGGCGCGACAAGCAGATCTGAGTGTCAGAAGCAATTAGACCAAAAGACGCGAGCGCGATATTCATATGCGCGGGCGCGAGAAAGCACCTTTGCACCTTTGAGAGTCCATAAGGTTTTCCAGCAAAAGAACGCGAGCGCGCTTTCATCTTTCGGCGCGCGTAATTCACTCTTGAGAGGCAGAAGCATCTGGAGCATAATCGCGAGCCGCGACTTTCAACAGCGGCGAGCGCGAGTCGAAATTTCCAGGAGACGTGTTTGCTGCCTTTTCAATCGAAAATCATATCTTTTTATGCAGGGGTCGGGACTCCTCCCATGAGAAGTCACCTTAAGCACCTCTTGGCCAATCAACACCACCATCACTCTTCTCTTCTATAAATAGCAATCAAAGTGAAGCTACAAAGGATATACAGAATTAATTATTATTCAGAATTAGATTCACAAAATACTTAGATTGTATTAAGAGAGTGTGTTAGTAGTACTTAGAACAAGATTGATGAGAGTCACTTGTTATTGATTGTGCCAAGAAACACCAAGAAGTCCCTCGAGGTGTGACGCCCTCCAAGAGGCCTGAGTTAGATTCATTCGAGTTAGATTCATTCTTTCTCTTTGGTTTTTACAGACTTATTGTATGTTGTTCTTTCATAACTCTTCAATGCAAAGCAAACAATATCTAATTGGTAGTTATTCAATAAAATCTTTAAGTTATCTTTTGGTTTTTGTTCTAATCAAAGTTAATCAAGGTTACTAAATTATATTCTCAAAAGGAAATAGTTTAGTAAAGATCAAAGAGATTTAATTCACTTAATTGAATTTACATATGCATATTTCACTTATCTTTGTCAAAGTTAGATCTATCTTATTGAAATAATCAAAGAATAAGTAATGGGTTTATATTTATATTTAACAAAGTAAGGTTTTTATTATAAGTATAAGTACTTATAATAGATAGTATAATTCTATACTGAAAAGTTGAATTATATCATACCATGTGTAATTAAAGAATTCTTTATTGCATATTACAAGCTTTTGCATAGAGAAGGAAAATCCTGTGTACGATCAATTAATCTAAGTATTTTACTACACACTTGTCTTTATAATTAATTATTCTAAATATTTTACTACACACTTGTCTTTATAATTAATTATTCTAAATATTTAACTATACACTTGTCTTTTAATTTAATTAAATATTAGTCTTAGTATAAATAGATATCAATCACTTTTGTATTTATTTCTGTAAACACACTATTAAGAGTAAAGTAGTAAAGTGTATTCAACCTGTTCCTCGTGGGATCGATCTTTTATTACTATTTAACGAAATATTCTTATATTTTGGCGCCGTTGCCGGGGAACGGTGTTTTGTCATTTAACGAAATATTTCTATATGTGATTTGCAGCTTATTTTAATTAAAGTTACATACTTATATTTGATTCAAAATTTTGCAGGAACACATAAGCTTACATACTCATATGCCAAGTACTAGATCTTCAAACAGTGAATTGGAGGATTATCAGCCTGAGATTGAACAATTCATTTCACAAAGAAAAAAAAAGAAAAAAAGAAGAAATTCAGGAATCATGGGTGATGGACCTCCGCCACAGAGGTTGATGGACTTTGTGACTCCAAGTTTAAATGGTTCACAAACGGGAGTAGTACGTCCACCGGTAAATGCTAACCAGTTTGAGATTACGCTTTATTACAAATGCTTCAAAATAGTGTTCAGTTCTACGGATTACCAAATGAAGATCCTAACTCACATATAGCCAGTTTTCTTGATACTCAAATTTTGAGGCTCAAAAAGCCAGTTTTCCCGGACTGCGAATAATAAAATTTGCTACAGTAAATTTGACTTTTGCTATAGTAAATTTGCTACAGTGCCTGTTTTCCTGGACTGCAAACAGTTCGGCAGGACCGGAGGCCATTTTGGAAGTTCATCGAAAGTATGCCAATATGGTACTTAAAACATCCGGAATGTCGCGAGGATCGCGGAACAGGCTTATTTACCCAACATGAAAATGAATCCTTATATGAGGCATGGGATCGCTATAAAGAGCTCCAAAGAGTTTGCCCACACCATGGCCTTCCCCAAAATATATTGATTCAAACCTTCTACAATGGGGTAACACCGTCTACAAGGGGAACTATAGATGCTATGGCAGGAGGATCATTAATGAAGAAGACTACTAATGATGCAATTGAGTTGCTAGAAGAGATGGCCAACAATAATAGCATATGGCCAACCGAAAGAACTCAGGTAAGTCATTCTACTGTTAGTAATGAGTCTTCTTCTTCTTCAAAAAATTCAGCAAAGACAAGAATTCCAGTTAAGAAAAGCATGAATTAGATCCCTTTAAACTATGAATGCAAGCACAAATTTCTGCTTTGGTCCTACAAAATTGATAACTTAAACATAAGTAAAATCAACATCCCTTAAAACATCTCTTATTTGTGAAAATTGTGGTCAAAATGGGCATATATCAAATGAATGTAATTATAAGCATCCGGTTATGGAGGAACAAGTGAATTATGTTCACGGACAAGTTCGCAGTCCATACTCGAATAATTATAGTGCTGAAAATTGTAATTATCCTAATTCTTTTTGGAGAAACCATGATAATCAAGATAGGGGAAATCAATTTAGTCAATCTCAAGATAGACTAGGACAATTGACTAATAAAATTGATCAATTCTTGGATGGAATCAACTAGAAAATGAGCAGTCAAGATGATAGTTTTAAATGGTTAGAATCAAAGTTTGACAAGCTATTTAAAAACCATTCGTCGTCCATACATAACTTGGAGGTACAAGTAGGGCAACTTGCCAATGCTATTTCCTCACGAGAAGTAGGAAATCTTCCTAGTAATACAGAAAAGAATCCTAGGGAAAATGTAAGTGCCATTACTTTACGAAGTGGAAAAATAGTAGATAAAATAGTTCCTTCGGGTATTGATGATAATATTTTAAATAATGAAACTATGGAGCCGGTTTGTGAACCGAGTATTGAAGTAAATGTTGCAGGATCAAAAGAACAGGAAAAAGGAAAGGACAAGGAAAAGGATAATGTCAAAGCTTATCAACCTAGGCCACCTTTTCCACAAAGGCTAAAGAAGAAGCAAGAGCAAGATAAGCAGTTCTTAAATTTTATTGATAAATCGAAAAATTTGCATATCAACATGTCACTCATGGAGGCCATCACACAAATTCCAAACTACGGTAAGTTCCTTAAGGAATTGATCTCGAAAAAACGTAGTTGGGAAGATGTTTCAACAGTCACTCTAACTGAGGATTGTAGTTCCATAATCTCAAGTAAGTTACCTACTAAACTCAAAGATCCAGGAAGTTTCACTATACAGGAAGTTTCACTATACCATGCAAATTAGGTGAAGTAGATTTTCCTAGATGTCTTTGTGATTTAGGAGCAAGTATTAATTTGATGAGCAAGTATTAAATTTCGAGTGCCAATTATCTCTTTTTAAGAAATAGGATTAGGAAGATGAAATTAAGAGAACTTAATATGGTTTTTTACAACTTTGCTGACGCAAACTATTAAAAGAACCATATGGTATCCATTGAAGATGTAATTGTAGGTTGAGCAAAGTTTATTTTTCCCAACTGATGTTCGTCATACTCGACTATGTTTATGAATAAAAATTGGTCCTCTTAGTTTAGGAAAGACGCATTTATGAACACCGGAAGGGGCATTTATTGATAGTTTTCAGAAGAGTTAGTCCTTAGGATAGGTGAATGATATCATTGAATCATATAGATAAAGCTATGAAATATCCTATGGAATGAAGGAAAAATTGTATGAGAAAATCGATATGTTGATGTATGCATACACAAGAAATATTTTGGCCTGTGAGATAATGAAAATTCGAGGATGAACAATAATGAAAATGGAAAAAGAGGAGTTTTCACATTAAGAAACCTGAAATGTTAGCTTAGGGAACAATGAGACCTTTACCAACCAATCAATAGAAAAACCACCAAATAGTAAGACGTAAAGAAGTTACCGAGTACATCTACGATAATGCTTTCTTAGGAAAGATCACAACACTCCTATTATTATTTCTAAACAAATTAACTTGAGGATCAGAAAATGATTGTATTAAAAATTGTTAGAAATAGAGGATTCAAAGAGTATAGGATGGCAATTTCTGACCTTAAAGGGATAAGTCCAATCGAACGTGCATGCATTCATCATCTTGAGGATGGACATATAACCCTTAAAAGCAGAAGACAAAGAAGAACTTAATCCTAATATGACAGAAGTAGTAAAGAAAGAAATTATCAAATTACTAGATGCCGGAATAATATACCCAATTTCAGATAGCAATGGTTTAGTCCCATTCAACTGTGTGCTAAAAAGGGAGAATGACTGTAGTCAAAAAAAATGTATAATGGTGACCTAATCCTAACTCAGGACCACACAGTTGGACGGGTATGTATTGAATTATAGAAAACTCAATGCAGTCACAAGAAAACGATCATTTTCTCCATTACCATTCATAGATCAAATGTTAGTCGGAAAGAAATTGCTAGGTCATGACTTTCTATTGTTTTCTCGATAGGATATATACGGGAATATTTTCAGATTTTATATCTTTCCAAATGATCAAGAGAAAACCGACATTTACTTGTCCCATTTGGGTAGCATTTGCATATAGGCGCATGTCCTTTTGGTTTAGTGCAATGCACCTGCAACATTTAACGTTGCAATGACCAGCAATTTTTAAATGACTATTAGAGGAAATATATGGATGTCCTTCATGGATGATTTTTTCTAATTTATGTGATTCATTTGAATGTTGTTTTGAAAATTTAGATCTTGTATATAAGATGGTGGAAAAGTGCTAACTTGGTTTTTGAATTGGCGAGAAAAATGCCACTTCATGGTTAGATGAAAGGCATTGTTTAGGGCACAAAATATAGTAACGGAAGGAATCCAAACAGATAGAGCAAAGATAAGAAGCCATAGAAAAGTTACCGTCCTCCTACTACGGTTAAAGCGTATAGATCTTTTTCTAGGCACGCAGGGATTTTATAGGAGATTTAATAAAAACATTTCTCTATCATTATAACCTCTAACTAACCTACTTATTTAAAGATGCATCTTTTTGGATTTTTCTCCAGAAAATGTTTGGAAGCTTTTAATACTATTTTAAAGAAAATGCAATTAGTAAGTGCACTAATTATAATGCAAAAACCCAATTGAGGGGATTACCCTTTGGGAAAATAATGTGTGATGCTAGTGGATTATTGCTTTGTTGGTTGTGTATTAGGGTAAAGACATGAGAGAAGGTTGGCATGTAATATACTATGGCTAGCCATGTTCTAACAAGCACTCAAATAAATTATATCAACGTACTGAAAAGGAAATGTTGGCTGTGGTATACTGCAATGTGGAAATAAAATTCAGATTTCATATTTACTAGTAAGCAAAGTCATAATTCTAATAGCTGATTGCATTCTGGGCAATTGAAATACCTGTTTGCTAAAACAAGATGCAAAACCACGTCTTATTCGATGGGTATTATTATTGCAAGAATTGACATTGAAATAAGAGACAAAAAAAGGTTGCTGAAAATTTAGTTGCTGATACATTTAATCAGTTTGGAAAAAAATGAAAGGACCAATAGGAGAAACACCATTTATAAAATGAACAATTTCCCAGATTTGAAATTAATGATTAGTACACAATGTTTCACACCACCTTGGTATGGCTGACATTGCAAATTTTCTGGCTCTAACATGCCAATACCTCCCAGAAATGAACTTATGCACAAAAGAAGAAGTTCTATGCAGATGCTAAAAATTTCTTATGGGACGAACCATTCTTGTTTAAGATATGTATGGACGGTATGATTAAAAGGTGTGTAGGTGAAACAGAAATACAAGATATACTTATGCATTGTCACTCCAGTCCATATGGAGGGCATCATGGAGCAAATAGAATGGCTTCAAAAGTTTTGGAAAGTGGATTTTATTGGCCTACTCTATTCCAAGATGCTCGTATATTTGTCTCTCGTTGTGACAGGTGTCAACGGGTTGGCAACATAAGTCAAAAAGATGAAATGCCTTTATCCAACATACTCGAGGTAGAGATATTCGATGTATGGGGAATATGTATGGGATCGCTTCTGGAACATTCCCTTTTCACAAGTTATATCTTAGTAGCTGTTGACTATGTTTCCAAGTGGGTGGAAGCACAAGCTTGTGTCACAAACAACGCCAATACAATGGTCAAATTCTTAAAAGCATTATTTACCAGATTTGGGGTTCCAAGAGCAGTTATAAGTGACGGAGGTACGCACTTTTTAAATAAATCGTTTGAAAGCCTCTTGAGGAAGTATGGAGTACATCAAATATGGAGTACACCATAAAGTATCTACCCCATATCATCCACAAACTAGTGGTCAAGTGGAAATTTCAAATCGTGAGCTTAAGTGGATTTTGGAAAAACTGTCAATTCATCTTGTAAAGATTAGTCACTTAAGCTAGATGATGCACTTTGGGCATATAGAACAGCATTTAAGACACCGATTGGGATGTCCCCATACCGTTTGATTTTTGGTAAGGCATGTCATCTACCTTTAGAACTAGAATATAAGGCATATTGGTCAATAAAAACTCTGAATTTTGATTTGAGCAAGGCAGGCTACAAAGGGAAACTTCAGTTAAATGAACTTGATGAGATTAGATTATTAGCATATGAAAATGCCAAGTTTTATAAGGAAAGAACTAAGAGATGGCATGATAATCAGATTCGAATCAAATCATTTAAAGAAGGAGACAAAGTGTTGTTATTTAATTCGAGACTACGCATATTTCTTGGAAAATTGAAGTCACAATGGAGTAGACCATTTGAAGTGATCAAAATTTCAGATCATGGAGCATTAGAGTTGAAAAATCTATCTAATGGTTCCACATTTATGGTAAATGGACAAAGGTGTAAGCTTTACTTGGGTGATAAGATTAATGATCTACCATAAGTAACATTTTGAATCAGCGCAATGGGTATGTATAATATCAATATCTAAATATATACTATGTTTGTTTTGTTTTACTTTCTTTTCTTTTCTTTGCTATTTGAAAAAAAAAATCAAATGTATTATTTGTTTATTTATTTTAAGTTAAAAAAAAAAAAAAAAAAGGGAAAAAACTCATCAAAAGTCAAGTATGCAGGGAAATTATTTTGCAGGTAACAAAATTCGCGACCGCGAATACAAACTGCGCGGGCGGGACTATCGCAAAAAAGAGACAGAAGCTTTTTAAACAAAACTCGCGATCGCAACATTAATCTGCGCGAGCGCGAGTTTTACACAAAACAAGTCAGAAGCTTCAAAAGCTTCAAGATCCCCAATTCGCAGATCGCAACATCTATGTTGCGCGAACGCGAGTTCTCTGCAAAATCATGTCGAAAGCAAAGAGATTCACTCCTCGCGATCGCGATAACACCAAGCGCGAGCGCGATTAGCAAACACCGAGGACAAGAGGCGAATCATTTCCGCGAGCGGGCGAAAATTGCAAACGCAATCGGCGACTCTAGCAAAATTTCCCTTGGCGCGATTCTACAAAAATGAACTAATGAAATAAATTGGATAGGATTAAGTGAAATCAAAACCCCTAGTAGTTTCAATTCCTTGATTTCTTTTAATCAATTTTTGTTTACTTTACTCATTCATTTTATAATTACAAAACAATTCTCTCAATTATCGTTTAAATAATAACGAGATAACATAATTTTGGTAATTGGAATACAATCATCGAAGGAACGATATCATACTCATCATATATTACTTGTAGCGATTCGTACACTTGCGAAAATAAGCTGTCAAGTTTTTTGGCGCCGTTGCTGGGGATCGAACCCGGGTCACCCGCGTGACAGGCGGGAATACCCGCAACAAGTGGAGAAAATTCTATTAATACTAGCAAAAGAGAAAAAGAGGAATACCCATAAGAAAAGAAATTAGTCAAAAATTCAAGTTTAGGGAACTTTAGCAAGAAAGAAGTATTCAAGAAGGAGAACGCTACACACGCCTAGCCAAGTGCACTTTCACAGGTATGTATCTTCTTGACCCAACCTTTTTGCAAGATACTGGTATTTTAGAGAAAGTACAAGAATATTTGAAAACTCTAAATTTTGAAATATTTAGTCAATTGCAAATTCCTGAAAATGCTAAATTAAGTTTAGAGTTACTAACTACTGTTGATTGGGTGGATGAGGATCAAATGGCCATCAATTTTAGAGTAGATGGAGAAGAATTAACTGTGGGATATGATCAAATGCATGAATGGTTAGGATTTCCCAAAAGTTTATGTGCTCCTAAACAGAAAGGATGGAATGCATCTTCCGTTTGGGAAAAACTAACAGGGCAATCAACTTTTACCCCACGAAATTCTGGAAATAAATGGATAAAAGATGAGAGTATGCATTTCGATATCTGCACAAATACTTGTGTTATAGTATTTGTGTTATGCCTTGTTTGGACGGGTGGAAGCATCCAAAGTCCAAACAAGAGACTTGTTTATTTTGGACTGTATTTTACAGGGAAAACGAGTTGACGTTGCAGGAATAATACTCGATACAATATACAACGCCTCTCGTCATCAAGGCAAAGTTACTTTTGGAATAGGTAGTCTGGCGCCTATCTTGGCACATATTGCTCGAATGCCTATTCCACCTTATCAGCCCCAGCCTACTGACACTTTTCGGTATATGGATGGCGCATTCTTAAAAAGGACAGGTTTAGTTGAAGAAGTAAAAACTGGCAGTACAGTTACCTATTGTTGGAAGCCATGGGAAACACGAGTTGGGCACAGCGAGCGCGATGAAGGAACTTCGGATGCACAAACGCAAAGACAGCGGAAGGGCAAAGCACCGGTCACATCATCTTCTCATGCGGAAGAAGAAGAAGATGACGTTGCCGGATGGAGGCAAGTCTTGGGTAAATAAAGTTGAAGCTTTACAGCAGTCGCAGGAAACCTTGCAAGCTACTGTTCTTGACATGGGACACAATTTCCACCATAAAAACATCGAATTCACTCCATCGCCTCCAGGTTCTCCGGAGGCCTAAGGTTTTTCTGTTTCCCTTTAGTTTTCTTTATATATTTTTTTTTCAGTATTGTGTGAATTGCATGTGATATTTGTTTTTCTTGCATTTCTCATCCCACAATGAGGACATTGTGTCTTTTAAGTGTGGGGGAGACTTTTAAGTGTGGGGAGACTTACATTTTCTTTTATTTCTCTATTCAAAAAAAAAAAAAAAAAATGCACAATTAAAAAAAAGTCAACTTCTTTGCTAGTTCATGTGCTTTAAAGTCTCTACATGTTGATTTGGTTTGTATTTTGGCTTGTTAAATAAAGGTCTTGAATTTAATCTTATATACCGTAGTTAGATGAGATTGAATGTTATACTGAACATTAAGTATTGATATTTTACATATGACATTTTAACTTTTCCAAGAATAGCAATTTTAATCTTAGTAATTATCTAACATTATGTTTTGTTTTAGAGCAAGCTTGAATCCTACCTTTGAATGAAGAAGGGAGGAAGCAAATGAAAATTAAATACTTGTATGTTTTCAAGTCAATAAATATAAGATAGGGGAATAACGGAAAATCCGTTTTAAAAATAAAAGTGGTATGGAGCATAAAATGCAACCACTTATCATTTACATTCCTACATACCTAGAAGGAAAATGATAAGCAAAAGAAATATGTGGTATGGAGCATAAAATGCAACCACAAAAGTTCAAAAAAAAAAAAAAAAGGTGTTATGGAGCATAAAATGCAACCACTTAGTGAGATAAAAATAAGACTACCTAAAAATGCCTTGAGACAAGAAACACTACATGTATGCTATCTAAAGTACTTCCTATTCTTTGCATTTTAAGGATGGAGGATTGCCTATCTCATTTCTTAAAAATGGCTAGATTTTTTATACTTTAGATTTTTGTTTGCTATTTTGAAATTTTTACATGTCATATTCATTTACACTACTTGGTTCATAAAATAAAATATATATAATCTCTTATCTTTGGTAGATTACTTAAGAAGTCTAAATTTTTGAGTCGAGTAGTGTGATCGTCGTGAATTTCTAGGCGGTTTGACGTTTCCGGCCACCGTGCACGGCGGTCCGCGGCGGCAGTCCGGTGATCGGCTGGCGACTGATAGCCTCACAAAGCGGGCAAATCTTGTTATGTTATTTCAATATAAATTGCATGAATGCATGATTGTTTTCTATATTTTACGTTTGTTCGTGTTGTTTTGCTTTAAAGTAATTTCCAGCTGTACAAAGTTGAAGCAAGCTTTTTTATACAAAGAGGACCCAAAACAAGTTGAAGAATGGGAAGGAAACCTTTAAAGCCAGACCCTTCACGTCGCGGGAGGCAGGTCCCCGCAACAAAGAAAACACGCCCAAGTCGTGAGCGCTACCAAGAATAGAAGCTCGCGCGCCGCACACTAACACCCAGGAAAGGAAGTCGCCGAGCGCGATATGCATCTACGCGGCGCGACAAGCAGATCTGATTAACAAGAATGCGGATTTGGCACAAAAGACGCCGCAGCGCGATATGCATTTACCGAGCGCGAGAAAGCACCTTTGAGAGTCAGATGTTTTCCAGCAAAACGACCGCGAGCGCGACTTTCCATCTATCGCGCTGCAGCGTAATCACTCTTGAGAGGCAGAAGCATCTGCGAGCATTAAGTCGCGAGCGCTTGACTTTTTTCAACAGCGCGAGCCGCGAGTCGAGAGTTTCCAGAGGAGACGTTGTTTGCTGCCTTTTCATCAGAAAATCATATCTTTTTTATGCAGGGGTTGGGACTCTTCCCATGAGAGTCCCTTAAGCACCTCTTGGCAATCACACCACCATCACTCTTCTCTTCTCATTAAATAGCAAATCAAAGTGAAGCTAACACGTATATACGAGAATTTGGATATTATCAGAATTTAGATTCACAAAATACTTAGATTGTATTTAAGAGAGTGTGTTCAGTAGTACTTAGAACAGGATTGACGAGAGGTCACTTGTTATTGATTGTGCCAAGAAACACTAAAGAAGTCCTCGAGGTGTGACGCCCTCCAAGGAGGCCTGAGTTAGATTCATTCTTTCTTTCTTGTTTTACAGGACTTATTGTAGGTGGTTGTTCTTCATGAACTCTTCTATTGCAAAGCAACAATAATCTAATTTATCGGTGATATTCAATAAATTTCTTTAGTTATCTTTTTGGTCCTTTGTTTAATCAACAGTTACTAGATTATATTCTCAGAAGGGAAATAATTTAGTAAAAGATCAAAGAGATATTAATTCACTTGAGTTGAAATTTACATATGCATGTTCTACTTAATTTCTGGTGGAATTAAATCTAGCGTATTGAAAATAATCAAAGAATTTAAGAATTAGGTTTAATACTTTAAACAAAGTAAGGTTTTTATTATAAGTATAAGTAACTATAATAGATAGTACTAATTCCTATACTGAAAAGGTTGAATCGTATATTCATCACATGTGTAATTAAAAGAATTTTTAAGTTGCCATATTACAAGCTTTTGCAGTAAGAGGAAGGAAATATCTCGTGTCATGATCAATTAATCTAAGATATTTTACTTACACACTTCGTCATTTATATATTAATTTATTCTAAATATTTTACTTATTACACTTGTGTCTCTCCATTTCTTTTATTTAACATTAAATAATAGGTCTTTAGTATAATTAGGATATTCAATCCACTTTTTGTATTTATTTCTGTAAAAACACCACTATTAAAGAGTAAAAGTAGTAAAGTGTATTCAAACCCGTCCTCGTGCGGAATCGATTCTTTTAAAGAGTAAAGTAGTAAAGTGTATTCAACCCGTTCCTCGTGGGATCGATCTTTTATTACTACGTTGCGATCCGTATACTTGCGGGAACTCAATAGAGACGCAACACATTTCCACTCAAGCACTGAAATCGGATGCATAAGACCAGCTGGAAACTGATGCTCAGCCTTAGCCTGCTGGCAAACCAAACATCTAGATACATACTCTAAGATACTCCTTTTAAATGCTAGGCCACCAATAGAGATCTTTGAGATCATGATACATCTTAGAACTACCTAGATGCATGTCATAAGAACTAACATGAGCCTCATCAAGAATCATCTGTCTCAACTCAAGAATCTTAGGCACATAAATACGATCCTTGAAATTTAAGCAACCATCATCCTTAATCTGAAATCTCTTCTTCTTACCCTCTAAAGTCAGCTTCTTCCATTCAGCAATCTGATCATTTAAACTCTGAGCATCTCTAACCTGCTAAACCAAATTCGGTCTGACCATCAATTCTGTCTCAATGGAACCATCATCGCGCAATGACATAATAGCAAACATAGCCCTCAAAGTAGACATATACTTCCTACTCAAAGCATCAGTAACTACATTAGCTTTACCCAGATGGTAATCAATTATACAGCCATAATCTTTAAGCAGTTCAATCCATCTCCTCTATCTTAGATTCAACTCTTTTTGTGTAAGCAAATACTTTAAGCTCTTGTGATCAGTGTAGATGAAACACTTCTCACCATACAGATAATGCCTCCATATCTTAAGAGCAAACACAATAGTAGCAAGCTCTAAGTCATGAGTTGGATAGTTCTTCTCATGAGGCTTAAGTTGCCTAAAAGCCTAAGCAACTACCTTACCCTCTTGTATAAGCACGCAACCAAGACCACTAAGTGAAGCATCACTGAAAACCAGATAGTCTTTACCAGAAACCAATTGTGTAAGGATAGGAGCCTCAGTAAGCATAGCCTTTAACTTCTCAAAGCTAGCTTGACATTTATGAGACCACTCAAACTTCACGTTCTTGTGCAACAACTTTATCAAAGGAGCAATAAGAAAAGAAAACCCTTTAACAAATCTTCTATAATACCCAGCCAAGCCCAAGAAACTCCAAATCTCTATAGCATTCTTAGGCGACTTCCAATAAAGAATTGCCTCTATCTTCTTCGGATCAACTCAAATACCATCAGTTGAAACCACATGGCCAAAAATGGTACCTCAGCAAGCTAAAACTCACACTTACTAAACTTGGCATATAACTGCTTATCTCTTAGAGACTGTAAGACTATCCTCAAGTGCCTATCACGCTCATCCTTAGTCTTAAAATAGACTAAGATATCGTCAATGAAAACCACTACAAATTGATCTAAATAGGGATGAAAGACCTTATTCATCAAGTCCATAAAAGCAGTTGGAGCATTAGTCAACCCAAAAGGCATGACTAAAAACTCATAATGGCCATATCTTGTCCGGAATGTAGTCTTAAGTATGTCTTCCTTCTTAACTCCCATCTGGTAATACCAAATCTCAGATCAATTTTAGAAAAGACACATGCCCCCTTCAACTGATCAAACAAGTCATTAATACGAGGCAACAGATATTTGTTCTTAATCGTCAACTTGTTCAACTGTCTACAATCAATGCACAATCTCATGGAACCATCCTTCTTCTTAACAAGTAGAACTGGAGCATCCCAAGGAGAAACACTAGGGTGGATGAATCCCTTATCAAGCAACTCTTGAAGCTGAACCTTTAATTCCTTCAACTCGGCAGGAGCCATCCTATAAGGAGCAATAGGAACTAGAGCAGAACATAGAATCACATCAATACCAAACTCAACCTCACGATCCGGCGGTAACCTAGGAAGCTCATCAGGAAACATATCAGGAAAATCACACACAAAGGGTATGTAACATCTCTTCCCGGTCCACCCGTTAACCCAAATGAACCGAGCCGAGACGCTACAATCTGGTTGAACCTATGTCCTGTCATGCTGATATCATCCGCTATACAATCTGTTGAACCTATTTCCGGTCATGCTGATATCATCCTGTAGGGCTAAATATTGAATACAAAAACACTCCCAATTAAACTCCAAAAACTATTCAAACATCTTCCAAATAATCATATACACGATAGCACTTTATAGATTTTTTATAAACTGTATAAATCCCTCAAGGAACAATGATATCCAGGGCATATTAATGCATTGCATTTACATATATTAAGTTCTTTATGAACTTAATCATACCAACTATTTTAAAATATTTCATTATTCAATTCATTTCATAAGTAATTATTTCTTATCTACCAACTACTTACACAAAATACACTTACATGGCTTCACTTATATTTCGCAATTCACATAAGCTCTAACCAAATGTAATAATTCATATACATGCCATAATTCTTAATTATATAACTCTCAATCTACTTACTTTCCAAATTAGTCACTTCTATGCCTTGATAGTACTCTGAAGGTGCTTTCAAGTTTAGAAACCACGCATCTTCAACTTATGCGTGATAAAAATCGACGCGCTGAATATTAAAAAACTCAGTGAGTGCTCATAATTCACATACTTAACAAAGTGCGAATGGCACTTAACTTAAAAAGTACAAATGTCATAAACTTATGATAATCATAGGATCAAGTAATTTCAACATAAATGTATCTTTATAGCAAAGAATAAAACTTCTAATTCATAACCTAAATCATTGAGTTCTTAATTGATCTGAATACTCCTTTACATTGGAACTTTAAAAGATTCACAACATTCATGACACGATTCAGATCTTACCTACTGGCATTATGCTGTTATGAATAAACAAATAAACAATGTTAAAGACACATTAAACAGTATATTTTCATTGTCTTACTTGCTTGTTCATTAGGTTGTAGTGAACTTATGCACTTTTAGTCACAGCCATAGTAAGTTAGTAAATAATAAATATTCATTAACTGTGTTGCTTCATAGAAAACATAAATAATAAACTAGGTAAGCCACAACATAACATTGATTTACTTCATAATCTTACCGGATTTTTCTTATGTGTTATGAATTCTACAACTTTATTAAAAACTCAGTGAATATCGCAAACATCTCAGACACTAACCAGTTGTTAAGCACATAACCAGTATGTAGAAATAAACATGTAATCAGCACTTCATTATGGATGTAAGCACACATTTATATCGATACTTTCATTATCGTACTTGCTTTGGGCTTTTTTTTTTTTTTTTTTTTTTTTTCATTTTAGTAAACTGGGCTTATTTTGGGAATTATGCAATTTGTAGTCAATATAAACTGGTATAGCTCCATAAGGTTATAGTGAAACCAAGTGAATAAGAAAGAACTTATATTGGAAACTGGAAATACTGTATGACTGGGCTGTATGGGCCATTATTATAATCATATCCACTCAACGCCTGTTAGCGGCAGTACAAAACGTGTATGGGATGCAGATCTGCTATCCTATGTCGCGACATGCCTTTATCTACGTGGTTTCTACCCTAACCTTAATGGAAGCATAATATTGGTATGTCAATATATAAAACAAAAAGCATATTAAAACTGCCTTCATTAATTTCATAACCCATACTGTCTTACCTGTATGCCTGATAAGCCTCGCAAGCGAGCAACTTGTGTCATGTTAGTTCACATCTTTGCATCATGTTCGTTCACATCATTTTCAGCTTGCATTTTGTGTTTATACATGTGCTTCATGTTGTCTATTTTGTTTATAAAATGATTGGAGATTACAAGTTGAGCAAAAAAGGGAATACAATTGATAGAAAAGAGATCCAATGAGCATCATAAAACACATGTCGCACGAGCGCGAGAAGCACACATGCAGGGTCAGTGAGTTGTACAGGTGAGGATCTGGCGGACGGCCGCGGCAATGGAAATTCGGCAAGAGCGCGAGGAAGCACAAATGAGAGCAGAGAGTTTACAGGCCAAGATTCGCGAGCTCGACATGAAATTCTCAAGAGCGCCGCCATCATGTATTTCCAGCCTGCGCAAGTCTTATACTATTTTTGCCGTCATATCTCTCAATTTATAACTCCGATTTGGTGATTCAAAAAACCCATGGAAAGCTAAACATAGAGCGAACAAATACTCTTCTATGTCACTTTTCCTAATTCCATCATTATAATAGGGTCAAAATCATTGGTGAACGTTACAAAAATGCTTACTTTGTCCAGCAAAAACCTGTTTCAGTAAAACTCAATAAAATTACTTCATTATTCAGTTTCATCCTATGATTTCTCACATTTCCCAATCCTCTCACTCAACCTTAAGCCAACATATTCTTCCTCATTATCAACCACACCACACAAATTCTCATGCAAGGCAAATTAATATAAAACTAAAAGAGATAGCCACACCTTCACTCCAAAAGCTTGAGCTCTTCTTTTTAGCTCCTTCTACCTTTTGAGCTCACCCTCTCCATATACATAAGGAATTCTTATCTGAATACTCTAAAAAATATCACCAAATGCCATCTCACAGTATGAAATTCAAGAAGGAATTTACTTACTGGATAGAATAGAGTTGAATGCTAATTGCTGCAATCCCATGAAAATTGATTGGACGAAAGGAAGGTTGAAGTAAGGCTAAAGCGAGTTCGTTGGAAGGAAGATGAAGGATGATGAAGCGAGATGAAGAAGATATAAAGATGAAAAATGGGAAGTGAAATGGAAGTCTCGGGTTTAGACTCCAAACAATATCATGCCATTTTTGTGTGTAAAATTACCAAATGGTACCTTCAAGTGTCAATATGTTACAACTTGATACCTAAGCTTTTTATTTTATGCTGCAAAGTAAGTCCTAATCCTTATTACTTTGACTCTTTTTTGCTTCTGTCAAGTAAGTCCACTCTTTTCCGTATTATTTCAGTTACCTCCCTTCTATTAGTGCAAGTAAGTCCTAATCCTTATACTTTGATCTTTTTGCTTCCTTCAAGTAAGTCCACTTCTTTTCCTTATTTCAGTTACCTCCCATTCTACCCTACTCTGGACTCTAATAGCTTGAACCGGGTTTTGGGTCAGCCCGACTCGACTCTAAACAACGACTCGATTCAATAGGATGTCACAACTTACTATGTCAGACATAGAAAAATGGGACGTTACAGGGTATGTCACTCAAACTAGGCTCATCATGCTTAGACTCAAGCATGCAAGCAATGAAAGCACTACAACCCTTCTGAATCAGGCGCCTAGCCTTAACAGCTGAAATGACATTAGAGAGATAATCTGATCTCTCACCTACAACCACTACCTTAATATCATCAGTGGTTTTAAGTGTGATTCTCTTCATTCCGTAATCAACCATGACCTAGTGTCTATACAACCAATCCATGCCCAATATCACATCAAACTCTCTAAAGGACAACTCAATCAAATCACCAGGAAAAACATAGCCATGAAATAACAATAGGACAGTCTTTAAACACCTTACTCACAATCACACTATGTCCTAAAGGATTGGTCACCTCAATATCTTGCTCTAACATATCAGTCTTAATACCACTCTCAATACTCATAGGAATGCATATATATATATGAATGTGTGGAATCTGGGTCTATCAATGCATGTACTTCAAGTCCTAAGATAGAAAATGTACCTGCAATGACGTCTGGAGCATCCTTCTCCTTAAGAGCTCTGACTGCATAAGTCCTGGCAGCTGTTCTACCCTCAGGTCTACTAACTGTCTCCGATGCTGATCTCTGCCCAACTGTACCCACTGAGTTCATATGACCTCTACATTTGCCTCTAGATGTAGTTGGAGTAGACCTCTCTAATCGAGGCTGAACTGTGGTAGTAGAACCCATCAGACAATCTCTACATAGATGATTTATAAAACCACATCTGAAACAAGCACCTGTGACTCTATGACACTCACATGTGTGTCTCTTACCACAATGGGCACATGTAGGATACTCACTCCAACCAGACCCTCTGGTACTAACTATAGAAGTTGACTATGGGGCAGATCTAAAAGACGAAGTACCACGGCAATGACCTTTGCCCGGTCTATGCCCTGATGACTGAACTGACCTCTGCCTCTTATCCACTGGCAGTCTATGAAACCGACTGACTAACTGACTCTGAGGTCTCTTAAACTGCTGGGATCTACACCTTCTATTCGGCTAGTCAGTCCTAACCTCCACAAGCTCTAGTGCAGCAGATACTAGAGTAGAAAACTCAGTGTGATGGCGAGCTACCAAATGCTTCGTCAACTCATCATACAAGCCTTTCCTGAACTTCTTGCGTCTCTCCTCCTCAAAGGGCACCAGCTCTCTAACATACCTACTCAGCTTGACAAACTCTCGCTCATACTTTGAAACAGTCATCCTACCCTATCAAAGCTCCATGAACTCAGTCTCCTCTACTCCACATATAAATATCCAACATACTTTTTCTTGAACTCAGATACAAAGAAGTCCCATGTCCTCCTATGGACATCCACAGATCGGGAAACTGTATCCCACCATTAATACGCTTCCTCCTTAAACAAAGATAATGCACATACCAGGCGATTAGCAGGAATACACTGCATCTGCTCAAAGATCCGCTCAGTACTCTCTAACAGTACTCTACAGTAGATGATCTGACTTTCGGTCATTCAACTCGACAGCCGCATATTTCCTCAACCTCTCAATCTGTGGCTTAAGAGTAGGAACATCAGTTGGAGGAGCAGCATGCACTGCACCAACAGCCTACCTCAATATGTCGCCCATCTGCTGGAGGAAAGCATCTTGACCATATCTAAGAGCACCCGTGATCAGTCAAACCAATAGGAACTGTAGCAGGAGGTGCAACAGGAGGAACGGGTGGAGCATAGCTCTCCACCTCCTCGTCCACAGCATCTCGAGAGCCCGACACAGACATCCTAACCCAATAAACCTACAACCATAAAGATCCACAGGATATGACATTAGAGGAATATTCCTTAACAGTCTCTTAGGGCATGTAAATTAATTAGACCTATATTATACCTTAAAACAAGTTAAATCCTAGAATCAATTACCATAATGCTCTGATACCACTAAATGTGACACCTAAAATCCAATTTCATAAAATAGGATCTTAAGAGCCACATTAGGTTTAACACCGAAGTATTAAACCGTCCTGCTTAATACTTAACAATTTAAAAATATTTCTTTTAGTTTTACAAAAATTTTCGAAGAAATCCTACAGAAAAACTGCAAGAGTTTTCCCTATATATTCAGTATCACAAAAACATTTAAAACACTTCTATAATTCATCCACACCTCAATACCATTTTCAAAATTTTTCTACCAATACAACTCTACATTCTCAACCCATCATCCAACACATATCATAAAAACTCAATACGGATAATAAATCAGTTCCTTTTTAATTAAAGCATTTAAGATATTCATTACATGCCATAAAATATTCTAACTCTGAAAATAAAACTATTGTTTCAAATATTTATTTCATAGCATTCTGACTTAAATAAAAACATTCTAGTGGCGTAATTAGATTTACATGCCATTAGATTTTCCTAACTATTGAAATAAAAGAGAAACTGGTTGAACACTGACTGTAATTAAATAGGAGCCTCTGAATAGTCTGATGCTCATTGCGGATTGTCTACCCCAAATCAGCAACTTGCAGATGACAAGTCAACGCTCTAAGCGTAAAGTTTAGTGGTGCTTATTTCCCATTTATCGTAGGGAAATACATAGAAGCAGTCATAATATCACGTATTATGATATACAACATTTATTCATTAATAGACAACATAATTATAATATAGCATATTTCAGACGTATAATATAAATATTCACAGTCAACATGCTTAATTTAATCTAATAATTATGCATCACTAAATTAGACATACCTAACCATGATATCACACAAATCAACATATGTTCATACAAGCAACATAATTATTTATTTAATTAATTTATAAAAACTATATTTTTAATTAGGCCTTTAGCATACTTAGAAGAATCAAATAGCAGACAGAGAATTTTTAATTATCAATTAATTTATAAAGGTAATATTTTTAATTAGGCCTTTAGCATACTTAGAAAATCAAAGTAGCGAACCAGAGAATATCCAATAATAACATACGGCTATGAAAGCTTATAATATCATACGATTCGTCGGTGCAAATAAAATGCCATATCAGAAAATGGTGGTTCGTTAATCCTATTAAATTGAGTTCTTTATTCTTCCTATAAATGGGGTTCGTTTAGCCAGATCACATATAAAAGTTTATTTAATTAATTTATAAAAACTATATTTTTAATTAGGCCTTTAGCATACTTAGAAGAATCAAATAGCAGACAGAGAATTCCATAATAAACATACGGCTTGAAAGCCTATATAATATCATACGACTCGTCGGTCAAAATAAAATAGCCATATCCAGAAAATGTGGTTCGTTAACCCTATTAAATTGGAGTTCGTTAGCTCCTATAAAATGGGGTTCGTTAGCCCCTATAAGACACTAGATGTCACATATAAACAGTATTGTATTCCTATTGCATGACATACCTCTATACAACTATTGACTCAACCAAGTAGACCAAGGCCAATAAAATATTTATTGTAATTAATTCATGTCATAATTCATACAAATCAGTGTTCATAAATAAAACACCTGATCTCATAATTATACCGGAATATTTTATTACAGTCCAAAAATATTCTCTTTCATAAATTCTATTTATTCATAAAAATCATACTTTTCTATACTAAATATTTTATCATAAATTCATTTCCATAAATCGCTCATAAACACATATTAATACTTAATTAATCATAATTCTTATAAAATTAGATGAATCCATAACATATATCCACAAATGATATTTTTTTTATCTCATAAAATATTCTACCATGGCACATAAATTCATGTCATCCAATTAAATTCATAATCATAGCATATTTCACATAGTCATTCATAATTCACCAATAGGCACAATTCTCAAGACCATGGTAAAATTTTCAATGCACTAATTTTTAACATAATATCACCATCTAATTAATCCATATTTCACTTATTTCTAATATTCTTCTGATTGGGACTTAAGTGGATCAATTAGTTAATTAATTGATCTAAGAGGAATTTAAAACTCAATATTTCTTTTAACTTCCTAAATTATACTAAATTGATTTAGTAGTCATAAAGTTTTATTATTTTTATTATTCCTATTATTTAACAATTAAGTACCTAATTAAGCTAGATGTCACCAATTAACTTCCTATCCACTTAATTAAATTGCTCCTAACTAATTAATTTATTACTACTACTTAATTATCACTAATCCTAAATAATCATCATCTTAATTAAGGACAAATTATAATTTTGGTCCTTATAGTCTTTATCAATTATAAATGGATCCCATTTGGAATAAATAAACTAATGGTATATTAAATTATCCATAGTCCAATTATAATTTTGGTCCTTATAGTCTTTATCAATTATAAATGGATCCCATTTGGAATAAATAAACTAATGGTATATTAAATTATCCATAGTCCACAATTAATCCTTTTTAAGGGTCCAATTTATAATTATAGTCCTTAATCAACTCCCAAATTGTTCTTTAGTCCATAATGCATGCAAAGTGCATTTTGGTCCTTGCAAACTGTCCTAATGGTCCTTAAAATTCTCTTTTTGTCCAAATCCTCCTTAAGCATAGGGAAATATCTCCTTAGTCCTTGAAACATGTCCAAATAAGTCCATTAGTTATGAAAATATTTTTTGGTACCCAAAATAAATTTTGTCTTAGTTAAATTTTTATATAACAAGTGCAATAATTCATTTAAATTATTTTTAATTATCTTCAACCATCCACACAACAATATTTACATATCACATATATAAAATAAAATTTAAACATCATAAAAGAAACACTACATAGTTTAGCCAACCTTAGAAGAATACATAAAAAACATTTAAATTTTACAAAAATCTATATTTAGCATCTACTACATTACATGTAGATTTAAGCATTAAATCACTAAAAACTGATATAGATTTAAATAAAAAAAATATTATTAAATTCGGTCAATATGAAAAGCATAAACTAAAATTTCATAAAAATTATTTCTAGCATAAATGAGACATCTTAAACATTGATGAACTCATTTAAAGCATAAAAGTCAAGTCTTGGAGCACAAAAATATAAAATCATGCAAAAAAATTCCTAAAAATATCTAAAGATGAGAAAATAGCACAAACCTTGATTTAAAAGCTGGAAATCCACGAAATCAAGGTTGAGTCTTTTCTTTTCCTTTAGATTTGGAGGTATCTCCCTCTAAAATCATAGAAAAAGAAAACTTACTACATGCTTTGGAAGAAATGAAAAATCTTGACATTAAAATGATGTAAATGACGTTAATAATGCTAGACTAGCCTTGGATTTGGAAAATACTTGAGTTTTAGAAAAGAGAGAAAGATACAATAGCTAAAGAGAAGAGAAAACTCACACTTAAAAGCTTTACCTTGAGAAATAAACTTCAAATCCGTGGACTAGGGTGCTTGTTCTCTAAAATACTTAGTTTTATAAAGAGAAATGGTGTTTCAATGAAGAAGGTAGTAAGGTTTTTCCATGGTGGTGAGAGAAGAGAAAGAGAGAAAATAAAGAAAAAGAAGAAAGAAAGAAAAGAGAGAGGGAGAAAAGAGTTGGCGTCGGAATTGGTTAATTGTTTTGGGTAAAAGAGTGTATTAAGCTTTAGTCCATAGGTTAATAATGTGAATAAGGGTATTGTCCATTGAGTATTGGTGTTTTAACTCTTGTACAAAATAACCTTTTTAAAATAATATCCTTTGGTCTTTGCATGGTAGTTAACACATAAATCCTTGATCTTAAACTATTGGGTAAAGAATACATAGATGCACACACCAATTTTATCTTTATTATAAAATGGTGTAGATTTAATTTGATCTATTTCAATCCAATGCTCAAATTTGACACTACACACAAGCATAATATAAATTCTGACTGTCTATCATAAATTGCACAATATATCAAAACATAGCCTCTATACATGGCAAATTATTAAAATGCCCTTATGGCACTATAATTCACCAGAATCATAATTAATTCATATTAATGCATGATGAGACTCTAAAATGATTTAATGCATGCTGATGGCATGTTTAGAAAATGTGGATGTGACAATGATGGAGCTAGTATGGAATGGAGGAGTTGGAATGAGTTGTGTTTATCAAAAGAGCATGGAGACTTGTCATTTCATAAGCTTCTTGAATTTAATCTGGCTCTCTTGGAGAAGCAGGGATGATGGATGCTTCAAAACCCGCACTCTTTAGTGCAAAAAGTTTTAAAGGATCATTACTTCCATCTCGTGAATTCCTTGAATCGGAGCTTGGGAATAACCCATCTTTTTATGGAAGAGTATTTGGACGTCGAAATTTATTCTCAGCCGTGGTTATCCTATGCAAGTGGGAACTGGTCATTAGATTTCATTTTGGACTAAGCCATGGTTGCCGGACATGGCCCAGCCACGAATTCAGACACCATGCCTGCTTTTTATGGAAGGTATGACTGTTTCGATGTTGATGAGTCCTAATCAATTGCAATGGAATGAACCTTTCATTAAAAATCTCTTCTCAGCACGAGATGCCAAACTCATTCTAAAAATTCCATTAACAGCAGCTGCTCGAAGAGATTCATGGCTTTGAGCTTTTGAAGACCATGGGCAGTATAAGCTTTCTAGCGGCTATAGGGTGGCAATGGATTTAGTTGCACCAACTACTATGGCTAATGGGGATTTCTGGTCTACAATTTGGAGAGCAAAGGTGCCAAAAAAAGGTACAACATCATGTGTGAAGATCTTTTCTTGATGTTTTGCCTTGTTATGCGAATTTGCGAAAGAATATTGATGTTGCTTTAATGTGTCCTGTTTGTGGCGTTGAAGAAGAAACTGCAATTCATGTTATATTTCTATGTGCTTTTACTAAACAAACATAGCTTTTATCTCGGGTTGGGTGGCGCCCATTTCACACGTTGCAAGAATGGCTTGCTGTTGTTCGTCCCTCTAACGCAGTAGGCCTGAACGAAGCCTTTATGCTTTTATGGAGCTTATGGTGGCATAGGAACCAAGTGGTTCGGCACAATAAACATATATTCTCCCCATATTCATCCTTGGCTATGCTCGACAGTAATTGACAGAATGGCAGCAACGAATATTTTGTCCACAGGTACACATGCACAAACTGAATTGACATCTTTGGTCAAATGGTTTCCTCCACTTGTTGGCAAATATAAGTGTAATGTTGATATTCCATTAGACGGTGAACATAATGTATTTAGCATTGGTATTATATTGCGGGATTATTTAGCAAGGTGTATGGCAGGCTGCTCATTTACAAGGCCAGCAATAAATGATCCGAAGTTAGGAGAGGTTATGTGTTTTCGTGAAGCTTTAAGCTGGTTGAAGGTTAATGGCTTCTCTTCGGTAATTATAAAATCAGATTGTCAAGTGTTAATCAATGCATTATAGTCTGATACTTTGGATTTATCTTATTTTGGTTTAGTGATTTTGAATTGTAAAACTCTTTTTGGCTAAGTTAAAGACAAATTTTTTTGCTTTTGTTAAGAAATCTGTGAATCAGGTTGCTCATGCCATTATAAGGGCATTGGTGTCTATGGCTAATTTCTAGTGGAAGGTAATGCTCTCCTTTTTTGGATGACGTAATAGCTTTTGATTCTAATAATATGAGGTAAGAGCTCAGATATTCATTTCCAAAAAAAAAAAAAAAAGCTACAAATCAAAATAAAATTTGTAAAATTTGAAATAAATTATCTAATTTCAGTTTTAAACCAAAACCAACTATTCTAAAACTATCTTAGAAATCGCCTAAAAAGCAGTTCAATTCCGGTTCTACCTTTTTCATAATTTGAACCATAGTCACGCCTAAGTGTATGTACTTCAAAAGGTTTAATTTAAAATGTATATATGTTGATATTGAAAAAGTTATAATAAATTTTAGATAAATGACGATATAAATTGAACTGAAGTGTATGTGCATATGCATACTGCTATTTTATTAATTAACTGTCATATTCACATTAATCTCATATGAAATAATCAGTATTTAATATTAAAAAATAAAAAACGAATATGAATAATGAGTATAATTAACGTGCAAAACACGTTAATAAAAGACTAGTCTATTTATTCCTTAGAATTTGTTTTTACCGTTCCTAGTGGTATCCGTTGTGTTGGGATATCTTATCTGTCTCTCCCGAAAAATGGAAAACAGCGCTCTTAACGAAATTTGAATATCTTAAAATAACATTAGTCATAACTAATTAGAAAATTAGATTTTATTAGTTGATTGCATATAACGTATTAAAATTATTTTTTAACTAAATACATATGAATAATTTTTTTTCGAAAGGGATATATAGATAATTAAACATTTTAAAATTTTAAGTTTTATTTTTTAAAATTTATTTTTAATATTTGATTATATTTTTATTATAATTTAAGTTTTATTTTTTTAAAATTTATTTTTAAATATTTGATATATTTTTATTATTTAATTTAAAATGATTTATATTTTTATTATAATTTAAAATATTTTTTTAGAGAGAGATAAAAGGAAAAAAATATTCTTTTTTAATATTATTTTTTCTTTATGTTCATTTGAATTAACGTTGCTAGTAATTTGCATCGCAATAATATAAATTAATTAATTATATTTATTTTAATGAAAAGAATATTTATATTTTAATATTATACAGATAGAAAAAAATTAAAAGAGCGTGCCAATATATGACACGTCAACGCAGGTGTTGAGCATGTAACCAACATAATCAATGTAGAACAACACAGGTCCTAAAAAAGACCAAGTTAATCCTCAAAGACTGAAGGGCATGGAAATCCCTACACTCAAATATTACCGGTCCACGCGACAAAAAGACCCAGAAAGAAAGGAAGAGAGCGCTCAAAGGAGGATAGTTAGTTAAGTTAGCTATTCGATACAACGTAGGGACAGATTCTTTTCCTGCTATCTCTGTGCTCTCTGTGTTCAACTCTGTGCTATCTGTGTTCACTCTCTCCCTCTCTCAAGGTGAGGTCACTGAATTTACTCTCTTTTACTCAGGTATGGCTTCTACATTTTAATTTGTATAAATACGGACGAATTTATACAAACATAAGGGATTCTCTGTAGAAAACAATCAAATCATCAATATTTGCGCAAGATTTGAACTTGGTCCTGGAAATAGAGATGGTTGTTTTGAATTAAATGCAAAATATTTATGCATAATTTTGTAATGGGCGTTTTCTTGATAGTACTAAAATTTCTTTCGTGAACTACTTATATGAAGTTTGTAAGTTTTCTTTGGTCGTTTAGATTATCTAACACATATTTTAGATTTGTAAATTTAGATTTTATTTGGGGATAAGTTTGAAATATATTATACAGCAGCTGTAATTTCTTCTAAACTATCAAAAATTTGATTGGATAAAATTTTCGTCCTATTTTGCAAGTGTATATTTTGATTTTTATACGATTTTGAACTAAAATTTCAAATTTCTTAATCAAAGGCAATCTGAAGTTTTGCAAAATGCATTTGTGACAATCTGGACACTTTGGAAGAAAAAATGATTGTAAATGCATCATGGAAGATCACTGCAAGGTCTTAATTTTTATTCCAAATCCAAAAGGAATCCCAGATTTAGGAGATTGTATCTATTTGTCTTCATTTCTATTGGTGCGATAAAGAAATTGATTATCTTCCTTTCCTACCCTTCATTACTTCTCCTAAAACCATATATCAATGTCCCCAACTCATTTGAACAGTGGTCTCTGATGGGGTCTTCACTAATACTCAGAAGGTGTTGACTAGCTACAGTGTATATGTGCAATAGTCCTGTATTGAATCTTATTCCACCTGTGATAAGTATAAAATGTTTAATCTCAGGCATACTTTATCTCAACCCGTAGTAAAGCAGAGGAGCTGTTGTAGATTTGGTGTACCTGTATAAAACTAAATATACATTCTAGCATTTGGAGATAATTCTTGTGTGGGGATGAGGAAGAAAACAGAGCATTCATTCAATATTAATTTAAACATACTGCGGAAAATATAACCCCAGAAGGGCATGTGGAGGGAAAGCATTCATGTAGATCCTAAAAATTTGGCAATTATAACTTTTTTCGGAGTTAATAGGAACACAGGACGCTAGGAAGATCAGCACAGAATCAGGAACTTGCCTGTATTTTTAATTGCCAATGTAGTTGGTCCCAATTAATTGCTGTAATATTTTGCTAAGTTGATGTAAATATGTTAGATTTTATCTAATTTATAAAAGTTAGATTCTAAGTGAGTGTAATAGGCTTAACATGGTATTTATTATCAGCCTGTAAATAATTCTTATAAAATAATATGAATCATGAAAATCTTCTCTATCGTTATTTTTCCTTTTTATTTAATAAAATTGTGAAGCTTATTTCAGCTATTTCCTTTTCCATCTTTTATATCCTAAGCTTCTTTTTTATTTTTTATTTTTTTAATTTTTTCCTTTACTAACTTCTGGCTGCAGTACAGGGATGCTAGGAAGACCACTGACTTCTCCTCTGTTAACATTTGATTCCAAGACATGTTTGAGCTTTTTAACTGTAAGTACTGTTATATATCTCATTCCTAAAGCATTACTGGAAGCAAGGACATAGAATCCTTGCTAGAGTTTAGAATGAAAGCATTACAGGGAAAAAAAATGACAAATTCAAAATATGGATCATTTTGTTACCGGAAACTCATTGCATGGTATGAATTAGGCTCATTTAATTATTTCCAGGGAGGGATATTCACCAAATTCATTCCCTAAATGGGGTTCAGGCTTTGAAATGATGTTCTTGTAATGTGATGGATTAGTTTCTTAAGGAAATCTAATTAATGTACTTGCTTATGTTATTTGGGTCATTTCTTGATGCTTTTTTGTCTTGCTAATTGTTCCTAGAATGTAAGCTAAAGTGTAAACTTTTGATGCTAAAGGGCATCCCTAGTGCATGAGGCTCATTGCTTTGTGAGGGTTGTCTATTGTATGTGTTGTACCGATATTTTTGCAGCGAGGTTATGTCCACAACTCAAACCTATGACTGATTGGTCCCTAAGGAATAACCTTGCCATTGTGCCGGTATAAACTTGCAAAGAGATTAAGATTCTAATAAACTTTAACATTGCATGTAAAGAGATTAACATTTCAAGTGGTAAGTCAAAGAAACAAAGATCGGTGATATTAAATAAGATGCTGTGCTTCTGTCACACCGAGTGCATTTTGCAGTTTTCCCACATCTGCCTTTGTGTCTTTCCAAATTGCTTGCACTGCATGACAAGTTGTCTTGGTCAAGTTGTTGAATTTTTATTAGCTTTTACTGTCCTTGAGCATTGGAAGCATTAAAATTCACCTTATCCGCCTGTTTCGGTGGAAGGGCTATCAAAGTTCCAATAAATTATTGAGTCCAATAATTTTGAAATTTTAACTTCTCATTGCAGCCCAATCTTGCCCCTAGTGTTGCTCATTCGAATGTGAAATATTCTGGTGCTTTTTCATCAAGTGTAATCACCTATACCTCTCATTTTTCTCCTAAGAAGTGGATATTACGTTCTACTGCACAAATTGACAATTTAACTTTGAGTGATGAAGAGAAGAAGACATGGGAAGCATGCAGAGAAGCCCTATCTGCATTCGAGTTCAGTGTTGAGGAGAAAGACAAGATGCTTGGAAAAGCATTTGGTCACGTGCATTCGCCTTACTGGGGAGAAGAAAGAAAAAAAGAAGTCCCAAAATTTGAAATTGTAAGTGAAATATTAGATTATCTGAGAAGTCTTGGTCTTTCTGATGATGATCTCTACAAATTGGTCAAAAAATTTCCTGAAGTTCTCGGTTGTAGCCTTGAACACGAATTGAGGAATAATGTGAAGATACTTGAGAAGGATTGGGGGATAAAAGGAAAATCATTACGAAATCTTATGCTTCGAAATCCAAAAGTTTTAGGTTACAACATTGATTGCAAGGGAGATTGTATGGCGCAATGCACACGGTGTTGGGTTCGGTTTTAGCAGAATGTCAATAATTTTTTCATATACTGAAGGGAGACTAATGCAATATCGTTTCCTCCTACATCTTTTCTGCATATACTGTGTATATATGTTTGAATATGCACATCTTCATTTAAAATTAACACATGATTATTTTCAGTATTAATGTCATTAATTATGTTTGTCAAAGCCCACTTGTGACCTGGAGATCATGAGTTCGAGTCACAGAATACAGAATCAGTCAGGGGATGCTTACTGCATTAGGATGCCCTTTTTAATTATATTTGTCAGATTGAAACCGTAAACCTAGTGCTTGAATGACCTCTAACTCATTCTAAGGTAATTTTTTCTGTTTTGAATCTAGCAGTAATATTATTACCACGGATTGGTTTTTGCTCACTGTACTAAGTTAATCTTTTCGGTTCAGTTACAAAAATACCATTATCTACTATGTTGTCTAGTCTCAAGAATTTAATCATAGATATGCTGATGAAATGATGAATTTAAGCATACCTCCTATCTTTTTTCCCTGGTGAAAAAATATTGATACCCTTATTTATGTTAATTTTCATTATTAGATTTGTTGGATGTGTATATAATAGTGGACAAAGGAGGGCGCATGGGAGCTGTTGTGCCATTTAAGTTCAAAATTTTAAAAAATTTTCTTTATAAAAGCGTTTTGGCCTCTCTAATTTTTAAAATTAATTTCTTTTCAGTCATGCTATCTTTAGATTTAAAGACCCTGTTTTAATGAATGTAAGTAAGTCGTCTTTCCCTTGTAATACTAAAAAAGAGAGGGGAAAGGAAACAAAAGATGTTAGTAGTTACTCTCTGCAATTTGATTCATTTATATACAGTAGTAGTTGCCAGCAAAAAACAAAAAGTGAGGGTTCTTAAAAGCATGCATGTTGATTTGAATGTGCGGGTAATTAGTGGATTGAAGCACACGTAATGTTATTTTCATAAAACATGAAAAGCATGGTTAACTAAATGTGCGGGTAGCCTTCAAATTCCAATCATTATGTAATTACTAACAAAATACTTACCGAAACCGAATTAATGGCTCCATTTATAAGCCGAATAAATAAAATTAAGAATTTTTAAAAAAATATTTTGATTTTATTCTTTTTTTCTAATATATGGTTAAAAATACTCTTGTTTCAATAAAAATCCTTTCATTGGTCTAAATAAATTTTGAAAAAGAAAGGAAAAAGTTTAACAGAAAGGGTCAGCAGAAAATTTTTTTTTTTTCTCATTGGTAATAAGGGTTTGATTCTTGGAATTAACGTTGAGATCGTTTAACAGAAATCACAATTCACAGGCTTTTACTTTGAAATGTTGTTTAGCTACTCACTTTTAGAGTTAAATCATTAAACATACCTCAAACTTTGCGAGTAGTTTTAATTATATCCTAAATCTAACTTTCTTTTTCCTATTCACAGGCTTTTACTTTGAAATGTTGTTAAATCTAACTTTCTTTTTCCTATTCACAGGCTTTTACTTTGAAATGTTGTTTAGCTACTCACTTTTAGAGTTAAATCATTAAACATACCTCAAACTTTGCGAGTAGTTTTAATTATATCCTAAATCTAACTTTCTTTTTCCTATTCACAGGCTTTTACTTTGAAATGTTGTTTAGCTACTCACTTTTAGAGTTAAATCATTAAACATACCTCAAACTTTGCGAGTAGTTTTAATTATATCCTAAATCTAACTTTCTTTTTCCTAGCATACTGAACTTCAATTTAGTTATAATAGCACTTAATTTCAAATTGTATCCAATTTCATGAATAAAAATATTATTTTCGTTAGATCTACACTCTCCCTTATAATCAGGTTAACTAAAAATTCACTTTTTAAAAATGCCCTAACTAATATTGTTTAGGAATTTAAATTCATAAAAAGCCAAGTAACATAATAAATTTTAGTTCGTTATAAGCATAAACTATTAGTTTAGGTTTTTGTTTTGCTATTTTTTAAGCGTGGAATTTTGTTTATACTCAGATTAAATCTCTTATAAAAATAGATTTTATTCATTATGGCGTCATTTTATTTTTAGGGAATAATTACTTGTTGTCAATATTAGATAAATAAATAAAAGTATTTTATTTTTAAGATGAATAGATTATTTTTTATTTTAATATTTATATTTATTTATTTATAAGCTATGGTTGAGAAGGAGCCTAATTTAGGGGAAAAGGTTAAACTGAGTCCCACAAAAATAATATTTTATTTAGTAAATGGAGTACAATTTAAAATTAAAGTGTTATTATAACTAAAATTAAAGTTCAGGGTACTAAGAAAAAAAAAATTAAATTTACGGTATAATTAAACTATCAATGAAGTTTGGGGTATTTTTAATAATTTAGCCCATTTTTAGGGATGCACTTCTGTTTGAGGGAGCCTTTATTACCCTTGCATGACGAATATACACTATTAAGCAATATCCTAAGTAATAATAATTATAGTCATAACCATAACCATTAGTCCGTACATATCCTTTATTAAAGTCAGAAAGAAAAGAAGCTTTCTGTGGGCATTAAAAGCTGTTATGAAACCCATATATAGGACTCATTTCCATTGACATCAATTTTCATGAGATGAGAAACACTATATATGCCACGATAAAGTTAAATTTTAAAAAAAAATGATATTCTTTAAGTAGATTTAAATTGTAATCTAAAAACTGTGAAAGAGGTGAAGCTAAAATACTAAATTTAAAGGCCAAAGTCTGCATAAAAAGTTTTAGAAGGCTGTTTCCAGATTGAAAAAATATACAAAATTTAAGGATAATTGTAGAATTTTCAAAAGCATTGGTTCCACCCGTAAATTAAAGCTAATTGATATATTTGACTTATCATTAATAAATCATTTCATATTAATCCTTAAAGAGTTGCTCTAATGGGTAAGTTACATTTAAGTTCACATCTCTTTATAAGATAGAGGGCTTGATCTATGAAAAACACTTATGTGAGAGGTAGACATTGACATAAATCAAATTAGTCTCGTACCTAAAAATAGTAAAGGAAACCTAAAAAAAAACAAACCGTTTCATATCAGACTGCTGCTGCTATTTACTTTTGTATGTTGTGTTATTTATTGTATGTATTTTACTTAACTTTTCAAGATCGGATAGGGTTTATTGGAAAAAGCCTAATGGAGTGGGTGTAGTAAACTAGCTAGTTGAATTATTTTTCCTGAAAATAATTTTTTTATTTCTATTTAATTTTTAAATAAAAATTTTCTTTGCTGATAAAAAAAAAAAGAAGAAAAAGTAAACTATATTGTAAAAAATGCACAGATAATTCAATATATATATATATATATATATATATACACACACACACCACTAAGGGCTAAAGTTTTGAAAGAGAAACAAAACAAATAGGGAAGTTTGTTAGATAAAACACAGTTACTTATGATACATAGGCATGTAGAAGACAACTTCATACTTGATGAGCACCCTTTATAAGGCATACCCTTTGAGGCTCTTACATTACCAAATCCTCTCCTTCTCTAATTTTTGAGCTAAGAAATCCTGAAATGGCCAACATCAAAACAACATTTGTCTTGGCAATACTCTGTGTCATCTTAATTCACGAGGTAAGTGTTTTTAAGGGTTATATATACACATTCTCCCTTTTCACTGATTTCTAGATTTTAATTAATTTTGTTCTGGTTCTTGATTTCTATATCTTTTTGTAGTTAGTAATCAAAAATTTTTTTGTTTTGTTGATAATTTTCAGCTCAAGATCAATGCAGAAGATGAAAAAATAGGTATTAACTTTATCCATCAAAGTGGATTATTAAAATAATACTTTTTATTTCTAATATTGTTTAATTATTTTGGGGACTATTATGTTGATCAGTATTTGTGTGAATACACACGTGAGATAGATTAACAGCATGTCTAACGTTTCAAACAAGTAATTGATTGAATAATTGGAAGAAGGGAAGGAGTTCTATAAAAAAATTTTAGGGTTCAATGAAAAGTCGATTTTTATCTTTTGAATCATGATATGAAATTAGTAAAATCAATAAGTAGAGTACAAATTCTTAAAATGATACTACAAAATGCTAAACCAAGTATTATGTAAAAAATATATTTTATCAACTCTTTATTCGAGTTGGGCGGTTCAAGACCTTTTGAAATTTAAATTGGGATTAGAATTGATTTTTATCTGTATTTTGATCTTGCTTTAGCAAATTCCAAGCTTGACAATAATCCTCTGGTTGTCTTCCTGACTTTAGTTGGATCCTTTTATTTATTTTCTCTAATTTCTCTCTTTTTTAAAAATAAAAATAATTCGAGATTGTTGGTTTAGCCCTGTCAATCAATTCGATATAAAATCTAAACTTTTAGGCCAATATTTTTTTATGAACTGAACTGACATCGAAATTTTTAATTTACTAACATGTTAATTAATTAATTTTTGGCAATCAATTGAGCAAGTAAACATGATTACAATGATCTTCCAAAAAAAAAGCAGAATTACAATAATTAACTAATTAAATAAATATGATGTTGAATTCAGATTGCGGATCCAAGTGTAATTATAGGTGCAGCAAGGCATCAAGGCACAAGATGTGCATCAGGGCATGCAATACATGCTGCGAGAGGTGCAATTGTGTCCCGCCCGGAACTGCCGGCAACGAAGATGTCTGCCCTTGTTATGCCAACATGACCACCCATGGAGGCAGGCATAAATGCCCTTAATTTTACCTATACTAAATAATTTAATAAGACCCATAAAACTACTAGAAGCATTATAGTTGTATGTATGGTTTGAGTTTTATTTACATGATAGTGAAGTACCAATTGAAAATCTTATAATTAAAGAGATCATTTATGTTTCTATTCAACAATTCAAGAAATTTTGATAAAATTCAAATTTATGTACTCAAAAAATATCTAATAAATTCTTACTGGGTTACTAAAGACCGAATATATGTACGCGCACGCGCACGCGCACACACATACGTAAACATCAAATCTATGCATATATAACAGAGTTAAGCAAAATGATTCACATAACAAATTAATATCAAGTGCGGTAATCAAATTGATGATATCTAATTTTATGGTAAAGGTGAGACTATTTAGTAGCATATGCTTTCAATTAGTGCTGCTGAAAAAAGGCTGGCAGATTTTGTATGCTATAGGAATTCATTCTTCAGCATGTGTTTAAAAAATAAAACAAAGCGTTATTTGAAATCAAGCCGAACGCAACTCAATTTGAACAATCCTATTTTCAATATTTATTAATTGCATATATTAAATTATTAACTATGCCGTAAATTTTATATCCAAAATCAGTTCCAAATTGAATACAGTACTTTAATATAAAGAAAGGAACAAACTAAAAAGAAGTACATATACATAGGGCTTTATGCTTTGCTTTGATCTTATTCTCTTACAAGTAATTAGCACATTAAAATAGATAAATTAAAAGACATAATATATGAACTTTCAAGGGCACTTAGGCTTATTTCCATGGGTTCTGAGGCTTGCATAACATGGACATGCTTGCTTGTTCCCATAGGTACCTGGAGGAACACAATGGCACCTCGCACAACAAGTTGAGCATGCTCTGTGACACACATTCTTTCTCGATGACTCTCTGCATCTCCTCGAGCACGCATAGCCGCAATCTGAGCCACAATCACCAAAGAAATGAAAATTCTTAGATGATATACAAACATTTTATACTTTGTGATAAATGGAATCTGAGCATTCCGTCTACTCCACTTAAACTGAATACATCGACTTTTTATAAAAGAAAAACTGAACCAAATCAAAGCAAATTTTCAACTTTTTCGAGAAAATGGAAATCAAAAATCGATTTTTTTTTTTTTTAAAAAGACAAACCGAAATAAACCAATTGGAATGAACTTACTAATTTTCTTATGATGATATTGATGATGATGCTTCTTGTCAATTGCAGCTACATTAATTCCTTCATCAATCTACAAACAGAATGTAAGATAACGTAATAACACACCTAACTAAAGTTTAAAAATAATAAAAGGGAATAAACCCAATTTCAAAATCTTAAATTGAAACAAAAGAGACTCACATTGGCTGGAGAATTTGGAGCATTATTAACAAATGAATGCCCCAAGAAGGCCTGCAAAATGAAGTACAATAAAGTACAAATCGCATTTAGAATTTTACACTACTTTAAACAATGTTACTGCATAATCATTTTAGCTGCAAAAATGTACCTCAAGGAGCAGAATCGCAATAACAAAAATCAAAGGTAGCTTCATCTTCTTGGCTATGTAGATATGATAAAATGATAAGGTTGATGCAGAAGAGATTTTGGTTTGAGACGTCAGTGATAGCAAAATGTGGCTTTATATAGACTTTAAAGAGCTACCCTTTATTTTACTTTTATATTTAATGATTCACATGCAAAGATTGTGAGTAAATATCACAGATTTTAAGTTGAGTGCCAGAGAGAAAAATTATTTGGTGTCTTTTTGGAGGTTTCTTCTTCATACTTTATTAGGTTCTTTAATTGGTATTGTGTGAGCATATACAGCTGTTTGATGCTTTGAGTCATGGGTGTATGGACAAGGAGAGAAAGAGACATAGGAAGAATATGGTCCCTAATCAATTGAGGTCAAATCTCTTATACATGTTTGTGTAGCTGTGCTCTGCAACACTTTTTTTAACTGCTTTTAGCGTTTTAATTGTTATTTTTTTAATATTAAGTAACATAACGTTTGAACTAACTTTTTAAAAGTTAATATCGTTTTATGAAAGACTATATAAAAACCTAACTGCTACTAAAATAGATAAACGCTACTAAAACAATTAATATCTACCAAAACAACTAATTTTACTGAACATGTTCTGTAAATTGAAAAGGTGTGCTAAATTGTTAAATGGAAGTTTTCCATTTTATTAACTATTTCTTTGGGAATTTTTCATTGGTACAGTGATTTATCTATAAATGAGTGAATTTTCACATGTGGTTTAACCATAAAATTCATTTTAAAAAAAAAACTTATTTGCAACTAAAATTCATTAATTTTAGTACTTGTACTCCTTTTAAGTTTAAAATTAACTTGGAAATTCTATCAAATTTCTTAGCATTTAGTACACAATTAAAATTGTGAAAGTCCAAATGAATTTTGATTTATACTCAACTCAAAAACATGAATCTGTAAATAAATTTCATAAATTCATACTCAACTCAAAAACGTGAATCTGTGAATAAATTTCATAAGTTCATATAAAATTTCTGAAGATAATTCTTAATTTTGCAGATGTTCATGGAAATGCATTCTTGGACTAAAAAAAAAGGATCAATACATACTTTAAATTAGTCAGACAATACACTTGTTGTCATAAATAATAAAAAGTTGGTAGTCTTTGAAAGAGTAATGACCCATCCCTATCTAGCAAAAGATGATTAGGGATTTTATAAAGTAATGGATTATTATTTCTTGGATTTTAATGGTTGGTTGACATTGCTAGGTTGGCTCTCATTCATTATGTTTTTGGACTCTCTCTCTCTCTCTCTCTCTCTTTATTTCATTATGCATATGTTGTGTTATTTTATTCAGTTTAATGTACAAGGAAAGGCAATGAAATCAAAGACAGGAAATTTCAAGAAGAGTCCTTCTAAATTGACACATAATGCTCTAGAAGGGCACTTCCTGATTGGCATACTTTTCTGTTTTGCTTTTTCATATATGCAAAAATTTAATATGCGGAAGACAAGTTATCTGGTCATTTGATACCAAATGCATAAATATATCCATGTATTTTATAGAAAAAAAAAATTCATGATATTTTAAACTGTACGAGTGATTTATTAATCTTTAAAATTATAAATTTTGTTAACACTGTATCTATTTATATATTAATAATAATATTTATTTAGTGATTTTGGCAGTTATGTGCAAGATATTCACATTTTTAGTGTCTTTAGAACAATAATTTTTTTCAATTATCTAATAAGTATTTATTAATTTTAAAAGTTTAATTATTCAATAAAATAATTTTTACGGATTAAACTATTTAATTGCTATAATTTATATATTAAAGTGTTCAATAGGTCAAAGTAAACATTAACGGTGCCATAAAATTTTTTACATAAAATCCAGGAGTGAATTTATGCATTGCCCAATCATTTGACTAATAAACTGAGCAGCAGTTGTGTATCTCGACCAATGATGTGTAAGATTATAATGTTTCAATGTAATAGTAAAAAATTGGCTCCTTAACTAAAATCTGTCGATATGGGCAAATATTGCACCCTAAGCAAATCCTGGGGGTAGCATGGATAATAATCCGTAAAATAAATTCAAACTAATTAAATCGGATATTAGTTCTAATAGAAATTTTTATGTTTATCTCTTAATGGGTGTGTGTTTCTCGTTTATTGTGTTTTCTACTTTTCCATTGAATCATTTTTATGTTTGTCTTTTATCTCCGTTTTATTAGTTGGAGACTTTAGAGTAAGCTTTTTTTACTAATGAAGCAAAATAGTATGGGTAAAATTGCAAAAACTATCTTTTATCATCCATTGTGATGAAATATCGATTTTAATCGGGAAGATTAATCCGATAGGGAGAGGAAGGTTTGAGCGATAGCGAGAGGTATGTAAGTGACTCGACCAACCCTTGAACCTAGCCTTCTCTAATAGGGAGGGGAGATCGACCCTACTTATATCAAACTTAACTCTATTATCTATGAGCGGGACTGAAGCTGCAGACTGACTGAACTGGAATTGTAAATATGTCTTCCTTCTAATAGTTTCGCTATAGCGACTACGTACCTCGATTGATGAGGCCTAAGGCAATCTATTGTTGTGCTTTGCTTGCCAGTTCATTTTGCGTATCAGTTCCTTTATTCTGTCATGATTATCTCAAATAGAAGATTTTGATTTCTCTTATTATACTCTATAAATTTTCTTAAAGAAAAATCCATTTATTTTTTCAGACATACCCAATGCCACCAAGTGAAAGAAAGATTGATTGTGATGAATTGAATTTCAATGATAAAAGGAATCCAATCCAATATATGCTTAATAGCTATATTAGTAAAGATGCACCTCTAGGATCTAAAGGCAAATAAACTGAGAGAGATTATGGACCAAAGGCAAATAAACAAATGACTGAGGAGCTATTTCTATTCATAGGTATTAAAATGGTCATGAATCGCAAACACAATTCGCTTAACACACGAATGGATCATTTATGACAAATATAAATTTGTCATGTCATAGATTAGACATACGAGTTAAACCAATAACTCGTTTATTTTTATGTAAAAAAGATAATTTTTATTTAAATATAAATACCTAATTAAAATCATATTTAAACTTTATTGTTATATTAATTTTTTGTTATTTGAGTTACGCATCTTGGAGAATCTATGTATTTTATATATAAAATTTATTTTAAAATATGATTTAAATTAAATAACTTAAAAATATCTTAAACAGGTTAAATGAATCGCATACAGATCGACACAACCCAATTAACCTACTTATGGCAAGTTACACGTTTCGTGTTCCCATTACCTATTTAATTTTTGTATCGTGTTTGTATTGACCCTAATCGCGTTGTGCAACATGTTAGTCGAATATGTTTCGAACTCAACGTGCCAATGGATACACCTAAGACAAAGTATAAGACAAAACTTTGGAAAGAAATGTCCAAAAAGCAACTAAATAGAAAAGCAAAGTAAATAAATAAATAAATAAATAAATAAATAAATACCCTGAGAAACCTAAATGTCTAATAGATTATTAAGCTGCAAATAAAAAAATATAGTTTTGTTTGCATATGCTACTTAACAAATGGTAAACATGAACCCAAGAAAACCCATTTATACCACCAAAATCAAGCAACTAAATAGAAAAGCAAAGTTAATAAATAATAAATAATAAATAAATAAATACCCTGAGAAACCTAAATGTCTAATAGAATTATTAAGCTGCAAATAAAAATAAATAAATAAATAAATAAATACCCTGAGAAACCTAAATGTCTAATAGATTATTAAGCTGCAAATAAAAAAATATAGTTTTGTTTGCATATGCTACTTAACAAATGGTAAACATGAACCCAAGAAAACCCATTTATACCACCAAAATCTATAATCTAAGCAAATAAATTGGCTTCTACCCCATAGCATATTTCTGGGTCCATGATCTAGCTGTAGTCTCATACTTGGCTCTATCTGTCTTATAGACATGAGCAATCTCAGGCACTAAAGGATCATCTGGGTTTGGATCTGTCAGCAGAGAACATATTGACAATAAAACCTGCAAAAGTAAATTTACATAAAAAATTAAGCAAAATAGTGCTATTGATCAAATAATTCACTACTCAAGTGTCTGAATTGTATTAAAAAGGTTAGGAGATTCAAGTTTTGACACTCTATTCTTAAAAATTTTCTAATTTATAGAAAAGCATCACAATATTTAAGTATCTGTTTGGGATTATTGGACTGTTATGGCAAATTGCATTCTAAAGCTTATCAAACCATGGTTTGAGAAAGACTAGCTTAGATTTTTCCCAAGTCCTTCGATACCTAAAAACAATTTTAGAGATGCATGAAAAAAAATCAAAACAAAAATCTGATATAGCTGCTCCATGCTTAATCCGAAACAGAGGCTAACAGTAGCATCCTAACTTGTATTGCAACATCTGACCTATAACTGCAATATTCAGTGGACGAAAATATAGTGGCATTATGCTAACAGTTCAATAATCAAGAGTCTGTATCGTATCTTAAGAGGTTAGAGACTGAAATTTCGGCACCATTTCCTTCAAAAATATTCTAAGGCAACACCTTATTAATGTTTAATAGTTAAGGTAGCACCCTACCTCAAATTGCAACAACAATAATGCTGATAACCAAAGAATAAACTAGCAATATTATATACGATATGAGGTAATTAAAGAAGCAAAATATGTACCTTTGAAACTGTAAGTGCAGGACTCCATTGTTCCTTGAGAATGTCAAGGCATATGCTCCCATTGCTATTGATGTTTGGGTGATAAACTTTTGTCTTGAAAGAAACCTAGTCAAAACATTTCATTTGATCATAAATACGTCATTATTTGATTGATGACCAAATAAATGAATTTGACAAACAACAACTTAGTCCAACAAATAAATTTAGTGAAACCAGTTACCAAACTATTGATTTTCATTGTCTTTCAGCAAACGCTCCCCAATTCCAACCGGTGGGATAAATTACACGTGTGGTCACTGGTTTCTCAAGTTTAATTAAGACAATCAAATTTTGAAAAATCATTCAAAGAAAGTGACAAGAAAAACACTCCATCTAGTATCCATTGACTTCATTAATGCTAAAGTTTAATTTCTATTAGTGATCTACTGAAACTTTTAGCGATCACAAACTGAATTAAATGAAAAACCAGTGACCAATAAAAGCACATACGTTACAATTAGAAATCCTTTCCAATGCTGTATTGATTATTGGCACCAAAATATTGCTTTTTCACCAGAGAAGACAATAAATTGGTTAAAAATCCTTCCAGAACAATAGCTTACTTAGGGAAACTACCAAACATACACGCAGGGTTTGAACTACTCATAGGTTCAGGGGCCGCTCCTCAAAATACAATATTTCTCTCTTAAATTTTATTTATATTTTAAAAAAACATAAATATTAGCCCCAGTATTTAAAATTTAGCTCTATTTCTAAATTCTTGTTCCGAACTGTATATATGTGTCTATGTCTAACTAAACATTTCATAATAGAGGTTAAACTTTGACAGAAAGCAATATGTTCACATAATAATCACAGAACTTATTTGAATGGCAATACTGTTAGATTCATAATCTTAAACAGAAAGAATACTAAAAATTAAGAATTAAATATGTATGCGTCTGTGTTTTTACCTTGGGTGGCTTGAATGGGTAATCAGGAGGAAAGTGTATAGATATCAAGAATACACCTCCAGCATATGGGCTGTCTGTTGGACCCATTATAGTTGCTTGCCAATGGAACATGTCATCACCCGCAGGACCTAAAACAAATATATGTAAATTCAGAATCATATATTACTAAAGCAATTTAAAATAAAAAGGGATAATAATAGCTTCTTATAACTAATTAATCAATATCAATTGTATGGTAAAGTAAACAAAAACCTGCACTGCAGGATGCTGGAGCGTCCTTCTGCAAGTCCTTCAATTCCTTGTTAATTCGCTTTGAAGCCATCCCAAAACTCTTAACTTCAAAATATCAACTGTAAAAGAAAATCAATCACAAAATTACGAAGATCATATGCAAAGATTAAGTGGAAAGGGGAGGACTACTCAGCTCAAGCACGTTTTAAAAGTAATTAAATTGTGAGAATGACTTAAACCCAATAATTATAAAAAAGAAAAAACAAATCCTACCCACAAATTAAATCAATCATGCCCACTACTAAAAGATTTATTCTAACGCAAAATCTCAAAAGAAAAAAAAAAAAAAAAATTGTGGTGAAAAATCTCAAAAACCCTAACTTGGCAAATAGAAAGGTTTAACAAAACAAAGACCTTCTTTCAAGATAGATAATCAACCATAATTATCGAAGTATATACTGATAATCAACCATAATGATCGAAGTATATACTGAAATTCCAACTCAAAAATCATACGAAAACCTAATCAGCCGCCAATAGATCAATCAGAGCACTACTCCACTTCTAATCTCAAAAAGAATTCAGAAAAAGAGGAATTCTATAAAGTATAACTTAAATCTCAAAAAGAATTAAAGATCACCGGTATAGGGGGTTTGGTACACGAAGAAGAAATAAAAGGACTGTTATCGCGATTGAAATCGTCAATCAAAGGCCAAGCTCTATCTTCCTTATATACATGTTGTCTTCCATGCCATGCACGCATCTAAAATATTTTTTTTTTCTTTTTCTTTCTCTTTTATTTTTATTTTTATGTCTTTAAATTTTTTCCATCAGAAAGTTCTAGATGTGTCACACCTTCGTGTAAGGCCCACATCGGAATTTTTTTTTTCCGAAGAAACCTTACGTTTGCACAATTTTGCCTTACAAAATTGTGTTTTGGCTCTATTTGTCCACTAACTCTCGCTCAAACAATCTAAAAGCCTCCCTGATATTAGCTTATGATTCGCCTGAATTATAAATTGAAATTATGTTTGAGAAAGAGAGGAAAGAAAATAAAGGAGAAAGTAAAATAAAAGAGGAAAATAATGAAAATTTGTTTGAATTATTATTCTCCCTTATTTTTCACTTTATGTTTGGATTCGAAGAAAAATGGAACAGAGGAAAGAAAATGTCATTGTTACTAATTTACAGTTTTATCATTACTAATTATTCAATAATATTTTAAGTAACATTTATGATTTCAAAAAATGAAAAAATATCATTCGTTCCTTTTTTAATAATTATTTAAAATTTTTTTTATAATAGTTATCCGGTCAACTTTAATCCTATTAGGATCATAGATTATAGATCTTAATTTTTCACGTGAGAAGAGCATAATAGTAGTTGTTTGGGGAATGAGAAAAGAAGAGAAAGGGACAGAAAATAGAAGAATAGAGAATGGAGAGAGCGAGAATAGAAAATTGAAGGATAGTTTATTCATTCATTAATTGATTAATCTATATCTCAATACAAGACTATATATATGCACGCTAAACACTAATATGAGTTTAGTACTTGATTAATTAATTACTTCTCAATTGTACTTGCAACTAATATATCCTAAATAGTCTTGACAATACCCCTCCCTTTGAGTTACAGCTTGTCCTCAAGCTGAAAATGAGCGTTAACAACTGCATTAGATTCAAGTGGCAGCATGTGAAAATAAGAAAAACGGAACTTGACAACATTTGGACAATCTTAACTTGTATCTGCTGTATCCATTTCGTGCTTAAGACTATAAAATATCTAGTAGCACATCCAACTAAGAAAAGAAGATGAGAGACAATCTTATATAGAATGAGCAAATCGATCCTAATTATACTCAGGATTCCACCAATTCTAGTGATAAAATTGCTTCTATACCCATCATCTTCACTCAATGATAATAGCACAGAAGTTATAGGTTGAATAGCATCTCTCCCTGAGTATATATACACAGAAATTTAGCCAAGCTCTTGCGGTCTCTATAGAACAACCTCATGCTTTAACAGGTCACTTCCTTCAGTTTTTATGAATTCACTAATCAAGAAATCCAACAAAGCATGATCAATGTCTTCCCCATTAGATGCAGCAACATCTAACTTCAAGAAGAGCCTATCTGTTGTTTGGCCAAACAAGCTAATCATGGTTACTACATACTTCTGATGTGATGCTGGAACTATAGCATGCCGCCGAACACGCCATATTACTCCATCAGCTGGAATGAGTCCTTTCCCCATCACAAATTCCAGAATTTCTACCAAAATACCCGTTGAATAAGCCTTTGAATTATCCTTCAGTATATGTTTAGCAATAGAAGGATAAGAAACAATTAGAAAAGACTTAAGTCCAAAAGTCAATCTAAAAATCCCACCATAAGTGAGATAAAGTTCATATAAGGATATGAAGAATGCCTTGCTCCTAATGGCACTAATTTTGCCACTGGAATCTTTGGATAATCTTCACCGGCATCAACAAATTTGAACAAAAATTCCAAAATCTCATTTGGAACCCCCAATTTTGACAAGCCCTTCCTCAATACAGATAGAAAACCAGGTTCCTGTACAATGAATTCTCCAGAAGCAATCCTAGAAGACAATTTGGCACGTCGTTTCTCTTTAGAATCCTCTCTACACTCTTAAACCCATCCTCCAGTGACGCAGGCTCTCTCCCATTCGAAGAAGGACGTGAAATAAGAACATGTTAAATAATCTTTAATACAGCCTAGATCTATTGTTCATAGAATTTGTTTGACAGGAATATACAATAATCGAAAGCATACCTTAATCTATAACAGCAGATCTATCTTATGGATTATCTCGTTGCGGCAATTTGATTCTCATCGTAACAGCAGATCTATGTTTCTTCCTCTGGCCTTTTGTTCGTAAGTTTTCTCTCAATGGTCAGAGAATCATCAACCGTTACAGGAGTTTCTTTTCACACTCTCTCAAACAAGCTATCACCGTATGTGTTTGAGGCAGCCATCACACTCTCTGTTTTGTTTTCTTTTCTGTGTTAATCCTAAGCTGCTGATTCCTTTTTGCTTTATAAGGCAGAGGAAGGGTATTAAAACCCTAACTAGCCCTTATTTATTAAGCCCAATAACCATCATCTTGGGCCACCTTAATTAGAACCAGCCCTTTAATCACATGGGCCACTCAGATTATTAAAATAATCTAACAATGGGTATTTAAAACCCTACTGCCCTTATTATATTAACCCCAATAACACATCAATCTTGTTCTTACCCTTAATAAACCAGCCCTTTTAATTCACATGGGCCACTCAGATTAATTAATATTCGTATCATCTCCGCACTTGGCCCATGTGCATTTCTTGAATCTTTATCATGTTTTAAATCTTAATTAGAATTAAAATGATCGGATTATGGCAGTCACACAGTCATTAATCGACATGATTCCTTCCATAATAATCATAGACCACCTCAAATTCTTAAGACTTTAAATGGAGAAAACTATTCAACAAACAATTACATTGTCACAGTCCAATATGTTATTGTTAATCCTCACTCACAACCATTATTGTAGACTAACTATAAATGTGGATAACACATAAATAAGCACACATCTTAATTGAATTCCAAAGTTGTCACAAATAATATGAGCAAAAATAAACCAAATGTAATGTGTATATATATATTATATATATATAGTATAATTATTATACAAGTTTAAACATCTGCTAAACAAGGACTTATCTATAATGCCATCCTATCAACAATCGGCCAGTGAAGATTTTGGGCGGTAGCCTTTAGTTAGCGGATTCGCTATCATCAGATCAAGATCAGTATCGATATGCTCAATTAACACTTTGTGTTTATGCACTTCTTCTTTCACAGATAGGTACTTTAAATCCATGTGCTTTGCACCCTTAGAGTACCTGTCATCTTAGAGAAGAAGACAGTTGCGGAATTATCATAGTAAATTCTCAACGGTTTAGCTATACTGTCGATAATGCTTAGACCTGATACAAAGTTCCGCAACCATAATCCTTGAACAGTGGCCTCAAAGCATGCCACAAATTCAGCCTTCATTGTGGAAGTAGCAATGATAGACTGCTTTCCACTTTACCATGATACTGCTTCTACAGCTAGGAGAAACAAGTAGCCAAATGTAGACTTTCTAGAATCTACACAACCGGCATAGTCTGAATCCGAGTATCCCACCACTTCTATATGGCTAGACTTTCTATAAGTGAGTATATGATCCTTAGTGCCTTATAAATACCTAAGTACTTTCGTTGCAGCTAATACCTAAGTACTTTCTTTGCAGCTTTCTAATGGTCCATCCCGGGATTACTTTGATATCGCCCTAACATTCCTACGGCGAAACTAATATCTAGTCGAGTGCATGTTTGAACATACATTAAGCTCCCAACTACTGACGCATAGGAAATAGAGTCCATCTCTTTATGTTTTGAATCATTCTTAAGACATTGCATTTCGTTGAACCTATCTCCTTTTTGAATTGGAACTATTCCTACAGAGCATTTTTCCATTCTGAATCTCTCTAATACCTTGTCAATGTGAGCTCTTTGAGACAATCCTAACAATCCTTATGATCTATTACGGAATATTTCTATTCCTATCACATAGGATGCCTCACCCATATCTTTCATTCAAAAGTTCTTTGAGAGGAAAAACCCTTTGAGAAAACCCTTTACATCATGCAACAACCCAACATTATTCGTAGTAAGAAGAATGTCATCAACATATAGGACTAACATGATGAGCTTGCTCCCACAGACCTTCATATAAATACACTGATCAACAGTGTTTTCTATAAAACCATATAAAGTGATGGTATTATTGAACTTAAGATACCACTGACGGAAAGCTTGCTTCAGTTGATATATTGACTTCTTTAACTTACACACTAAATTTTCCTTTCCCGTGACCACAAACCACTCTGGTTGGTCCATATATACTTCCTCCTCTAAGTTACCATTAAGAAAGGCTGTCTTTACATCCATTTGGTGAAGCTCCAGATCATAATGAGCCACCAAACCTAAAATAATTCTTAAAGAGTCCTTTTTGGAAACTGGAGAAAAGGTCTCTTTATAATCAATGTCATCCTTCTGAGTGTAACCTTTAGCAACAAGTCTGGAGCAACAAGTCTGCCTTATATCTTTCAATGTTGCCCTTAGAGTCCCATTTGGGTCTTTGAAAAAACCCATTACAACCAACTTGTTTTGACCCCTCAGGCAACTCGACTAAATCCCCAAAAACTTTGATTATCACTCATTGATTGCATTTCTTCCTTCATGGCATAAAACCACTTTTCAGGAATTATTTCAACATTTCCATGGCTTTCGGAAAGAGACTGGGATCCTTATTCAATGCTTCAATTTTCACATTTCATGCTTAAGTGAGATAAACCACATAATCACTAGAAATACTGGCCTTCTTTTGCCTTTGTACCTCCGCTAATGCTATTCCTGTGAAACCACTTGATCATTCGGTGAATTGTCAATTTATTTACTGGTTTCATCATTTATATTGGTATTTTGTGGGTTCGGAATGTTGGTTTGTTGTTTCAACCATGTTGTTAAACCGTGATACAACAAAAGTTGAACAACAACGAAGAAGAGACATTAGGAAAATCCCCTTGAGTTGGATTTTCAATCTGAATCTCTTGCACATTCACATTTACGTGGGTTCACTGCTCCCACTAATTTGGTTCATTTTCAATAAAAACCGAGCATTACCCAGACTCCTACCAAATTCTCGTACTAGGTTAGGACAATTAAATTCTGTACCCTTTTTGACCTTTTCAGGATATCCTTATGGAAAAATTCCACTAACTTTCTAGGCATCAAGCTTCTTTTCATGTGGATTATTATATCCTTACTTTCTGCCTGGGGCAACCCTGATACGGATCCACTATCACTAATCACCTACGGAGGGTCGAAGGGAACAAGGGAGCACAAACAATGGCAATCCATTAGTACTTCCTAGTCGAACCAATTCACAAGGAGTCGTTGCAAAGAAATTATGGAGCAACCATGATGTCCTTATACATTCAAGAACAAGTTACACAAGAGCTCCATGACCTTGCTTTCAGCAAGTGCTATGAAGAACTTGAAGGAACACCTAAGTTTCTCACATTAATGGAAGCCAATGTTGAGTTGGAACCTGAATTTCTAGCATATGGCACGCCCAGACTATGCTAGGTTAGCACGCCCGTGCAAGGTGGCATGCCCCAGGCCGTGCAAGCCTCTGACTCTCCCGAGGAAACACTTACCTTAAAGCACGCCCGTGCCAATTAGCACTCCCCAGATCGTGCCCGCCTCTGCCTCTAGCTAGATTAGTTAGTTTATTTTGAGTTTTAACAATGTTAATGGGTTGGGCCTCCTATAAAGGCCATGCTAGCGTCTGCCTCTAGCGAGATTAGTTAGTCCAATTTTGCTTATTTTGAGTTGTATCAATAATAATGGGGCTTCCCATAATTCGGCCCCCCCTTGGATTTTATCCTTGATTTGCTTAGATTTAGCTAGTCTTTAGTTGATTTGGATTAGTTAATCCAAATCCTTAAGTTGTTAAGTTAATCCAAATTTTTCCTTTTAAAAAAACAAAAGTTTTGTTTAAGATTTGTTTAGTCTTATCCTTAGTTGGTTTAAGATAGTTTAAATCCTTATCCTTAGCTGATTTATATTAATATTCTAAATCCTCAAGGATCAGGACCTCTTAGATTTTAGTTATTTAAATTAGCTTGTTATATTGTGAAACCAAAGCACAATTCAATGAAATAGAAATTCTCAAATTTGTTCATGCTTTGGCGTGTTTCCTTTGATTAGAGAGATTGTGAGATTGCATTCCTCTAATTGCCATCAAAGAATTCAAGGTTAAACTTATCAATTTACTTATGGCGTATTATTCTTATTCTTTACTTCATTATTTGGTGTTTTTGCTTCTTTAAGCTTTGGGATGCCATAGAGGGGAGTTTAGTTTAATCTTTGATCTATTCCAAATCTTGTCATAGAGTTCTTGGAATTTTAATTTCATAGGATTCCACGTCAGTTTTGGTATCAGAGGCCAAAGATTAAGGTTAAATTCTTATTTATCTTAGTTCTAGGGTTTAGTGCATTATTTGTTTTCTTGTTTTCTTAAATCCTGAGTTGTTCTTTATTGTTTTGCCTTAGTTTTTTAAATTTTTTGAATTTTTTGCCATCATTGCTGATTTCTAGTTGTCTTGTTTCTATATAAAAAAAAAAATTCTGGAAGTTGTGATCTTAGATCTTGCTAAATTAGATCTGTAAAAAAAAAAATTTAAAAAAAAAAGAGTAACGAAAAATTCGTCCACCATTGAAGCTTGAGTTGTGTTGTGTGATTTTGTTCCTAATTTATAGGATTTTGTTCCTTAATTCATAGATCTTGTTCCCTAATTTATAGAGATTTTGTTCCTATTCTTAGGGATTTGACCTTATTTTGTGGAGATTAAGAACTTATACTACTATAATCTTTTTGATTAAATCTAATCTAACTACTTTGTGGATAACGGGGTAACAAAAGAAGTTAGTTGGTCCATATCTTTTTGAGATTAAGCATATCCACTATAACTCCTTGTCAAAATCTAATCCTAACTATAACTAATCCTAACTAAATTGGGTTATATTGATAGGATAAGAGAGGATACAAGTTAGCATGCCCATGCTTTACAACAAGCACACCTGTGCTAGGCTCTGACTGTCAATTGTTAGACCAAGCTCTACACGCACGCCCATCCTTCCATCTAGCACGCCCGTGCTCGGTTCTGACCTTATATAAAAAAAATTTTTTGAATCTTTGGATTTTCTTTGATTGCTTGCTTTGTTTGGGGTAGAATTAACTAGGTCCATATTTGGTTTGCTTTGTAAGTAAACTAAATTCATACATTATATCCAGAAATTGTCTTTTAAATTCTAGTTCTTTATTCTTGTTTTGAGCTTTTCTTTTGCTTCTATACATTGTTAGGGTGTGTTTGCTTGTTTACTACACTCTAATTGATAATTAAGTAGGTACATTGTATTGCTTCTTTGTTGCTGCCTATCCATTACGTTTTGAGTCTTCTTTTCTAGAATTTTGTGCTTACTTTTATTGTTAAGTTTTATTCCTTGTTTCTAAACGTGGCTTTTGAGTTGATTGGTTGACCTAAGATTCTAAAGTACAGTTGAAGGAATTGCAAGGAAGTATTAAAGAGTGTAAACACGTGAAAGAGGAAGTGTTTATTATTAACCTCAAATCTATTCTTGTTTTTCTAGTTTCTCTTAACAATGAGGTTTAAGCAAATCTAGAGATGGTAATGGGGAGGAAATCAAATCAAAGATCCTCAACTGAAATTTTTTCATGGAATCAATCCATAAGGACAGTTTAGAACCTTCAACAATCTCTTTCAAGACATTGACGGGAAAGAATTGCAAAAGATAAAGGCTTCACAAAGCTCTAATACAACTAGAGCCCGTCCACTCAAACTTAGATTTCCAAACCCCATTGATGATGAGGAGACTGAAGACTCTAATTTTAATAAAATTGATGGGGGATTTGGCGATCAATCAAAATGCAGGATTCCAAAATTCAAAAGGTAACAAACAATGCTGAATGAATTAACCTTGAATGGGAGAGAAAGGTAGAACAAATCTTTGAATGCCATAACTATTCTCAGGAGAAGAAATCCCATCTTGCTGCTTTGGAATTCAAGGATATTGCTATGTTTTGGTGGGAAACAATTTGCCTATTAAAAAAGAAGAAAGGGAATGCGACATGTACCACCATGGGAGATCATGAGGGAGTTTATGCACCAAAAGTTTGTCACCTTGACTCATTACTTTAGGGATTTACAACAATAAATTAGGCCAAGGAATGGTGCAAAAGGAGGGAAGAGTGTGGAAGAATACTACAAGGAAATGGAGTTTGCATGGCTAAGACCAAAATTGAGGAAGATGAACAAATCACCATTGTCAAGGTTCCTTGGAGGTCTAAAATGAATGATATTGCTAATTGCCTTAATGATATTGCTAATGCCTTAGAGATGTATCGCTATGATTCCATGAAAGAGATGGTAGATATGGCCATGAAGATTGAAAGACAGAAAAAGGGGAGATCCACCAACAGGTACTCAAACAACACATGGGGATCTAAATTGTCCAAAGGAGGTGAAAAGAAAGATTTTAGAGGTCCTAACTTCCAAAGGACAAATTCAACTGCCAAAGGTAAAGAGGCTATCCAAACTCCACCTAAGGGCAACAAAGGTATTTCTATCTCTACAACCCCTTCTAAAGAAATTAAATGTATTAAATGTTTAGGGAAAGGGTATTATGCATCTCAATGTTCGAATAAAAGAGTTATGATTGCTAAAGATGATATGGGAATGTTAGTTCTGGAATCTGAATTAGTTGATTATGGTGATATGCCTCAATTTAATTGATATGCTAATGACGATGATCGACTCAGATGATTTCTAATACTTCCTGAACATGGCTGAAACTTTAGTTGCTAGACGTGCCTTGAATATGCATGTTTAAGGGAGGAAAGCCTTGAGCAACGTGGAGAAACATAATTTCACCACTGGTGTTTGATAGTGGAAAAGTTGTGTACTCTTATTTATTGATAGGGGGTAGTTGCCACTAATGGTTGCTAGGTTGTTAAATATTGTAAACAAACTGAACTTAACATGTCTCAAACATCCTAAGCCTTATAATTTACAATGGTTGAATGATTGTGGGGAGGATTGTGGGGAGGTGAAGGTGACTCGACAGGTACTTGTGCCATTTTCTATTGGATGTTATGAAGATGAAATTTTATGTGATATAGTACCTGTGCAGGCAGGCCATTTACTATTGGGAAGGCCATGGCAATATGATAGAAGAGCACTTCATGATGGATTCCACAACCAGTACTCTTTAGTTCATAAGGGTAAAAAGGTGGTTCTCGTACCATTATCACCTCAAGAAGTATATGAAGATCAAAGGAAGATACTTGAGAGAGAGAGAGAGGTTTCGGCCTTGAGGAAAAATGGGAGTGAGATTTCGTAGATTTCGAAAGAACAAAAGGGAGGTGAAAAAGAAAGAGTAAGGGATGGAGGGGAAAGAGGCCACGAAATAACAAAAAAGTAATGGCCCCTTGTGAGTGAAAAAAACAGAGAGTAGGAAAAAAGAAACAAACTTTTTATATTAAGAGGCAGGGAGAATTTGATGATGCTTTCCTAGTCTTTCCTAGTGAATTACCTAGTGGTTTACCACCTTTAAGAGGAATAGAACATCAAATTGACTTCATTCCTGAATCCACCATTCCAAATAGACCTACCTATAGGAGCAATCCAATGGAGACAAAGGAGCTACAAAGGCAAGTTGATGAGCTTATAGAGAAAGGTTTGGTGTGAGAAAGTATGAGCCTTGTGCCGTTCCAATGCTTCTAGTACCCAAAAAGGATGGAACGTGGCGCATGTGTGTTGATTGTAGAGCAGTCAACAAAATCACTGTAAAGTATAGACACCATATCCCTAGACTTGATGATATGTTAGATGAATTGCATGGGTGGGGCAACTAACTTTTACTAAGAATTGATTTAATGAGTTGGTTACCATCAAGATTTAGGATGCAAACCAGTGATGAATGAAAAAACTGCTTTTAAAACTTACAGTATGGCTTGTATGATATGGTTAGTAATGCCTTTTGGATTCATTATCTAATGCACCTAGTACGTTTAATGAGGGGCTCATTGAACCATGTATTGCGTTGCCATCTTAGCGAAAATATTGTGGTTGCTATACTTTGATTGATATAACTCAAATTTATAGGAAGTTCTTCTGTGATGATTCATGTTAGCATGTTAGGATAGTATTACAAACATTAAGCGTCTGAACCAAATTTGTAACAATTGTATGCTAAACTTAACAAATGCACATTCTGTATAGATAGACTTGTATTTCTTGGATTTATTGTGAGTGCACAGGGTATTGAAGTACATGAGGAGAAAGTGAAAGCTATCAAAGAATGACCAGCTATCAAATCAGTTTCAGAAGTTAGGAGCTTTCATGGGTTGGCATGCTTTTATAAAAGATTTGTAAAAGATTTCTCTTCAATTGCAGCACCACTAACGGAAATAATCAAAAAGGAAGTTGGGTTCAAGTGAGGAGAAGAACAATAGAAAGCGTTTGACACGCTTAAAGGAAAGTTAACATCCGCACCTATACTTTCTTTACCTAACTTTGAAAGTACTTTTGAAATTGAGTGAAATTGACGTGTGATGCTTCTAGTGTGGAATTGCGGGGCTGTCCTAATGCAGAAAAGAAACCAATTTGCCTACTTTAGGTGAGAAATTTGAAATGGGAGCAAAAAAACTCAAAAACTAATTCAAAACCTATGACAAAGAGCTGTATATGCCTTTCGCGTAAGAACTCTAAATGTTGGCAACAACTACTTACTACCTATAGGAGGTTTTGTCATCCACACAGATCCATGAGGCCCTAAAACACTTGGAAGGGTCAGGTAAGCTCCATCAAGGTAAGCTCAATAAAAGGCATGGTAAGTGGGTTGAATTTATTGAACAATTTCCATATGTGATTAAATACAAGCATGGAAAAGATAATGTTGTCGCTGATGCATTGTCAAGGAGGTATGCCCTAATTACTACTCTTAATTCTAAGTTGCTTGGATTTTAGTATATTAAGGACTTATATGTGACAGATTCTGATTTCGGCAATGTATATGTGGCATATGATCATGGAGCATTTGATAAATTTTATAGACATGATGGGTATTTGTTTAAGGGCAACAAACTTTGTGTGCCTAAATGTTCTATGAGTGATTTGCTTGTGCTTGAATCTCATTGTGGAGGATTGATAGGACACTTTGGGGTACATAAGACTTATGATATGTGGAATGAACATTTTGATTGGCCTCATATGCATAAAGATTTAGAGAAAGTTTGTAATTCTTGTATTGCTTGTAAACAGGCCAAATCTAAGTCTATTCCTCATGGATTATACATGCCTTTACCTGTTCCTAGTTCACCTTGGATTGATATAATTGTGCCACAAATGCCACGACTTTCAAGGAACTTTGCACAAATGGACTTGGACATTGTCCATTTTTCATTTAAATTTACCATTTAATTATTCCACCACGTCTATCAGATTTCACTTACTTAACTTTTCTATTTAACTGCCTTTCTAAGCTCATTAATGAATATCTCAAGGAATATCCACTAATTGGAGACTTATTCATGCAGCAAATATAAAATAACCATACCGTGAGAAATCATCGAAAAAGGTGTAAATATACATAACCGTACCGTGAGAAATCATCGATAAAGGTAATAAAGTATTTTTCACCACCCCAAGAGGGAACATCAAAAGGGCCACATATATCAGTGTGTATAAGTTCAAGCAATTCACTGGATTTTTTAATGTGTGCTTTGTTTGCTTACCTTTAATGCAATCTATATACACATCCCAGTCAGTGAAGTACAATTGAGGTAAGATTTCACCTTTCACTAACATCAAAATCATTTCTTTGGATATGTGACTTAACCTTTGATGCCACAAGAAAGCAGAACATTCATTATGTGCACTACGTATAATACCTATATTGTGTTCAACATTAAACAGGGATTCAATAAATTCAGCATTAAGATTAAAACGATACAAACCATCAATCAAAGTACTAGAACCATAATAGTAGGTTTGTATAATGAAAAACACCATTACAAAACACAAATCTTAAAATTGAAACCAACATTATCCAACCTCCCTACAGAAACTAGATTTCTAGCACATTCAGGAACATAGAGACACTTTTCAAGATCCAGATCACAACCAGTGTCCAAGATCAATCTATAAGTCTCAATTCCTTTTATTTGTGCCTTCATTATGTTTCCCATGTATAGGAACTTTTCAGTTTCGTTTATGAGTTGGATTGAAAGAAATCCATGTATAATATGAGACACATGAGTAGTTGCACCAGAAACTAACCACTAGGTATTATTAGGACCTTCAATAAGATTTGATTCAAAACATACTGAAACATTCAAAACATACTGAAACATAAAGTATTTACCTTTCTTTTTTCAAAACCAATCTTCCTTTTAGGACAGTCCTTGAAGTTGATCACTCTTCCTACAGTTCCTACAGAAATAGCACTTCAACTCCTTACGGATTTGGCCCTCAGTAACCTTCATTAAGGTACTGTCCCTTTTCTTGCCTTTCTTCCCTGATTTGTTGTTGCTGCTACTAGCTCCATTATGAAATGTGAGATTGACAGAGTGTTGCTTCAATTTCTTTAATCTCCCTTCCTCTTAAATCAACATGGCCTTGATTTCCTGAATGTTCCATTTTTCCTTAAGGGTGCTGTAATTCACCTGGAACTGACCAAACTCAAGAGGAAGTTAGTTAATAATAAATTTAACTAAAAAGGATTCACTCTCATCCATTCTCATTGATTTCAGTTTGGCTGCCAAATTCTGCATGCCTGTCTTATGATCATAAATGGATTGTGACCAATCAAACTTCTTGGTCGTTAGTTCACTCATCAAGGATCCTATGATGGACTTGTCAGCTATGTCCGATTGGGAGTATTCCTTAATTTGGGAGTATTCCTTAATTTTCAGCATGTACTCTCTAGTATTGTCTATTCTGGGTATTGATGGCTTAACATTTTCGGCCATTGTCATCCTCATTAAGTTCAAGCTCAGCCTGTTAGACCGCTCCCAAGCCTCATAATAGGACATGTCAGCTTCAGTGCTGGTCTCTGTAATGGCTGCTGGCTTTTCAGAGACTAATGCCAAATCCAAGTCCAGAACTCCTAAGTGATAATGGATTTGTTCGGACCAATCAGCACTCATAGTTCAATCAAATGAACTTAAATCAACCTAGTGCCCATAACCAACATGTTCAAAGGAAGGCTGCAACATCTATACATATACTTCATACGTTATACTTTGAGTAAACATAATTGATTCAAAAACAAATAACAAACTCAAACAAATAACAACCTTAATTATGCATCTAGATTCACCTTTGGGTAATATTTAAATGCATAGCTTTAACAAATAATGATGCCAAGAAGAAAATATACTTTAACAAACTTTCATTGATATGGAGCAACTTGCGGACCTTTATGCAAGTCAGAGAGAAGCACGCCCGAGCTTCATTACAGCACGCCCGTGCTTCTCTTTGGAAGTCAGGGCACTCCCGTGCCACATTATAGCACCCCCCATGCTTCTCTCTGGAAGTTAGGGCACACCCGTGCCACATTACAGCACGCCCCGTGCTTCTCTCTAGAAGTCCATAGCACGCCCATGCTTATTTCTGGAATCTAGTTACCTTTTTTTTTTATACCATTTAACTATTCAATAATGCTCCATACAATATGCTTGTTATCTTTGGATATACATTCATATTAATTAGTACAATGATAAGTCTCTTTAATGCCATTGTTAATGCCCATTGATTATAATTAATGGGTCTACCTTGGGTTAACTTTTAACAAATTATAAATCAATGAACTTCAATTGTTCAATTTAACTTTCATTGTCATTTAACGGCAATCACACAAACATTTGAACCAATTGAAAAACTGCATTAATCAATGTTCTTAAAATAATCCAAACTAAGGCCACTTTGGTGACTAACAAGTTTTCCATTCATTAAACATTGATTTATGCAAAACTTTTATGAGATTAAATTAAGAATCTCAAAACTTTAACGACATAACACAACAAGAATTGTCATTAACCTTTCTTTATAAATAACAGCAAATAATTTATAAAGAAAATAAACAGTTTTCAATTTTCTAAAATTTTGGGCCTTCGTTTATACCAGATTAAATCAACTTCATAATACGAAATTAATTTTCATTAATTTAAGCCAAAAAAAAAAAAACACTCATCAAAATTTCGATGTAGGTAATTGATATATCTATATCCTTATGATACCACATGTTAAACAATCTTTAATACAACCTAGATCTATTGTTCATAGAATTTGTTTGACAGAAATATGCAATAATCGGAAGCGTACCTTGATCTATAACAACAGATCTATCTTATGGATTACCTCGTTGCGGCAATTCGATTCTCACCGTAACAGCAGATCTATGTTTCTTCATCTGGCCTTTTGTCCGTAAGTTTTCTCTCAATGGTCACAGAATCATCAACAGCTACAGGAGTTTCTTTTCATGCTCTCTCAAACAATCTATCACCGTATGTGTTTGAGGCAGCCGTCACACTCTCTGTTTCATTTTCTTTTCTGTGTTAACCCTAAGCTGTTGATTCCTTTAAAATAGCTTATAGGCTTTTTTACAAGTGTACGAAATCGCAACAAGTAATAAAAACTGGCCTTTTCTTTTATAAGGCAGAGGAAGGGTATTAAAACTCTAACTGGCCCTTATCCATTAAGCCCAATAACCATCATCTTGGGCCTCCTTAATTAGAACTAGCCCTTTAATCACATGGGCCACTCAGATTATTAAAATAATTTAACACAGCAAATTTACATTTCTCTGAGTTTTGAATTTTTTAAAATACTACCACAACATCAGATTTTGTGCTTTCAAATTTGATAAACTTTGCATCTTTAATGATGTTGAGTTTTATAGAATAGCCAAACTCATTCCAAAACTTGGCATATTGGCCTTTCTTCTTATCAGCACAGGCATCCTCAATACCTTTAGTGTCATTGTCCGTTGCCCCATTAGGATCTTCATCCACAATGTTACAAACTCTATCAAGCGCCTTCTGAATAAATTTCTTCTTAATTATTTTCAAACTATTTTGTTGTTAGAGCATATCTCTTAAAACACTAAGTGACAAAGTAATGGAATCAACAAGGCCCTTGAATTTGAAAACCCCATAAACATCAGGCACCTTGAATGTTATATGATACAGACCCTGCTGGTCAGTCGAGAGGGTTTTTAAAACATAAGGGCTCATCATGTAGAACTGAACTTGAAAGCTACCATCACCAATACAAGCATCACAGTAGTTTCACTAGACAAAAAATTTTGTATATGTTGTAACAGAACATGAACCCTCAATGGTTCTTTAGGATCACTCTTCAAAATATGTCCATCAGGAACAAAAATCCTATGGTAGTTCTCATAACCAGTATTATTAAGCTTGAGCTTCTGTACGAGGGCTTTGAGAGAGTCTGTCAGAACACATCCAAATGCAGGCCCATTAACAGTCACCACACGGCCAAGCTGCACAATGATTGCCTTCTCTTTCTTGGGAAGGAGAGAATATCCAACAGAGATATAGTCACTAAAAATAGATCTCGCAAACAAATAAGCACAGCAAATTCCACAATCTGAATACAGAAAGCAATGTTCACAACACCCCAATAAGCAGAAGCCAATACGCAAGCAAGAGAGCCTGTGTTAACAATAGTAACAAACAAGTAAAAAGTTAACAAAAGAGCAAAAACGACAACGCTTCCATTACCAGACAAGCCATCTGAATCGATTCGCGTAATATTTGATATGATATGCTTAATCAAATTTAGCTTCTCCAAAATAAATCTTTCAATAGAAATTATGGAATTATTGTTATTCGAAACAGGATATATTGTCAAAGCCATCATGCTAGTAGCAGAGCAACCAAAGAAATCCAAAAAAAAATTGAAAGAAACTGACACAATGTTCTTCTTCTTGACGATGAGGTTATTCAAAATTGAGCTTGACTTGGTATTATTTTATTGTTACTAACATTATCTTATTTCCTAGTTTTCAGTATCACAATCTGTTAGTTGGCATTTGTTGGTCATGATCATATTTTTAGGAATTTAGTTGCTATGTAAGCCTATAAAATGGGCACATCAATTTCAGATTAAATGTACACAGCTTTTGTTTTGTTCTCTTCAAATTACTCTAGTTCTTATGTTCTATTTTCTTTGTTCAGTCATCATTTTATCTTATTGTGCTGATTTTTCTCCAACAAATTATTATCAAAGCCTGGTTTTGCTACCCACCAAGTGTTCGACAAAAGTTCTGTGAGAAGTTTCCATGGCTTCAAATGAAAATTCTGTGAATGTGTCTCAGCCGCTTATTCCTATCTTTAAAGGGGATTGTTATGAATTTTAGAGCATTAAGATGATGACTTTGTTCAAGTCTCAAGATCTTTGGGATCTTGTGGAAAATGGGTATGCTGACCCAAATGACGAAAACAGATTAAGAGAGAATCGGAAGAAGGACTCAAAGGCATTGTTCTTTATCCAATAAGCAGTCCATGACTCAGTCTTTGCAAGGATTGCAACTATCACCACTTCAAAGGCAGCATGGGATGCATTGAAGAAAGAGTATCTAGGCTCATCGAAGGTAATTACGGTGAAACTTCAGGCCTTACGCCGTAATTTTGAAAAATAATGAGTCTATGCATGATTTTCAACTTCAGGGCTTACGCCGTATTTTTGGAAAAATTTAATGAGTCTATTGCATGAAAATAATGAGTCTATGCATGATTTTCTATCAATAGTGATAGAAATTGTAAGTCATATGAGATCATATGGTGAGAATCTTCCTGATCAACTTGTTGCTGAAAATTTTTTGAGGAGTTTAACTCCTAAATATGATCATGTTACTGGTCCATTGAAGAGTCAAAAGATCTTTATGTTTATTTTTTTTTTATGAACTAAAAGGTTATTTGCAAGCACATGAAGCTAAACTCAATAGGTTACCTAAAAGAGGAGAAGAAAAGACACATCAAGTGAAGGGCGAAATGACTTCTCACAATACTGGTTCTGGAAAAGCAACTAATAGAGGAGGCTATCATGGTAGAGGCCATAGTAGAGGAAGGGGAGGAGGCAGATCCTATGGGCAAGCTGATAGAGGGCAATCTTCTAATGAACATACGCATAATAAAAGCAATATTCAATGCAACTACTGCAAAAAGTTTGGGCATGTGAAGGTAGAATGCTGGAAACTACTATAAAAGCAAGACAAGCAAGCAAGTTATGCTATGGGGGAGAAAGAGGAAGAGACCTTGTTCATGGCTTTTGATGATGAACATGATGTGCCGATTGCAAGCGAAGTCTAGTACCTGGACAATGGATGTTCAAGCCATATGACAGGGGTAAAATCTACATTTAAAGAGCTTGATGAGTCCCACGCCATAAGAGTTCGACTTGGATACAACAAGCTACTTCAAGCCAAAGGCAAAGGCACTGTTGCAATTACTACTAGCATTGGTAATATCAAGCTTCTCCATGATGTATTTCGACTTGGATACAACAAGCTACTTCAAGCCAAAGGCAAAGGCACTGTTGCAATTACTACTAGCATTGGTAATATCAAGCTTCTCCATGATGTATTTTATGTTCCTAATTTGTCACATAACTTGTTGAGTGTTGGGCAATTAGTGAAAAGTGAGTGTTTTGTGTTATTTGATGATGATGCTTGCACAATTACACACAAAAAGTCAGGGTAGACTTTAGTTTATGTCAAAATGACTGAAAATATGATGGTCCCACGAGAAATCAATACTGTTGATAGTCTTGTAATGGTTGCTAGTAGTCAAAATAATGAATCAATGTTGTGGCATTTATGGTATGGGCATTTAAACATTAAAGGGCTGAAGTTGTTAAGTCAAAGTGAAATGGTTTATGGGCTGCCAAAAATAGAGTCTATAGAAGTTTGTGAAGGGTATATATATGGGAAACAAAGTAGGAGACCATTACCTATAGGAAACTCTTGAAGACATCAAGTCATCTTGAACTAATTCATGCCGACTTGTGTGGACCTATGAGCACAGAATCACGTGGTGGTAGTAGGTATTTTTTTTATGTTTACTGATGATTTCAGCCGCATGAGTTGGGTGTACTTCTTGAAGTGTAAATCAGAAACATTTGAAATCTTTTGTAAGTTCAAGGCACTAGTTGAGAAGCAAAGTGGAGGCAACATAAAAACTCTTCGCACAGACAAGGGTAGTGAGTTTTTATCTAATGTGTTTAATGATTTTTGTGAAGAAAATGGTATCTGCAGGATTTTGATAGCCCCTTATACACCTGAGCAACACGGTGTTACTGAGCGAAAGAATCGCACCATTGTTGAAATAGCTAGAAGCTTGCTACAAGCAAAGGGATTACCAAAAATCTTTTGGGCTGAAGTAGTCACAATGACAGTGTACTTGCTTACTATTTCACCTACAAGAGCTGTTCAGAATCTTACTCCGTATGAAGCTTGGACAGGTATGAAGCCACGAGTAAGCCACTTAAAAGTCTTTGGGTGTATATCCTATGCTTTAGTTGATTCACAAAATCGACAAAAATTGGACAACAAATCTGTAAAATTCATTTTTGTTGGTTATTCTTTACAATCCAAAGCATATAAGCTATATAACCATTTAAGTGTCAAGATAATTGTAAGCAAGAATGTAGTGTTTGATGAAATTTTAAGCTAGAATTGGGTTGAAAATGTTGGAAATTCAGCAGCTGTAATTTCATTTGATGCTGAAGATCCAATCATCGAAGCAATTGGTGCATCACCTACACATTCTACTCCATCAACACCACAAACTGGCAGCTCCTTATCTTCTTCTCTGAATGGAATTGAATCATCATCAACGAGTGATTCCTCTACTAAAAGTACACCACCAAGAAAATTCAGATCACTTCAAGAGATCTATGACTCCACCAATGCCTTATTTGTAGCTGAACCAACCGATTTTGAAGAGGCAAATAAGCAAAAGGAATGGTGCAAGGTAATGAAGAGTGAGCTAGCAGCTATTGAAAAGAATGAAACGTGGGAGTTGGTAGACTTCCCGGATGGAAAACATGCTATTGGTCTCAAATGGATCTTTAAGGCCAAGTATCATGCTGATGGTAGCATCCAAAAGCACAAGGCAAGACTCGAGGCAAAGGGATATTCATAGCAGCAAGGTATAGATTTTGAGACATTTTCTCTGGTTGCTCGATTTGAAATTATAAGACTTTTTTTAGCCTTGGCTATACAATTTAATTGGCTAGTTTATCAATTTGATGTTAACTCTGCCTTTTTAAATGGGGAGTTGGAGGAAGAAGTTTATGTTTCCCAGCTCGATAGTTTCATAACTAAAGGCAAGGAAGAGAAAGTATACAAGCTGAAGAAAGCACTCTATGGCCTGAAACAAGCCCCACGTGCTTGGTACAATAAAATTAACACGTACTTCCAGCAAAATGGCTTTGAGAAGAGCAAAAATGAGCCAACGATCTACTTGAAGAGGAAAGGTCCAGGTCAGTTTATTGTTATGTGCCTGTATGTTGATGATATAATTTTCATGGGTTCAAGTTAATCTCTTATTGGTGATTTCAAAGAGAGTATGATGAAGAGTTTTGAAATGACTGACTTCGGCTTATTGCATTATTTTCTTGGGTTGAAAGTGTATCAAACAAGTGGTGGCATTTTTATTTTACAAAGAAAATTTGCTACTGATCTCCTTAAGAAATTTGGCATGTCTGATTGTAAAGCAGCTACCACACCCATGAATATGAATGAAAAACTTCAAGTTGAAGATGATAATGGAAAAGAAGAAGTAAGTCGCTATAGAAGTTTAGTGGGAGATCTTATTTATCTCACTCACACTAGACTAGATATAGTATTTTCTTTTGGTATTGTTTCCGGGTTCATGCACTCTCCTACAAAGCATCACTTTGGAGCAGCTAAAAGAATCTTACGGTACATTGTTGGAACTGTGAAGTTTGGAATTTGATACTCTCAAAAATCTGATGGCAAGTTGCTTGGCTATACAAATAGCGACTGGGGAGGTTGTTTGGATGATCGAAGGAGCACTTCAGGAAATGTTTTTTTCCTTGGGTCTGGTGCTATCTCATGGTTAAAGAAGCAAGAATCAATGGCTCTTTCCTCGTTAGAGGCAAAATATATTGCTGCCACCTCCTCTGCATGTCAAGCAATATGGTCACGAAGATTACTAGCTGATTTCAGTCAAGAATAGAAGGTTGCGACAAAAATTTTTTACGACAATAATGCTGCAATTGCTATGACCAAAAATCCAGCATTTCATGGAAGGACTAAACACATAGATCTTCGCCATCACTTCATTCGTGATCTGGTTACCAATGGTGAAATCTGTCTCAAATATTGCAGTACCCATGAACAGGTGGTTGATATTCTGACGAAGGCTCCCTCCTCTGACAAACATGCTTACTTTAGATCTCAGCTCAGTGTTTCTAACTTTGAATAAAGGGGGGGATTGATGAGGTTTTTCAAAATTGAGCTTGACTTGGTATTATTTTTAGGATCTCAGCTCAGTGTTTCTAACTTTGAAATAAAGGGGGGATTGATTGAGGTTTTCCAAAATTGAAGCTTGACTTGTTTATTATTTTATTGTTTTACCAGCATTATCTTATATTCCTATGTTTTCATTATCACAATCTGTTTAGTTGGCATTTGTTAGTTGGGCATATTGTTGGTCTGTTCATATTTTTTAGGAATTTTATGCTTACTTTAGATCTCAGCTCAGTGTTTCTAACTTTGAATAAAGGGGGGGATTGATGAGGTTTTTCAAAATTGAGCTTGACTTGGTATTATTTTATTGTTACCAGCATTATCTTATTTCCTAGTTTTCATTATCACAATCTGTTAGTTGGCATTTGTTAGTTGGCATTTGTTGGTCGTGTTCATATTTTTAGGAATTTCGTTGCTATGTAAGCCTATAAAATGGGCACATCAATTTCAGATTGAATGTACATAGCTTTTGTTTTATTCTCTTCAAATTACTCTAGTTCTTGTGTTCTGTTTTCTTTGTTCAATAATCTTTTTATCTTATTGTGCTGATTTTGCTCCAACACTTGAGAATCAATAACTAGCGTGAGAGTTATCTTCAAATGGTTTCCACACCATGTACTTGCTAGTATCTGAAGAGCAAGAATTGGAAGAAGTCTTCATAAAAGATTTTGTGCCTTAGTTGTGCACCGAATAACAAATCTATTGCCGGAAGTATCCGTATCGGAGGGACCAAGGTTAGTGGAGTCCCCTGTAGATCAGTGGTCTCTGATAACAAGTCGTTAGGATCATAGATGTCACACCCCAAATGGTGCGACGATCCTAAGGTCCAGGTAGGCTTAAGGCCATCGGATACCTCGTAGAACCCACATCTGAACTAATCAAATTCAACACATTGCATATCTTGATTAGTTACTTAGGTGGGCTACAATCAACTTATTTACTTTCATTTAATTTTTAGGATAATTAAATACAATCTTTTACACACTTTGTATAATCACATATCACTATCATAATATTGTCTACATTATAGCTTACATACATACCATACTAATATCTTTCACAAAGGTACTATGGAGCAACTAGAGTTCATTTAACTTATTAACATTTTATAAAGTCTAACAACTATTTACATTATTCACAGGCTTCTTGTTGGAAAAAGGAAATCAAGAAGCTGAAGGACCTGGATCACCTCTACCTGAAATCACAGATGCTTGGGTGAGTTGTCAACTTAGTGAGATTATAGTGTCAAATAGGTAGCAATATACATTGGAAAGTGTCTCAAGGTTCAACAATCATAATAACACATGTGACAGTACCATTATAGCTCGTCAACAAGTTAAGTCCATATAAAGGATTCATAGTAATTAAATCAATATCACAAAGGTAATATCAATAATATGACAGATAATCACTAGATAACACTGAAGAAAACATATCACTATGTACATTCCAGTGCTATCACACATTATAGACTTTAGGACAATAACTTCTTCTTTTAATCACGAATCTCTATGTACACATAGCTTGATGGTATAACCCCCCATCAAGTTGGAATTTTGTTATATTAGCTAAACAAATGGCTTGGTACAATCAAATAGGCCTATAGGCCAAATAGGTTTCACAATTGAAAATCTTAAAATCACGATCTTAAAAGTTTCAACGCAACAAGGAGGGGTTAGACACTATAACTCACCTTGAAAGTGAGAATTTGATTCCTCTCGATCAGACATAATTTTAAACCAGTTCCATTTAATCCTCGACCTATATTCACATTTAAACACATATTGCACTTTTAGTTTTTGTTTCTAGCTCTTTATTGACATTCAAGGTTCTTTGCTATTTTTATTCATTAAATTTGCATTTGCAATTTTTGAGGACAAAAAGTACACATATTGAGCTTTATGTGCATCCATTATATGCTCATGTTCATAGTTTATTTACTTATGTTTCAATATGCTCAATTTAGTGCAAGCTCAGTGAAAGACATAATTTTCTAGACATGAGTAGTTTGCGTTCATTTGATTGAATATTTAATTTCTCATGTCCATTTGTCGTGAAATTTTACTAGGTATTTTCCAACATCTCGGGGCACTCCCATATTAAATTTCATACATTTTGGTGTTCATTAACCTATTCAAATAATTTAATTACAGAACTAAAATTTTCAGCTTCCATATACTGAGCAGTCTTCTTTCCTTTATTAATATCTCCATTTTTCCTCATCATTTATACTTTCCCTTTTAACACAACCTTCTTGACATCTTGTTCTACATCTTTTGTAAAATTTCATAAATTTTGAAGTTCATTAACATAGTCAAACAGCCTAAACACAGTAGTGAATTTATTTATAGTGTCATTGTGAACAACCTGTATTCTCATAGTCATCAATTCTTTTCCTTTTATCTTTTGAATTTGTCCTTTTACCACAACTATCGCAACATCCCAAAATAGCTATCTGTAAAATTTCATAATTTTTGAAGCTTGTTTACATATTTAATTAATTCAAAATCAGTAGCTTAAATTTCCAGAATTTTTAAGAAGTTCAATAAGACTAATTCAAATCTAAGTTTCTAACCTTCCCTTTCAATTTCTTCCACTAAAAACTGACATCAACCATCCTAATAAATTAATTAACTTTTCTAAATATCAATTCTTAGTTTTAATCCATCAAATTTCGGTTCTGAATTCAATGAAAACAAATTTGAAACTAAACATGCAGAATTTTAATTTTATACCTTTTGAATCTCTTCTTGTTTCTCTTCTTTCTTATTCCTTGATTAGCTTAATATTTCTCTTAAAACTACTTTTAAATCTCTTCAAATTAATTTATGAAAAAAGCAGGTTGGTGGTGGTGCAAAGAAGGAAAAACAAGGAAGGAAAGATTGAAAGAAAGGGTGCTGTGGGTGCTTAAAGGAATGCAATAATTTTGCCTTTTTTATTTTCTCTATGCACACTTGTCCTTCCCCCCTTCCTCTTTCAACGACTCATTAGCAAATCTTGATGAGTCATAAGATCAAGTGTTGAGAGATTATGTAGCCACTTAGCATAGATAAATTACCTATTTTTCCTCCTAATCAAATCAATTCTTTAATAATCTTAATGCCTAACTTGGTCATTTCACTTTTCTTCTTTTTCTTTCTTTTTTTTTTGTTATTGCATTTACACTTGTTTATTTGCACATTTAATTATTAAATTTAATTTATTTTACATGCTTAATATATATTTTATTTAAATAAAATATATTTTATAGTATTTCGGTGCATTTCAATTATGTTATCATAGTTTAGGGGGTTTTGAGATTTCATTATCAATCACTTTGAGTGCCTTTTTTAAATTTCACTTGCTTATATTTAATGGTCTTTATCATTGAATAAACTATTTATTATAAATATATTTTTCATTACCTTACTTATTTAATTTGAATATCATTAGAGCTTCCCTCTAGAATGTTGCAAAAGATCATAAATCCTAACTATTCATGTGAGAAGAGCATAATAGTAGTGTTTGGGGAATGAGAAAAGAAGAGAAAAGGAGAGAAAATAGAAGAATAGAGAAGGGAGAGAGAGAGAAATGAAAATGAAGGATAGTATATTTATTCATGAACTAGTTAAACTCTATCTTAATACAAGAGTATGTAAACTATATCTCATTAACTAATTAAACTATATCTCAATACAAGAGTATGTAAATGCCTGCTAAACACTAATATCAGTTCAACACCTAATTAATTAATTACTTCTCAATTGTACTTGCAACTAATCACAATAAAGCTCCCAAATTGATGGTTATTATAATATATCCTGACAAATCCTTATCACATGGGTTACTAAACTAATTTGATGATATATTTTGTAAATTTACAGTGAATAGTGCACTTTTCCAGTATTCCTTGGTCATTTTCTCTCCATTTTGGAGAGATTGAATTTTTATGGACCCGAAATGATTTTGGTACAAACTTTCGCTTCTCCTAAATTTTTCTACCACTTTCTAAACATGGTAAAATAACTTTCCTTACATATTTTATCTCAACATTTTCTTTCTTCCCTTGTTCCAAACAGAGCATGAGGGAGCAAATTGTACCAAAAAATCGATTTTGAATTTTTTTTTCTTGAATTACAAATTGAAGGTAAATTAAATTGGCAGAATACACATTCATCCTGAACTTTCTTAATTTTTACTTTAATCTATCAAACACTTCAACTTATAAAACTACATATATTAAACACATCAATTTTTAAAATTATTTTATTGAACACTTCAATTTGCAATACTAGATAAGTTAAGCAAAAAATTGAAATTTATGAAAATTATTGTTTCAAAGTCATACTAACTATATACCAAGTCGATATTCACCCAGAAAAGTTAAAAACTCTAAAATTATTGATCTTAGTGTTGAAAGATGTGTAATATTACTAAAATTTACAAGTTCAAGTGCAAAATAGATCATCGACGAAGTTTAGGGTACCATAAGGTTAAAATTGCAAAGTTCAGGGATGAATTTATGTATTCATCCAAATTAAATTGTATTTCTTTTTCATGTTTTAGGATTTATAGTTGATCCTCTCTTTCAATGCTTTTCTAAAAATCAAATTTGTAGTCATCTATTGAATTTGAAGGTACTTTATCATTTGGGTCGCTTTTATGGATATGAATTCAGGTTTTAATGTTAAATAAAAGAAGTTTTTATCAAATTTCTTAAAAAAAAGTTATCAAAAAAAGTAATATGTATATATTCTTACTAACCGAGCGAGCTTTGAGTTGCTCAGGCTTGGTTTGTGGAGTTCTGATGCAAGCTCGAGCTCAACTCGAGTTTGATTCGAACTTTTATATTGAAACTCGAATTTGGCTCGATTGAAGATTATGAAAATCGAGCTCGATTCGTTTGAAGCTTGTTTATGATTTAAATAAGTCAAGTTTAAAAGAAATAATCCATGCCAAACAACAAAAAATTATAACAATACATCACCTTAAAATCTCATGTTAAAAATATTTTCAATTGTTCAATAATACGAGAACAATAATAGCAATAATGGTAAAACAAAATAATGGACAAAAATAGTTCTAAATTTAAAGGATATAATCTATGCCGAACAACAAAAAATTACAGCCTCTAAGGAACATAACCTTCAGCTCTAGGAAATAAAGAAAACTTGAATTTTAATATTCCTACTCATTATAGATCCACAGACCAACCAAACCAGCAATGAGGTAGGACAAAAGGGAAAAAAGAGGCAAAATTATGTAAGTGGAAAGTCTCCTAGTAAAGATTTATAGTGCAATGAGAGTGCATTTCCATAAAATAAAAAATAAAAATAAAAAATTGCAATTAGCACAGCAATTATCCACTATGAATCACCACTAAATCTAGTATCTCAAGCTGTAAGCAGACTTGCGCAAAGCCGTAACTGTGTCTGCTTTCTTTAAAGCATTGGCCTCCTTTAGCACTTTTAAAGCCAAGGAATTTGGGGAATTCATGAGGTTAGCTATTTCAGACTTACTCATCTCCAACAACACTCCAGTTATCTTTCCTGCAAGCTAGATCTCATCCTCAATAAAATCTAAGATCTTAGCTTTAGAGTTGTATTCAAATCTAAACCCTTATATTTGAAAGCAAAATCATCAAACCACATAAACAACATGCAATGATCTTTAAAAATTAAAAAAAAAAAAAAAAAAGCAAAATCTTAGTCTTTTCTTGCTAAGAGATTAGAGAAAGGTATCGAAGATGATGTTAATAGCGTTCATGGCAACCTAATTCTTAGCAGTATCGCCATTCAAATGTTCTCTATCGACCCAGTCGGCTCAATGCCAGACATTCGGCAGGATTTTCCCAACCTCAAGCATTCCATATTTTGTTCTTAGTTGAGTCTAGATCGATCCCAATCATTTTTGTGGAGGTTATTGGATTTGGACGAAGGGCACTGCCAAGAAAGCGATAGAAGAAATAATGCAACCGTTTTTGGTAAAGAAAAATAGAAGACAAATGAGTTTAGTATTAGGGTTTTGATCCAAATCTAACGGTAGTAATCTAAGGAAAATGGACAGTCTTGATTAAATCTTAAATTTAATCCAAGGACTAAATATTTGGCAAGTGGCTTTAATTGATTTTGTTCCTTTTATATTAAATATACAACTATACATGTAACATATTAGATATATTGATAATAGTAGATAATAGTCTTAATGTAATTATTTTATATATAATTCTAGTTTTTATTGTAATATTATAATAAGACAATAAATATAATAATAATAATTATTATTATAATTATAATTATAAAGTATATAATTATATTTCTATTAGAACATTTATAGATAGAATAATTAAAATAAAAATGCTAGTTATATGAATACAAATAATAGATATGATGGTAATAATAGTTATTATCTATGTTTATGTATAAGTAATAGATATAATGTCGTATATAATGATAATAGTTTTTACAATGAATTATATGTAGCTAATTCATATAGAATAGCTAAATCATTTCTAATATATGAAATTAATATATGTATTAAAAGTATTAATTTCATATACGAGGATGCTACTATTTTTGCTAAAGGAAAATTGAACAGGTTTGGTTGATTTTATTTTAGAAAAAGCGATTTTCGTTATTAGATCCATTCATTGATCCTCGACAAAAGTGCCTCGTACTATGATAAGAGTTTTATTTTAGAGTTGCCACTCTCTTTAGGTACAATTCTCAAGTCAATCAATTCATTAGAATTGACTAACTCGATTTTAAACCAGAGACTGGATAAGAGAGTTAGGTACAGTATCGAAAAGGTGTTAGACACCCGAACCTCCCAGTTGAACCAACCTCCTCGTTGTCCATTAATTCATAATAATTAATAATAGAATTAACTCTAATTGAGATGTAAAATATATTTTAATGCAATTTTGGAAAACATGTCAAATAAGCATATTAATAAGCATATAAAGCATAATGTAAACCATCCGAAGAAGGGGGAAAGGAGAAAAGAATTATAACTCATCTCCTAAAATACATTCTGCCCATTAATCCCCTTAAAATTTTCCAAACCCAATTAACTATTATAAGCAAATAATTAGTAGGAATCCATTATGGACCCTTTACATAAAGCTTAAAATAATAAAAGCCATAAACATAATTAACATCAATGAATAATAAAATCCATAGAACATAATAAGCATTCACAGAATCATAAAGACATACATTCATTCAATTAATGATAATGTGGTGCATGTTTATGTTCATAAGCTAGAATTTGGTGGGTTAGCCTAATAATAATTACAAAGCAATTAATGTTAATGTGAATGTTTAATATGTTCGAGTCGAACTCCCTTATGCTCAAGTTTGGTTTGTTTATTTTAATTTCAAGTTTGGTTCATTTAGAAACCGAACTCAAACTGAATCAAACTCTTATCAAGCTCGAGCCTCGAATAGTTCATGAACAGTTTGGTTCGTTTACAGCCCTAATTCTTGCTGTAATAGTCATGTGCCTACATATTGCATGAGATATAATTAACATAGTACTCTATTATTAAAAAGAGACCATTTCATTACTTATGTCATAATTATATAAAGAGAAAATTATGATTTTAGCCTTATATTTTACCAAAATTAACTAGCGTACCTCGTATTTTGAATATTACACTAAAATCTCCTTATGTTTTGCCTTCATTAAACTATGTTGTCCTTCCGTCTAAATTTTGTACCTTTTGCTGTTAATTTTAAATAAAATGACAAATTGCCCTCATATTCTACATCTCAACTCTCTCCCTCTTTCATCTTAACTCAGTAACCTAGAAAAAAAAAAGAAAACACAAATGTGTGTCTCTTAAAAAAACATATATTACTGTGCACGTTGGCGATCAGTTGAAACGAAAGATGGTAAAATTATGGTAAACCGTTAATACAAAATTCACATTAAACTTTCATTTCAACATGCAAAGTAAACGAAAAGTTTACTGTCAATATAAAATCCACATTAAACTTTCATTTCAACATGTGAAGTCAACGAAAGTTTAATGTCAATACAAAAGATGGTAAAATTATGTCCTTGCTCCAGAAGCAATTAAAATCCAAATCAAAAAGAGATGCACATTCGTTTAAAGAAATTATGATTGTCATTGCTGCTGTAAAAAATTCTACATCTGATTTTTTTGTAGTTGGCCATCTTTTGTGAAATGGTTATAGTCCCATAATTTATTACCACAGCTGTAGATTCTCGGGAATCTTCCTTAATGTTGAGTTAAAGAGTTTTTGTTTAGCTTGATTTGGATTTTAATTGCTTTTGATTTTTTACGATTTTAAGAAATGAAAATGCATATATTATTGAACTGTTGAAGGGAGAAAGAAAATTTTACGGAATAGAGAGAGATAAAGAGAGAAACAAGATGGAGCCCACTTAAAATAAGGGCATTCTCATCTTTTTAATAGAAAAATTAATAAAAAAAAAAGTACAAAAATTAGACAGAAGGGTATAAGAGTTTAACGGAGGCAAAACATAAGAAGATTTTAGTGTAATATTCAAAATAAAAGGTATGCTAGTAAATTTTGGCAAGATATAAACATAAAATTATAATTTTCCCTTATATAAATAATCATCATTATGTTAGAAAATATGTAAAAGACAAAACTCCCCATTGTTCTCTTAAATTAAAAAAAATTATAAATCGTGATCGTAAATGCTTAGACTAAGAGCCAAAACTCAAACTATGATTTTGGAATTATAATTATTATAATATCTTGTGGTGAGATTTTTGTGTTGAGAGTTGTTATGAATGTTTAGTATCAATCTTTAGTGGCCTGTCTCCATTTAATAGATTCGAAGGCATGATTCATGGATTATTTTTCTTGTCTCAATTTTGGTCATTTCGACGGGGGTCATCATAATGCACAATTTTTTAAAAAATGTTTCTTGGACCATAATATGATCAGCTTGAAACTTGAGTTTTTCACACGAGAAAAAAAAAAAAGTAGGTGATGATTTTTCTAAATATGTCAAATAATGTGAGTAGGTTTATTACTAAACTTGGGAAAAAAAAAAATCTTGAAATATATAAATCTACTTATATATATAAACTGATTGAACTAAGTTTCAAGAACAAAGAACAGTCGCACATGCATGACATTACTAAGCAACACAGCTTAGGCCCCTCAGATAACATCTTAATCTCCACCCTCTCTTTTTTAACTTCCTTTATCCTATCAATTACAATTGAAAAAAAATACAAAATAAATAAAATGTCAAAATAATATTAAAAAACAATAAACATTATTTTACTTCTCTAATAGGAATGTAATTGAAAATAGAGCCCTTCAGCGGTTCATCCACATAACTCTTAAGGAAATGGTCGCGGTCTCTTCCCCTGATGTTGTTTCTATTGATGAGATCTCTAGCACTGTTTAGAAAATATTTTCTAGTGCACTCTCTAATTGTTGAGAGATCAAATACTCTTATAAATTGATATTCTGTTATCTCGTCTTGATTATACTTTGCTTTCTTCCTTGTTATATCATACATAAATTTATATCAATAATATTTTAAAATTCACATGACACATTGTCAATACTTATTATAGTCATGATTTAATTTTTTTAAATCAAATTCCTAATTTAAAATAATTAATATCTCTATAATTAAAAAGGAGAATGATAAGTTGTAGAGTTTATGAGTTAAAATAATCAATAAAACACAATTGTGATATTAAAGTCAAAGAATAATAACATAAGAATATAAAAATAATCCCTTTAATTCAGAAAATTATAAGAATTATACAAAGAAAAAATTAACAGAAAAAAGGTTGCAATCATGATTAAATTAAATTTTTAATCAAGTATTAAATTTGTACTATTCAGTTGAGATATATATTTTTTTTTGTTCTCAATTGAATTTACTTTGCAAAGCTCCAAGCATTAAACAACACTTCACAACAACAAGAAGAATTGAATCTCATTGTCCCTTAGCGTAAATTTGTTCATCATCAAAGAACCGTGCACGATTGGAAACTGCAGCTGCAAAGTTTCTTTAACATCCAAATAAAGCTAGTAATTTTTGGTACATCGTAGGTGATTGGATAAGGAAATATATAGAATTGAGAAATATTATAGTATGGTGGAAAGCAAAGCAAATTGGATGTGATATATAAATATTGAACAACAATTAACAACAACAAGAAAATAAAATAAAATCTCACATTCCCTTGGTGTAAATTTGTTCATCATTAGAGAACTGTACACGATTGGTAGCTGCAGCTGCATAGTTTCTTCCACATCAAAATAAAGCCAATAATTTTTAGAACATCGTAGATGATTTGATAATGAAAGATATAAAATTGAAAAATATTATAGTATGGTGAAAAGCAAAGTACAGTAGATGTGATATATATAGCAATTTGGGAAAGGTTAATTAGTACCAAGAAAAAAGAACAAAGTAAAAATAGGTTTTGCATTTATGTACGACGAAATGCAATTGAAGAACCTTTAACCACTATAGTAGTAAATTCCAGCTGTATAATTACAATGAAATAAAAATATTAATCATTGATACACTGTAGATGACTGGATAAAGGAAGACAAATGATTAAACTAAAAATGAATAAAGTGTAAGACTATACTGGTGCAATAAAAGGCTAGATCATCTTGTTTGGAAATTGTTTGATAGAAAGAATAAATAATCGGAAGCGTATCTTGATATATGGTCATTGATTTCCTTGTTACAGTAATTTGATTCACACTGTTACAGCAGATTTCTATTTCTACCCTCTTGTCTTTTCTTTTAGTTTTCTCTCAAAATGGTTAGAGAATAAAAAATGTATGTTACGTATGTTATACGTGAGGTAACTGTATCTCACGTATACTTTTTTTTTAATTTCCTTATTCCTTTTTCATGTCAATTTTATAAGGTAGAGGGAAGAGTATTTAAATCCAAACTGATCTTTATTCTATTTAGCCTAATAACTATCATCTTGGTCCAAATAATTACATGAGCCACATAGATTATTAAAATAATCTAACAATCTCCCACTTGGCCCATGTGCATTTTGAATCTATGATATTAGCCTCAATTAGAATTAAAATGATCGGATTATGGTGGTCACAAGTCATTAATTTACATGATTCTTTCCATACATCACAAACCATCTCAATTCATAAGAACCTTAATCAAGAAATAATTTAATAAATAATACATTGTTGCAATCAACATCATTGTTATCTCACTCAAACAATTATTGTATACATCTATAATGTGGATAACAAATAGATAAGCAAAATTACAACTTTAATTGAATTCCTAAGTGTCACAATAATATGAGCAAAATAACCATATGTACATATATACATGTTTGAACATCATGCTAACAAGGACTTATCTACAATACCATCCTTTCAATATGGCTAGTAAAGATTTTAGGCAGTAAGCCTTTAGTTAACGGATCCTCCGCTATCATCAGATCAGTACCAATATGCTCAATTGACACTTTATGTTTAACACTTCTTCTTTCACAGATAAGTACTTTAAATCCATGTGTTTTGCACCCTTAGAATCCTAATCGTTCTCAGAGAAGAAGATAGTTATGGAATTATTACAGTAAATTCTCAACGGTCTAGCTATATTGTCGACAATACCTAGACCTGAGACAAAGTTCCGTAACCACAATGCATGAACAGTGGTATTATAGAACTTAAGATACCATATGAAGTGATGGTATTATTGAACTTAAGATACCATTACCAGAAAGCTTGCTTCAACCCATATATTGACTTCTTTAATTTACACACCAAATTTTCCTTTCCTGTGGTCACAAATCCTTCCGGTTGGTCCATATATACTTCCTCCTCTAAGTCACCATTAAGAAAGGTGGTCTTTACATCCATTTGATGAAGCTCTAGATCATAATGAGCCAACAACGCCAAAATAATTCTTAAAGAGTCCTTTTTGGAAACTGAAGAAAATGTCTCTTTATAGTCAATATCATCCTTCTGAGTATAACCTTTAGCAACAAGTCGGGCCTTATATCTTTCAATGTTGCCCTTAGAGTCCCATTTGGTATTGAAGACCCATTTACAACCAACTTTTTTTGAATACTTAGGCAACTCAACTAAGTCCCAGACTTTATTATCACTTATTAATTGCATCTCTTCTTTCATAAAATTAAACCACGTTTCAGAATTATCACATTCCATGGCTTTCTGGAAAGAGATTGGATCCTTATCAATGCTCAGTTCACATTCATGCTTAAGTGAGTACACCACATAATCACTAGAAATAAATGCTCAGTTCACATCGATGCTTAAGTGAGTACACCACATAATCTACTAGGAAATAGTTGGCCTTCTTTGCCTTTCTGACACCTCATAATGTTATTTCTTTGTTTAAAACATTGTTATTCATGACTTGCTCTATTATTTACTGGTTCATCAATCTTTACATAGTCATTTTGTGGGTATGGATATTGTTTATATGGTGTCAACATGTTGTTAAACGATGATACAACAGATGAGGAACAACAACCGAAAGACAGAGACATTATAGAGGAATCCCACCCTGAGTGGATTTTCTAATATCGAATCTCTTGCACATCCACTTTACGTTGGTGTATCACTCCCACTGAAATGGCCATTTTCAATACAACCGAGAGGCATTACGAGAAATCAACAATTCTACGTACTATGTTAGGGTAGTAAAAATCTGTAAACCTCTTTTGACTTTCAGGATTATTACCTATGGAAACATCCTACTAAACCGGTCCTACCAAAATCAAACTCATTTCGATGTAGATATATATCCCAACTCTCTGCTTGGGCAACCCCAAACGTGAAGAACGCTCTTAACTTAGCGTTTCCTTCCAGTCTTATCACGTTCATTAAGGCGGTCTATAGGAACTGCTTTAATAGTAGCCCTATTAATAAACTATGTAGCAGTCTTTAAGCAGCACTCATGTATAATGAAAAGGTACAATAATATATTTAACATACTCCTAGACCATTCCAAAGAGTATTGATTCGCCCTCTCAGCCTACTACCATTTGTTGACGGGTTACGGCATTGTGTTATGCACACAAATTGCCTTCGACTTCAAAAGGAACTTTGCAAATGGTGCCGGACATGTCCATCTTTCTAATTAAATCTCACCATAATATTTCACTAAATTCTACAGATCTCAATAACTTTTAACTTTTCTATAACTGCCTCTCTACCTCAATTACCATGAATATCTCAGGATATCCATTGATTGAGACTTTCATGCAGCAAATATAAAATAACGGTTATACCGTGAGAAATCATCGGATAAAATATAAAATATTTTTCTTCCGCCCCAAGAGGTTAGCATTCGAAAAGGACCACATTATATAAGTGTGTATAAGATTCAAGAAGTTCCATCGCTTCTTGTGGTTGGAGTTCTTTGAATGTGTGTTGTCTTGCTTCCTGTACGCTAATCTATAAACACGTCCCTAGTCCAGTAAAATCAATTGAGGGTAAAATTCACCTGCTTCACTAAGATTTCACCTATATCGTGGCTCAACACATTAAACCAGCCGATCAAAATTTAGCATCAGGACCATTAAAATGATACAATACCCATCATATCAACTAGTACCGAGACACCATAATAGTTGCCTATGTTGCCAAACCAACGAAAAAAACACCATTTTACAATCTTAAAACTAAACCACACCAATTGTCCAATCCTTCTATACAAAATACCAATTTCTGAGCACCATCAGGAACATTAAGACACTTTTCTCAAGATTCAGATTTAGGCCAACGCTCCAAGTGTCCAATATTCAATTCTATACAGTCCAATTCCTTTCTTATTCACTGTCCACTCATTTTTTTATTCCCGATATCCAGTGACTTTCAGTTTCGTTAATGGGATGGATCGAAAGGATACCCTGTTATAGATATGAAATATCCATGAGTAGTTGCACCCAGAATCTAACCACCAGGTATTATTAGGCACTCAATAAGATTTGATTTCAAAACATACTGAAACATAGAGTTATACCTTTCTTTTCGAACCAAATTCTCCTTTTAGGACAGCCCTTTCGAAGGAGCAGGTTCTCTTACAGAAGTAGGCACTTCAACTTCCTTACGATTTGGCCCTTATTAAACCTTCAAAACTTTGTTCCTTTTCCCTTGCCCGTTGCCCATGTCTTGGCGCATTAGCCCAAGAAAGCGGAGAGATGACAGACCGTTCCTTCATCTAACCCCCTCCTCTCCTGTATCAACCTGGACTGATTTTTCGATCATCATCCAAGGTGTGTAATCACGGCATAACACACCAAGTTCAAGAGGAAGTGGATGAAATAAATTAATACAAAAAACTCACCACACCCGAACAACCCAACTCGATTCATCTTTGGCTGCCAAAATTTTGCATGCCAGTCATATGATCACGTTGAACATGGTTATATTGTGCGACCAATCAAACTCTTGGTCATTTAGCTCATCTTCATTAAGATCATACTGTGACTGTTAGCTGTGTTCCTGATGGGGATTGTTTCCCCCATGTGGAGATCCCTTAAAAACCCGACAAAGGATCTCGAAAACCATTTTTATTGTATCTTGTTAGTGGTTGTTTAAACCTTTGGGATCGACATACCTCGTCTCCCCATCTGTCTTGGCAAAAATCGGTCTATAAAATTGAGCGCCAAACCACCGCAATGGACCCCAATATAAAAAAGACTCATCTAAACCCATTTTATTAAGGCTAATATTTTGGAAAAAGCAGCTACACGTACGATTCAGTAAGATGGTACCGCCAGGAAGCCGAACGGCCCGGTAAAACGGCCTCTAACTACGATCTAATAACAAAAAGCCAAAATATAATTAATCCCACCCAAAACCTAAAAATCGAACCGACTTCCTATTGTGGGAAAATTAAGTTAATCGTGCCCAATAGGTTCATTTTTACATTGCAATTTTCATTTACATTTAATTAATTTAATTCATCATCATTTTCATCCTCCCCCACAATATAGCAAATATTTAATTAAAAAGACCCGCTCTTGCCTTATGACTGTACATAAGGCGGGCCACAAACCTATATGTTAACTATAATATAATAACAATAAATAATAAATCCTTGAAATCTTATAAATCATATAGTAAATTAGTCTTGTATTTGATTTGATCTGATTTAGAAACAACAATTTGCCCATTATTGTAATACATTTACCGATATCATTATACATAAAAATTTACATTAATGACTTATTTAATATTAAAATTAGAGATTAAGAAAGATGATTCTGGAACTTAGATATGTTGTGTCACGCACAGCTTGATTCTTAATGTGAAAGGACAAACGAGAGCTTACGCGTGATACCAGAATCTCTAGTTATTATTCTTGTGAGCTTAGTTAAGCAAAGTTTGCGTCACGCAGCTGTTCTACGTAAAGAACATGTATCAGCGGGTACAGGAAACTTTTAGGTATGCGTGGCGCGACTATTGCGTGAAAGAGCTTTATTAAAATGCCCTAGTTTTAATATACTACTATATTGAACAAGCTATACGAGACATTAAAGCAGACAACTACAAAGACAATGCAAAATAAACGCATATTGTGCGCAAACTATAAACCAGATAGCGTAATCAACGCGTATGGTCCGGATTCCGAGTGAATTAAAAAGCCTTACTTGGACGAATGAACAGTTGCGTGATGCAGTAGTAGCTGCGTGACGCAGCTTGCTCTGGCTCCGTAACTTACCATTCAAACTACCCTATCTATTGTTTTACCGTTTCTTTTTTGTTAACAATGATTTTAAAACAACTCAGAAATACTTAGAAATGGCAAGAAGTTACGTTTAACCTCAATTACTACTAAATACCATGCTAAATTACTTGAGAAAATGGAGATTTTTAAACAAATAAAAGACTAAAAATGAAGAAGGAGACAGGTTTAAGGATTACCTAAAACCTTAGATTCCGAGGATTTGCATGCATTTGATTGATTTCAGGACAAATACTTCACGATACCCAGAGGTGTTTGTTATTAAGTTTTGCACAATAACGTTTCTTTTATCTTTTTCTCTTCTTTTTCTCTTCGTCGCTTATATGTTATTATTGTTTTATGTTGTTTGATATTATATAATTCATTAGTATATTCTAATTGGTCTTGATTTCCTTCAAGGTTACTCACTTGTAGTATCTTGGGGAAGAAACCCTAGCCGTAAATACTAGAAATCTTGGCTTAAAACGTTGAGCTCTATAGAGAATAATATTAGAAAGTCTATTCATTATTAGATTAATAAATGTATTCGAGGTGTTATTTTATGATGGGTTCAGGGCGGGCAAACAGGGGAACACTAAGCTACGTCGAAGCGCAGAGAAGATGAGTAGCTCACACTCACGGCAACCTCAAAGCTGAGCAAGCCCAAGTACGTGACGCCAGCTTACTTTTTTCGTTTACAGTTTGTCTGCACGTTATCCATACATAAAACAGTTGCAGGGCAGTTGCACGTAGCCGCGCTGAATAAGGTTGTTCAAGCCGTGGTTAGAGTTACGTACGCAACTTTGGTGTTGCCGTTCACGCAGGAGGCTCCCTTTTAAAAAAATATTAAAAAAGAGATAATAAGCATAGCGTGATACGGCAACCCGCGTGAACGAAGGTCAGAACTCCTCTTTCGGGACCTGTTTCTATGATTCTACATTTTCTTTCTGTATTCAAAAACAACTTCTGAGTTGCTCCGTACGCATTTCTCCTATCTATCCCTTATCCTCATAATATCATCACCGGGTCAGGCCGGGCAGCATAAATTACGCTCAACAGTTTGCCCCCCCCCCACTTTATCATTTAATTTGTATAAACCAATTAATTGTTAAAGTGGTCCATTGATGCGCCTTCGAACTCTTGGCAATCACTCCTCAAACGCTCGTATGAGTCGGACTTGGAAAAGGATTTGATTGAGGGTTTATATCAGTCGCTACCGCCGGATGTGCTCGCACGTCGCCACCGTGTATGACCTGAACCACCTACATGCCAGTCTCTAGTTTCTGGTCAGTTTTCGGCTTCCAATCAAAATAATAAGTGAATAACTCCAACAGTCAATGCAGAAATGTGTGATTGGCGCTCTTTGAAAGACGAACTCTTTGCCGGTGAAGGCGCTTCTCAGGTTCGTGATCAGCCTGAAGGCCACTACTTTGAATATTCCTAAGACTAACCTCCTCAGCTCGATTTGATCCGGCTTTATGATTCGGACTCTCGTTTGAATTTAGCCTGAATTGAACATCCCAAAAGCTCAGTTTGATTGGCTTTGAAGACACCTCCAAGGGCTCGGTCTTGTGAATTCGGCCTTGAACGATTTGAATATCTGGTCACCTCCTCAGGGCTCGGTTTGTTTGTGCTATTGAAAGGACCACCTTCATGAGGACTCGGTTGATCGGCCTGAAGGATTTGAATATCTGGTCAACCTCCTCAGCTCGGTTTTGATCGACTCCCTTTGTGAATCTTTATATGACTCTCTAGCGCTCGGGTATGATCGGCTCTCTGAAAGACACCCTAGACTAGAGCGCTGCATGTTTAGATCGGCTGAAGGATTTGAATATATGTCACCTTCCTCAGACTCGTTGTTGATAGGGCTTGTTTAGTCGGGCTTCCGTAGTGAGAATATGTGAATGACTCCAAAGCTCGGGTTTGATCGCTTTGAGGACACCTTCCAAGGCTCGGTTTGACTCTGGCCTGAAGGATTTTGAATTCTCGTCACCTCCTCAGCTCGTTATCTGAATCGGGGCTTTTGCGGCTTCCGCGTTGGTGGATCAGAAGAGACATCCTTCGGAAGCTCGGTTTGATCGGCTTTGAAAGACCACGTCCAAGGCTCGGTTTCAGATCGGCTCTGACAGGTATTTGCACGTATCCTGGTCACCTCCTCAGCTCGCGTTTGATCGATCTTTGTCGGCTCCCGGTTGGGTAACTGTGATATGACTCTTAAAGCTCTGTTGATTGGCTTCTTGAAGACACCTCCAAGGCTCAATTTGATCGGCTCTAAGTATTGTTGAATATCTATCACCTCTCTCGAGCTTCCGTCTTATCCGGCTTTGTCGGGCTCCCATTTGAATCTGTGAATAAGACTCCAAAGCTCGGTTGATTTGGCTTGAGACACCCTAAAGGCTCGGTTCTGATCGCCTAAAGGATTTGAATATCTGGTTCACTTCCTCAGCCGGTTTGATCGGGCTTTGTCGGCTTCCGTTGATTCAGAAGAGACATCCTTGAAAAGCTCAAGTTTGATCGGCCCGAAAGACTTGGGTTTTCCCTAGTCAAACTTCGCATTCACCATCATTGACTGGGAGAGGAGTTTCAAACAAGCTTCGCAACTACACCATCACTATTTGAGTTGAAATTGTTCGGGGAACTAGCTTCACAATGCTACCATCACTAATCAAGTATGACCTATCGGCTTCGAAAAACCACTCACCGGTTGGCCTGAAAAATTTGTTCACAAGAAAAAAGAGCAATATCTATTGTACAAACAGACCTTGCCTTCGTGTTACGAAATATTGGGGGAACATTCACATTGTCCCCATAATATTAATCATAAAATATAAAGATTTTGCATCAGGGCAAAAAGATATACTTTTGCCCCTAGTCCAGAATTTTGACCAGGACTAAAAATAAACTTATTTCACTTTCCGTAGGCATATTTTCACTATTATGTCAGTAACACAATTTGGTTTAACATTTTTGCAAAATTTTAGCCAAAATTCTAGTATAACAAAATTTACAAGCAAATTTTTTTCGTCTGCCTTTTTAGGCTATACCTCTATGATTGCAGTGCGTTGAAAGAAAACTTACCTGAGTGGTAATCTGAGCAATTTGATGCTCCTGCCCCTTGTGCGGTGAGTAGATTAAAAATTGATGAGTGATGTCGAGCCGTCATACCCGACATCAAATTGTCTGAAGTTGGGCATCATGGGCTTTAGATGGGTCGTACAGGCCTATTTGGGCCTCAGAAAGAAAATGATGGGCCCTTGCTTTGGGCTTGGAAAATGGGCTTGGGCCCGAGTTACTTACTATTAAGAGACTTTTTTTAACCAATTCGTTTTCACTTATCACAAACCAAAGCAATTGAGAATTCTCTGAACTTTCAACTGAAAAACGAGTCTTGTGAACCCCTCCCCAAATATCAGGCATAAAAATTGTCAGTGTGGACTAAGGGCAGAAATGCACGTGAAATGTAGAGTTCGCCACCTTGGTTTTAATTGTTTTAGGGTAAAACTAGGAAAAAAATCCTAAGTTGACTCCAATTTTAATTAACCTAATTATTAGATTATTTCCCAATGTCTTAAGGCACAATCTTCAAACCTGAGGTGGATCCCGAGACTATGTCATGTTTTATGAACTAACCTGAATGACATGAAGATGCTCTGCAAGGTGGAATGTGTAAATTGGACCAATTGAAAGTTTTATGTTGATTCGGTGATTCGACTTTGCCGCTCGGCGGTAAAATTCCCAAACGTGCCTACGTACTTCCGTTTGAATGGAAGATCAAAGTCAATGTAGTTTCGACAGGCCTTAAAGGGCTTTGGATATGGGTATGCTTAATGCATGAGTGTTAGGTCCTCGAAAAACATGTGTTATGCTTTGAAGGTATTATTGTATATGTATTGTGCTGGTGGCCAAAGAATTAATTGATTTTTTATAGGGCGTTTTTTTTGTTGCCAAAAAATGTTGATTTAAGGCTTTTAGCCAAAGAGATTGACTTAGGCAATTGTTGCCCAAACACTAATGTGTTGATTTAGGCAGATTGGTCGCCAAAATGATTAAATTTTAAGGCTTAAGCCAAATTGAGTTGATTTTAGGCAATTTGTTTGCCAAAAAAATGTTTTGATTGGGGCGATTTGTCGCCAAATTATTGATTTTGTTTAGGGCTTTTAGCCAAAAAGATTGATTAATTCAAGCATTTTTGCCAAAAATTGATTTTTAAGCGGTTTGTCGCCTAAAATAATGTTACTGTTAATTTTTCATACTTGAGTAGGCATATTTTATTTGCACCTTAAATGTGATCAAGCCTGAAATTCAATGTAGGCAGTTTTTTGTTTATTGACTCAAGAACAAACGGTGTTTTTAGATAATAGTTGCTAGTTTGAGCGCAACATTTTTGATTTCACATTAAATTGGAGTTACCTATAGCCGGCAATCTATTTTGAAATTAAGTGGATGTGCATTAAAACCGAATAAGTTAATTAATTAAATTTATGGTTCTTTGGCCCAATATTTTGTCGGACATTTATATAGCGCTTTAATACTCACGTAATTTATTTAACTTACACCTGGGCACTTAAGCCTCTCTAATTCGAATTCTTAATTAGGCAAATATTTGCCATAATGAAAGATACTGAATTCCTTTATTGTTTTTGAATTCAGCGACATTGGACAAGAGGAGTAGAATGACAATTTAGTGTCCAGATTATGCTGAAATTTTAAAAATAGACAGAGTTGTTCTCGTTATTTCCTGAGTTCAGTCGTCGGCTCACCTTCTTAGACTCCGGGCTTTAAGCTCCTCGTTTAAGGGAATATGTAATTTAATTCAGATTCGTTAGTGATCCCATAACAAAAGCAAGAAAGCCCAATAAAGCTAACTAAAATGCAGGGAGAAAGGCAGTAAAAAGGAATCGCAAGGAGCGTAAGGGAGAAGGAGCGTTCCGTTTCAACACAGACTGGAGTGAAGTAAAACTGAGTGCCGGGACTGATTAAGGCAAAAAATCGGCTGTCTAGGTGGTAGTGAGCTTGGACAGCGTGCCTGTCTCGCGGCTCCCTATTTGGGTGTGCAGCCGGCGGGCCGCTGCCGCCTGGCCCGGTGCGCAGCACGCGCGACATTGTTTCTTGTTGTTCTGGCGTC